>CAMZMU010000042.1:70606015-71068973 GCA_947311845.1 Poa pratensis
CCCCTGTCATCCAACGGCCGGACTGTCAGCCCAGCAGGCCTATCTTGCCTTTGGGCAATGGCAGCTGTAGCCACATCGGGTCTCGGTCATATCCTCTTTCCCGAATGGCCGGGTCAGCTCCTAGGTTGCTGCGCTCCCAGGAATCCCGTGATGAACTGGCCGTCAAGTCCCTAGCAGGCTATCTTGCCACTTTGGCAATGGCAAGGCCGTACCCCCCGGGTCTCGGTCATATCCTCTTTCCCGAATTGGCCAAGTCAGCGCCTAGGGCCTTGCGACCCGGAAAACCTGCGGACTTGACCGGCTGTCTTCTCAGCCTCTGGCAGGAGACTGCAGGACCCGTGAACCTTTCTGACATTACTTTGGCCCTTGTGCAACATACCGGATTACCTTATCCGGGTCTTCCTGACCAACCCGGCTAACTTAATCGGTTTCCTTCCTCTGATTCGGTTACTTTACCGGATTCTCTGGCGGATTCTCGCACTTTAGCTTGATCAAGTGCTAACCGACTCTCACGAGAGATCCGGCCCAAGTGACCCGGCTATATGTTGATCCGGCTAGCTCTTTGCAACACTTAACACCACATCTTTGCCTACCGGGGGCAGCCCCCGACAGTAGTCCCCGAGAGCTGGTGCGGTTCTACAGCCTCGGCTGAAGAGCGTAGCAGGTTAAAAATAAATCTCTAACCGAATCACATTATACATCTTGTCTCAGGATTTCCGGGACACTTGGCAGTGAATCTCTGCGCAAAGCCCATAATCCGGATCTCTGATCTGACATGCACTGACAGCCTCATCGGATTCTCCGGGTACTCGAGTGCATTTGACCAAACGACCGCGTTTCTCGTTTTCTCCGTTGACCGGCACACAGGATCCGTGCAACTGCTTCCAATTCTTGGCCCAACATGTGTTTGGAACACACGGCCAAGAGGTGGCCACAGAGTTCCAGGTGCAGTTACCGTGCGACGCTCCGAAAAACCGCGCAGTAGTGCGCCCGTTACGCTGGCGCTATAAATAGGTGCGGGGGGTTTCTCTTCTTCTCCGCTCGTTCCCCACTCCGAAAACCTCCATCTGCGCCACTGCCGCCGCCGCAATCTCGCCCTCGTAACCTTGCCGCGCGGAGACGTCCTCAACCTGAGAAGACTCGTCGGAGCCGCGACTGCGCCCTGCACCGCGTTTCTCGTGGGCTCCTTCCCCGTCGCGTCACACCGTGAGTTTTCTTTTTCCTCCGGCCATGGCGAACTCGAGGAGTTCATATCCACGGGAAACCGCATTTGTTTCTTGTAGATTTATTCGCATAATGGTTCTTAGCCAAGCCTTAGTGCATTCCCTGGAAGATCTCCTTTCAAGTTTTGCACTAGATTGCCCTAGTTAGCTTGCCTCCGTTTGAACAGTCTACTAGCTTTTTCACTTGAATTCTTTTTCTTTTTTACCGCTGCAGTAGATCTTGTGTAACCCTAGACTTTTGCGGAAGGTGTTTGTGATTCCACCGAATCACCTTCTCTGCTGAATCCGGCTAGTTTCATCCGGGATAACATTAGCCGAATCACTTTAGATCTGGTTCGATTATACCATTATCCGATTCATTTTGACTCGGCCTATCCGACCTCTTGCAGGATTGATCCGGATATGGCGAAGCTTCCTCCGGCAGATGGGAGGGTTCAGATGTGACAAGACGATCTGGAATGGCTGTTAAGCACCCGACGTATAACTTCTCAAGTTATATGCCGCAAACCGGGGAAGGAACTCGTCCGGTTCCCGAACCTGGTGAACGTGTGGTGTTTCTAGCGCATTTTGAGCGCGGATTCGGATTGCCGGCGAGTGATTTCTTCCGGGCTTTCCTGGATTTCTTTGGCCTACAGCTCATCACTCCGGTAATGCCTTCGTTTCTCTATCGGCCTTTTTAGCTCCTTTTGCGAGGGCTATCTCGGTGTCTGGCCGACCGTCGATATTTGGGCAAAGTATTTCCACCTCCGCAAACATACTACCAGGCACTAAGCCGAAGCTGATGACTGCTTGCGGTCGTGTTAGCATCACGCCAAGGCAGGGATCCATCTTTCCCCGTATCACGGCCTAGACACTGTCAGGAAGTGGCAAAGGTCTTTCCTTTATGTGAAGAGTGCAGAAGGCCATGGCCTTAATTGCCCGAGTTCCAGATCGAGCCACCCACAGCCGAGTTGAACTTCGGGATAAATCCGGCTGAAACTATTGCAGAGCTCAGACAATACATGAAACTCTGGAGGACTTTCTGAAGAAGGGCCTGGCCTCGGATGATCTGCTCCGGACCTTCATCGGTCGCCGGGTCTGCCCTCTTCAAAGACGTGAACACAAGATATGCCACATGGGTGGTCTGCTAGATCCTACCCGGATCAGCAGGCATGACCTTAGCAAAGTCTCCATCAGGCGACGGGTAAACGCCATTGCCGCCACGAGATGTCGGATAAATGGCGGTGGGGGTGTTAAAGCCGTTTTACCGAGAGCGCCTTCCACCACAGGTTAGTTCACCATTTTCCGAATCTAACCATATTTCATCAAAATGGCATCGGCCTAATCCGGATTTGCCCTGACTTTTCTGTAGCTGTTTGATCGCCAATTATCGAAGATGGAGACCTCTCCACCAAAGAATGGGGACCGGATCTCAGCCCGCCGCGCGCGAGGACGAAGAAGATCCGGATACGGATGATTATCTGCCTATCCCGCGCGCCAAGCCAGTCCGCAAGGGTAAGCAATCAACTATTCACAACATCTCGACGAGGAAGATGATGATTGCAGGATCTTAGATCCCATCGACGCCATTCCGATTTCATGGTCACCACCTTGTGTTCCAGCCAAACAAGATGCTGAAGGGACATCTCGGAACGCACTGACGCGCCGGATCTGATTCCCCTAAAGCCAAGAGAATAAGAAGTCTGGCTCCAAGTTGAATCGCGTCAAGCCGGCCCTACCACCAAGGGGTAATACTGACTTAACTTCATTTGCTTTCTTCCTCTGTTAACCGAGTCATATCTATCCGAGTTAACTGTTTGCTTTGCTTTATGCAGTGATGTCCTCATCACCGCGCAGACTCATTCATCCATCTCTTCTCCATTCCTCACTGGATACGGACGGAAACCCAGTCTCCTGGATCGAACTCTCCACATGTCACAACTGCCAATATTCCTCAGCCGACTCCCATTTCAGAGCGGTTATTGACTTGGAGAGTGAGGAAACCTCGGCTCCAATCCGAGATTCAAGTTGGCCACGCCCTCTCAAGGAGCTGGAGAAGGAAAAGGCCAAGACATCGGCTACGTCCTTGCCTAAGCCGGATCCTCGCCCTACTCCCGCAGCGCAAACCCTGCTGAACCAAGAACAGCAGAAGAAGAAAAAGCAGAAGCAGCAGCAACAGCAACAACAAACTTCCGAGAAGCCACAGAAACCGCAACATCAGAGACAGACCCCGGGTGCATCACCTCCACCCCAGCCGACTCAAATTGCCTCTGGCCCAACTTCTGCCACCTCGGACAAGCAGGTGGTTGCTAGCAAGAACACTTCTGGTACTCCATCAGTGATTCGATTCGGGCAGGCCCTGTCGAATCCGCGCCCTCGAGCAGCGATAAGCTCGAGTCCGCCAAGCAATTCATTGAAGCTTGGAATGATGCTGACCTTGCCAAAGACTTCTCTACTTCAGCGCCACATCCGGCTGGGCCTAGTCGGATGTTTCAATCATTACACTCTGTACAGACCTCGGTCACTGAAGCTAACGGGTGTTTGAGGTAAATTTTTCCGAATCTTGCTTTTATTTCAACATGATCAAACAGTACTATACCCAGTCCCCGAGATTCGGGTCGAACGACTGATACTCCTCCGAGTAAGAAAGTCATTCGGCTTGAATCTCTAAAAAACTTATCATGAATGTTGCCTTAACCGAGGACACCGTGGGACTTCCAGTCCCCGAGTCTCTTTTCCAACTGATTCGGTTAATCTCGGGCCAGTCCCCGAGATTCTTTTGACGCCATTTGCCTGTTTTCTTTCAGGAAACCATGACCGCTCGCGGCAAGCTCTTTAAGCAGCTCGCCCATCAGCACCAGAAGCTCCAAACTTCCTTCGATGGGCTCTGTCTTGAAATGGACAAGAAAGAAGAAGAGCACAAGCGCGTTTATCCGAGGAAAAATCAGAAGTGACTCGGCTCCAGCGAGAGCTTGACCGAGTTGAAAAAGTGAAGAACAAGGTTAAAGGAGAGCGGGATACGCTGAAGCGTGAAAAAGACACGATCCAGAAGGAGCGGGATACTTTCAAAGCCGGACTTGCGGAGCGGGCCAAACTGGACAAGCAAATTCAAACGACCATTGCCGAATCTGAAGCCGAAGTCAAAGCGGCTAAAGAAGAACTGAGTGCTCACAAAGCGGCCAGTGCGAAATGGCTTGCTGCACTTGCTAGCCTTAATGATGACATGGATCGTAAGTTCACCGAATCTCTTTTCTTTCTGCTCTTAACCAATACATATGCTTGTGTTCCTTCTCGCTGAACTCAGTATTAGCTTATTTGTTTGTAGGAGAGTTTACCAGCATCCGGCTTCAAGCCGCCAAGGCTGTGAGAAACGCCCGAGCTGAGAGAGCTAAATTAACCGAGGCTCCCCTACCAGAGACATGGGACATCGAAGATCATATTACAGCACTTAAGGCTCGGATTGCTCCTTTGAAGGATTCCCATATTGGTCTGCTCAATGCAAGTCTCAAGGCTCACCGAATCTTGTTTCCTGAAGCGCGGCAAGTTGTGCCTGCGGAGGAGCTGATCAGAGACCTGGATCAAGCAATGACCCGGTTACAGCAGTGGAGGTCTTCGTCCGCCCGCGCTGGTGCTGACGCAGCTTTGCTATTCATCATGTCCTGGTATGAGCTAATTGATCTTGCCAAAGTGCGCTCATTTCGCGAGGGTTCTCCGTGGGCTACAGACCCTACCCGGATCAAGATCCGTGAAGAAGCCGCCAACTTCATGGCCGAATTTGCACGCACCAAGCATCTTGATCTGGAGGCTCCGGTCTACTCGGATGGAGAAGAAACTGAAGAAGAGGAATCGGACGACGCCTCCGCTGAAGAATACGCCGATTCTGAGGGCGAGTCTGATGATTCGGCTAACTCTGCCGAACACGCTCCTATCAAGATCCCAGCTTCTGACTCGGCTAAGAATACCGAAGCAACTCCGGCCCAGACTTCGGAGATACCAGCAACTGATTCGGCAGAGATTACTAAACAAGCTTCAGCTGATCCGGATACCTCCGAATCTGCCCAGCCTTCAAGCTCTCCACGCAAGGTTACCCCTGAAGTTCCTCCATCTGAGCCCATCCTTGCAACCGAGCCCCCTGCAACCGAATCTACTCCAACCGAAGCTCCTGTAACCGAGGCTCGCGCGCCGAGGTTCCTTCAACCAAAGCTCCTGCCACCGAACCTGCTACAACCGAGTCTGCTGCTTCCTGAAGTAACTTAGTGAAAAAACGTTAAATCCCCGGTATGCCGGGAGCAGATGTAATAGACTATTTTAAGTTCTTTCGAGACTACTTTAAATTTGCTTAACATGATCCGGACGAGGTTTATGTTGGATCATTTTAAACCGAGTCCCCGAGTCTGTTTTCTTGTTTACTATTTTTGCCGAATCTCTGCTCTTGTCTACCTTTTAGGTGTTTGACAGTCGAGTCACAAGATAGGAATCATAGCATACAATACTTGAAACATGCGAGTTGTGGTTTAGAATCATTCAACATAAACAAAAATAAATAACAGGGGTTAGTAAACGACATGTGCCGAATCGGTTTTGGACCGAGTCCCCGAGTCCATTTTCATGTTTCCCATATTCCTCATCTCTGCTCTTGACTACCATTTTGGTGTTTGTCAGTCGAGTCACGAGATCAACAACACAACATACATTACTTGAATTTTGGGACGAGGTTCAAAGCAATTCGGCACACGAACGGTATGGACAAAACAGTAAAAAACACATGCATGAGTACGAAGCAGTCCCCGAGTCCAGACTCGGATTGCTGCAATTTCATTTATGATAAACTGAAATACATACATTGCGCCCCTTAGGAGTAAAAGGGTCGAAGCAGAGCTACATTCCAGGGTCTCTTAGTTTCTTGTCCGGGTCTATCCAGGCCATCCTCCTTGGTTCCTGTGCATCTACAAGGTAGTACGAGTCATTGTGCATAGCCCTGCTCACAATGAAAGGTCCCTCCCATGGAGGTGACAACTTGTGTCGGCCTTTGCTGCGCTGCACCAGCCTTAGCACAAGATCACCCTCATGAAACACTCGAGGGCTGATCTTTCGACTATGATATCGTCGGAGATTCTGCTGGTATATTGCTGTCCGAGATAGAGCCAATTCTCTTGCTTCCTCTAGCAGATCCACTGCATCTTCCCGGCCTCTTTTGCCTCGGTTTCAGTATACATTGCCACCCTTGGTGCATCATGTTCTATGTCAGTGGGTAGCACAGCTTCTGCCCCATAAACCAGAAAAAATGGCGTATAGCCAGTTGACCGATTCGGCGTGGTCCTTAGACCCCACAGTACTGATGGTATCTCGTCTATCCAGCATCCCGGAGTTTTCAGCAATGGTTCAATGAGACGAGCCTTGATGCCGGCCAACACCAGGGCATTTGATCTTTCCACTTGCCCATTAGACTCCGGATGTGCCACCGAGGCTATATCTAGCCGGATTCCCTTATCATGCAAAACCGAGCAAACTCTCCGACAGCAAAGTTTGTGCCGTTATCCGAGATGATGCTATGAGGGTACCGTATCTCAAAATAATTTCTTTCAGAAAGTTACAGCCGAACGACCATCACTTTCCGGATTGGTTTCACCTCTATCCACTTGGTGAATTTATCCACCATACCAGCATATGTGTCATGTTACCCCTAGCCGGCTTGAAATCTCCCACCATATCAAACACCACACAGCAAACGGCCAAGTGATAGGAATTGTTTGAGCGCGATGCGGGTAAGTGTGTCTGCTTGGCAAACCTTTGGCATCCTTCACATTTTCGGACTATGTCCTCTGCATCCGCGTGAGCAGTGGGCCAGTAAAATCCATGCCGGAATACTTAGCCACCAGGGCTCTTGTACTGCAATGATGTCCACATTCCCTGATGTATCTCAAGGAGCATCTCCTTGCCCTCGGCTGGCTCCACACAACGCTGTAGCACCTCGGTTGCACTCCTCTTGTATAACTCCTTGTTGATGATGGTGTAAGCCTTGGACCTCCTCTGCACTCGCCTAGCTTCGGTTTCATCATTTGGCAAACTCCCCTCCGACATGAACTTCATGATTTCTTCAGCCCATTCCGGTACTGGATGCAAAGGGAATAAGTGCTCATCTACTTCCACTGGTTCGGCCGCCATTATTTCTTCTATCAGCTTCTGCCCATTCCCTAAGATTCGGTTATCACCACCTTCTTCTCTGCTCCTCTTTCCTAAGATCCGGTTAGCAGTCCCCGGGTCTCGCCATGCAGTCCCCGGGTCTTCCCCAATGTACTCGACATCAACATTCATAGGGACAGCCTCAGATTCTTGCTTTGGGATAAAAATTGACTCGGAATCAGGCGAAGGTTTGATTGAAGGGACCCTTAGGTGATTCAAGGATATCCGGGTGGAATTGCATCCCTAGACGACCCGAGTTTTGACAGGACATCAGCAGCTTCGTTCTCCAACCGAGGTATGTGCTTGTACTCGCAGCCTTCAAAAAATCCTGAAATTTTCTGGACATGAAACCGATACAGTGCCATATTGGCATCAAGAGCATCCCAATTTCCAGAAGATTGCTGCACAACTAAATCCGAATCACCAAAACATTCTATTCGGCGGATGCCGATGTCCCTAGCCACATTAAGCCCATGGATCAGTGCCTCATATTCGGCCACATTGTTTGATGCTGAGAAATGAATCTGCAACACATATCGCAATTGATCTTGCTTCGGTGACGTGAGTACACCCCAGCACCTAATCCGATTTTGGTTTTGGAGCCATCAAAGTGCAACTTCCAGTAATTGTAATCCGGCTTGGGTGGTTCATACTGCATCTCGGCCCAGTCACAAAGGAAATCTGGTAAAGCCTGAGACTTGATAGCATCCCTTCTCTCATAATGCGGGGTGTAAGGAGATACTTCTATTGCCCACTTGGCAACCCGGCCAGTCGCATCTTTGCACCCAATGATTCCGCGATTGGAGCTTCACACCCACGGTAATCGGGTGTTCTTGGAAATAATGTTTCAACTTTTTGGCCGCCAGGTATACACCGTATGTCATCTTCTGGTAGTGAGGATAATTTTGCTTTGAGGTTGAGATCACCTCACTTAAATAGTACACCGGTCTCTGCACAGATTTACCCTCCTCTTCTCGCTCTACCACTATGACCACACTTACGACCCGGTTAGTGGCCGCAATGTAAAGTAGCATTGGCTCATTCGGCAAAGGTGACGCCAGAATTGGTGCAGTGGACAACATCTTTTTTAATTCGTTGAAAGCCGAATCTGCCTGCGGGGTCCACGTGAACCCGGTGCTCTTTTTCATAACTGATACAAGGGCAAGGCTTTTTCTCCTAGCCGACTCACAAACCGACTCAACGAGGCTAAACACCCTGTGAATTTTTGTACATCTTTTAGACATTTGGCAATTTCATTCTTTCTATGGCTCGGATTTTAGCCGGATTCACCTCAATACCTCGGCTCGATACAAGGAAACCGAGCAACTTTCCAGCCGGGACACCAAAGGTGCATTTATCCGGATTCAATTTCAACCGATATTTTCTCAAGTTCACAAATGTTTCCTCGAGATCCTCGAGGAGAGTGTGTTTTTCTTTAGTTTTGATGACGATATCATCGACATACACCTGCACATTTTGCCCATTTGGGAGTGTAAGCATTTCTGCATACATCTCTGATAAGTTGCACCGGCATTTCTCAAACCGAAACACATGACACGATAGCAATACGCCCCGTACGGGGTAATAAAAGCAGTCTTTATTTGATCTTTAGGGTTCAGTGGTATCTGGTGAAAACCAGAGTACGCATCAATAAAAGACAACAACTCACACCCAGCAGTAGAATCGATCACTTGATCAATCCGAGGTAAAGGAAATGGATCCTTCGGGCACGCCTTGTTTAGGTTGGTGAAATCGATGCACATGCGCCACACCTTGACCACCGCTGGTTCGTCCTTCTTCTTCTCTACCAGAACCGGATTGGATATCCAGTCTGGATGCAACACCTCCATAATGAATCCGGCTGCAAGCAACTTAGCCAGCTCATCAGCACCACTTTTCTTCGATCATCTGAGAGACGCCGAGTCGGTTGCCTCACCGGTTTTACATCCGGCCTGACAAATAAAGAGTGCTCTGCCAACTCCCTCGGAACACCAGGCAGGTCCTTAGCCGACCATGCAAAGATATCCCGATTCTCACGGAGGAAGTGACAGAGCGCGCTTTCCTATTTCTCATCCACCCGGCACCAATGATGGCCATGCGCTCCGGGTTCTCCGGGTCAATGGGATCTTCTTTGTCTCCTTGGGCATCTCAAATGTTGCACCTCCATCCGGATTGGTCATAGCCAGCACACCGAGCTGAGCTGACTTCGCCATTGCCACCACCTCATGCATCTTGCTCTTCTCAGCTTGGATCACCAATGATTCGGCTAAGGTGGAACCGATCGTGGCACACTGTATGGCCTTTTGTAATCTCCCGCAACAGTGATAATACCATTCGGGCCTGGCATCTTTATCTTGAGGTAGGCCACATGGGTGGATATCATGAACTTGGCTAACGCAGGCCGGCCAAGTAGAGCATGGTATGGGCTCTCCAAATCTACCACCTCGAACTCGAGACTTTCAAGCCGGTGATTGTCCTTGGTACCAAACAGCACATCTACCCAGATCTTACCCATTGGGGAACAAGACACCCCGGGTACTATACCATGGAAGGTACAACTGCTCTGCTGCAACTGATTCGGCGAAATACCCAACTTGACCATTGTGTCCCGATACATGATGTTTATGGCACTGCCATTGTCAATCAAGACTCGGCTAAACCTCACGTTAAGCTTGGGTCCTACCAAAGTCGGATCCACCACAGTGCATAGTTTCCTGGACTTGGCATAATTCTGGGGTTATCAGCCCTGCTCCAAGTGATCTCCTGCTCGGACCAATTCAGGTATTTTGGGACTGCTGGTATGACTGCATTCACCTCCTTCGCCCTTCGCAGCTGACTTTTCTTGTCAGTTGGCTCGGTCACAAAAACCACATAACTTTGATGAGCCTCCTTGTACTCATTACCGGGGTATCCACCTTGCCGACTCGGACCAGCACCATTGTCATTGCCTCCCATGTTTACCAGGTTAACCGGCTTTGTGGCTGCCGGTCTTGGAGCTCCTGCGTTCACCGGGATTGTATTGGCTCCGGTTAAAGGCATATTCGGCCTGAAATTCGGTCTAGGAGCACCTCTCTGAGGTGGTCCTCTCTGACCCTCCGCCTGAATGCGATGATGCCAGCTACAATTCCGAGTTGAATGATTGGCCGGCTTGCGTGGGTCTGTTGTGTGATAACAGCAAGGCCCGTCCAATCTTGCCTCAAAGGTTAGAGGAGGACTCGATCCATCCCACACCTTCTTTGGCCAGGCACCTTGATTCGGCCTCCAAGCTGGACCCTCAGTCTTTTGTCTCTGACCATCTCCTGCTCCAGGATGGTCCATATTCACTGCAGCACCTGATCTGAACCGTATCTATAATCCGGATCTCTTCTTTTGTAACCGAATTCATGTCGGTCATTGGGCCTCAATGGTCCTACTCGGTTATTAACCGGTTGCCTCCTGCTTGTTCCCACTGCATCCAATGCGGGCTGTGTCGGATCACCAAGAGCATACGTATCTGCTATCCGGATCGTTTCCGCCAGTGTCTTGGGCATATCCCTCTGGAGCTTCTGCCAGAGCGGGGTGCCATGTCGGCAACCCTGCGCAAACCAAGAAATCGCCTGCTCCTCCACGACACCTTCGCAAGAGTTGCGAATGTTGCTCCACCGAGTTAAGAATTCTCGGTCTGTTTCCCGTTCTTCCTGCTTGCACGCAGCCAGGAGCTGAGGTCGGTTAGGCCTCTTGTAGGTGCTGGAGAAATTACTGTAAAATGCCTCCTCCAAGTCCATCCAAGAGTTGATACTACCCGGCGGTAAGTTGTTCAGCCAAATCCGGGCTGGCCCTTCCAACATGTGCGGGAGATACCGGACCGCCCATCGGCGATTGCCCCCCGCAATGTGCACTGACGATACATAGTCTATCAGCCAATCTTGTGGCTTTGTGTTGCCATTATATGGCTTTGTGCTTCGGCCAAGCTGAAATAACGGCACACTCGGCTCGTTCATGATCCGAGGTCCAAACATGGAGGACCCGGTGGGCCTTGCTCTTCTAGCTTCTCGGACTGGTAAATTCTATCCAACTTGAGACGCTGATCATCGGATCAATGCCCGAGGTCCCAGTCTTGATGCAAGTGCATTATCATACGTCTGGTATCCGGCTCGCGCCATAGCCGAATTTCCGTCATCATAGCGGTAACCCGCCTGGCCACCACCTTGCTGTTGCGCTCGCACAATCACTTGCTGCCCAGGAGGACGAGGTGGTTGACCTCGGCCAGCCGAATTGCCCCTTCCAGCTCCCGGGTAACCTCGTCCACCACTGTTTCTACTTTGGCCACCTCTTCCTTGAGCGGCTAGCTGCTTGCCGGCATACTCAGCATCATAGGTCTGCAGCTGCTTGCTCTTACCCGAGTTCACGCTCTGGGCCCGGTCAACTCCGACGTGCGGGGATGACGCCTGCCCCTTGGATCTCTGGCTAACAGCCTTAACCGACACTACTACCCGAGAAACACCTGCATCCGGATTAGCTTTCCGGTAAGCCTCATTCTGCCGGTTACACACATCTACTAGCTCATTGACTCTCTCTGCCTGCTTCGCCAAGCGTCCCCGGTTAGTGTGCTCAACTCGGCTCGCGCTGCCGCTGCAGCCCTAAGATTCTTAGCCGGGGAGCTATACACCGGCTTGCCTGTGCCAGATCTATGACTAGTAGCCTTACTGAGCTCGATCCTGCAGCTCTAGCTAACTCGTCATTGAGGTCCTTACCCCGGTTACGCAACTCGGCTTTCTTGCGTGAGCGATGCACTACAGGAGTAAAGCCTCGGTGATACCATTGGCAGCATTGTACTCTCTCATATCTCTATCAAAGGCTTGCCTAGACTCCACCACTAACCGGGCTTCTTTTTGCAACCTCAGGCGCTCTGCCTCTAGCTGAGCTACAGTGAGCTCTACATCTGCCCCAGGTGCCACTGGCCGAGATAGCTTCTCCAGGACATCCTCTAAGGGAGCCTCCCTACTTGACATGCCAAGCGGGCCAACCGGATCTGGTCTCTCCTTTGGGAACTTCGCTGTCCGAGTCGGCTTGCCAACCGGATCAACTGGCGTGGCCAGCTCCTCGGGCATGCTTTTGCTGGCATCTCCTTTGCCAGCTGCTGCACTTGGCCCGGTCATCATCACCTCCACGCTACTCCCGGGGCGAGCGCTACGCCGTCCGAGAGCTGCGCGGAAAGAGGGAGGATCCTCAGCCACGAGCACCTGCGCCGGGTACTCGCGGACAGGCTCGGTGGCGACGTAGGTGACGAAGCTGCCGAGCGTCATGAGGAAGCCGTCAGCGGGGAAGGGCTTGTTGGCGAAGCACCCCGCGTTGTCGCTGATGAAGTTGAACTCGCCGATCTTGCAAACGAGCCCAGAGAGGACCCGCTCGCCGGAGCCAGCGACGGTGCCCGTCCGGAAGGAAACCCCAGCCAACGCCACTGCTGCCCCACGGTGGGCGCCAACTGTCGTGGTGGTGTCACGGCAGATGCCATAGGATGGCTTAAGTTGTGGGCTCGCTAGGACGTTGGGGGATCCGGGGAGGGTTTGCGCGCTCACGAAGCACGCATGGAGAACAACCAAGAACTCGCAAGAACAAACAAGAACAAGCAGAACCAAGAAGAAGCAAAGAACACCACGATGTACCCTGCTTCGGGGCCCTCTTGTGGAGGTAACACCCCTACTGCAGCACTAGCCTACTCTCTTTATATCTCAAGTGTTTACAAGTACAGAGTGCTCCTTGAGCTGTATGAAGAACAATGGTGAAAGCTCTAGGAAGAAGATGGAGCTTGGGGAAGATACTGCCTCTCTCTCGTCGTTGTCTCGCCTCTCGTACTGGAGGATTTGGTAGCTTACTTATACACTAACCGAATTACCATTTTGCCCCTGGCTGGAAGTGATAATGGCATGGACAAGAGGAACAGGACAAGCCTCTGCCCCCTGTCAATCCAACGGCCGGACTGTCAGGCCCTAGCAGGCCTATCTTGCCACTTTGGGCAATGGCAGGTGTAGCCCACCGGGTCTCGGTCATATCCTCTTTCCCGAATTGGCCGGTCAGCTCCTAGGTTGCTGCGCTCCCAGGAATCCCGTGACCTGACCTGGCCGTCAAGTCCCTAGCAGGCCTATCTTGCCACTTTGGGCAATGGCAGGCGTAGCCCCCGGGTCTCGGTCATATCCTCTTTCCCGAATTGGCCAAGTCAGCGCCTAGGGCCTTGCGACCCGGAAAACCTGCGACTTGACCCGGCTGTCTTCTCAGCCTCTGGCAGGAGACCTGCAGGACCCGTGAACCTTTCTGACATTACTTGGCCCTTGTGCAATATCCGGATTACCTTATCCGGGTCCTTCCTGACCAACCCGGCTAACTTAACCGGTTTCCTTCCTCTGATTCGGTTAACTTTACCGGATCCTCTCTGGCATCTTCTCGCACTTTAGCTTGATCAAGTGCTAACCGACTCTCACGAGAGATCCGGCCCAAGTGACCCGGCTATATGTTGATCCGGCTAGCTCTTTGCAACACTTAACACCACATCTTTGCCCTACCCGGGGGCAGCCCGACAATAACCTGAGACAAGACAAATTTCTGCTTCAACCTTCACTTTATTGATAGGAAAGGTTAGGTCAGCAAGCCGCCTCATTAAAAACCTTCCAGTCCCCTTAGGTACCCTGGTAAGGAAAAGAGCGCGTCTGAAACCTGCTGCCTGTTACATCGTGTGTTACATCTGATACATCTTTTTCATGCTAAGTATAATATGGGCGCAGCTGCGCAATGTTCCACGGCCTCTCACGCTCTTCCATAGAAAAGGTAGAGTGCGTTGAGTCATTGACTGTCTCTGATTTCTCTCTAGCGTCCACCAAATAGTGTGAACCATTGTTCAATTTCTTGCTTATGATGAAGGGCCCTTCCCAAGGAGGAGATAACTTGTGCATCCCTTCCTTGGACTGCACCCATCGCAACACTAGATCACCTTCCTGGAAGGTGCGAGTTTTAACCCGACGACTGTGATACCGCCTCAAATCTTGCTGATAAATTGCTGATCTTTCCAATGCTTTCTCTCTATTCTCCTCCAGCAGGTCAACAGAATCCTGCCGGGTCTCCTCATTTTCTGTCTCCACGTAAGCCGCCACGCGAGGCGAGTCATGAATAATATCACTTGGCAAAACTGCCTCTGCCCCATACACCATGAAGAAAGGGGTCATCTTTGTGGATCTGTTTGGTGTTGTATTGATTCCCCAAACAACTGATGGCAATTCCTTCACCCACGCTCCGGCGGCTCTGAGACACGGGACCCGGAGACGTGGTTTCAATCCTCTGAGTAACTCCTGGTTAGCTCGTTCAACTTGCCCATTGGCCTGAGGGTGAGCCACAGAAGCAACATCCAAACGTATACCATTGTTTCCACAAAACTTTGCCATCTCTCCCAAGGACATATTAGTACCATTGTCTGTGATAACACTATGGGGATACCCAAACCTGTGTATGATCTGCTTCAGAAACTTCACTGCTGTTGCCGCCTCACAATTTGTAACAGGCATGACCTCAACCCACTTGGTAAACTTGTCAATGGCAACGAGGAGGTGGGTTTTCTTACAAGGAGACATGCTGAAAGGACCCACCATATCAAGCCCCCAAACTGCAAAGGGCCAAGTCAAAGGTATTGTTCTCAACTCCTGAGCCGGCACATGAATCTGTCTTGCATATCTTTGACATCCATCACATCTATTCACCAAGCGCTCTGCATCTGCCTGGGCTGTGAGCCAAAAGAACCGTGCCTGAAAGCTTTTGCAACCAAGGACCTAGTTGAAGCATGATGACCACAATCTCCCTCGTGAATTTCCTTCAGAATTTGCCGGCCCTCCTTTCCAGACACACATCTCTGGTATACCCCTGAAACACTTCTCTTATATAACTCACCATCTATGACCACATAGGCCTTGCACCGGCGCACGATCTGCCGGGCTATGACTTCCTGCTGGGGCAACACCCCTCTCAAAAGATATGCAAGATACGGTTCTGTCCACTCGGGAATTTCCCGGGTTACAGCCACCAGCTGCGAATCCGGGTCTGCCAGTTCTTCCTCATCCTGGGTCTTGACTGATGGAGCCCATAGCTCGTCCAAGAAAACGTTAGGTGGAACCGGCTCTCCTGCGTGAGCCGAGTCTTGACAAAGCATCTGCAGCATCGTTTTTCCTGCGGTCAATGTGATCCACTTGATAGCCTGAGAAGAACCCAACTACTCTATCCACCTCTCGCCTGTAAGCCGCCATAGTTGCATCTTTTCTGTCCCAAGTTCCTGAAACTTGCTGCGCCACAAGATCTGAATCCCCATAGCACTTAATACGCTTGATGTTCATCTCCTTTGCCATACGCAAACCATGCAACAAGGCCTCATACTCTGCCACATTATTGGTACAATCAAAATGAATTTGCAAAACATAACTCAACTTGTCACCTTTGGGAGAAGTTAACACCACTCCAGCTCCTGAACCTTGCTCTTGCTTAGACCCGTCAAAATGCATAACCCAAGATTTGAGGCTCGGGGTGAGAGGTGGTGCATTCAACTGTGTCCAATCATTAAGAAAATCCGCCAACGCCTGAGACTTGATAGCTGTGCGAGGCACATAGTCAATGTGATAATCCCCCATTTCAATTGCCCACTTGGCAATTCTTCCTGTAGCTTCGGAGTTTCTGATGATATCTGCTAAGGGAATAGAACTGACCACCGTAATTGGATGCTCCTGAAAATACGGCTTCAACTTTCTACTAGCCATGAAAACACCAAACACAAGCTTCTGCCAATGTGGGTATCTCTGCTTTGCTTCTGATAGGACCTCGCTGACATAATAGACCGGCCTTTGTACCGGGTTCTCTTTTCCTTCCTCTTTTCGCTCAACCACCACCACGGCACTCACAGCTTGAGGCCCGGCTGCAACATACAAAAGCATGGGTTCCTTGGGACCCGGCGCCGCTAAAACTGGCGCTTTTGACAACTGCTTCTTCAAGGCCTCAAAGGCCTCATCTGCCTCTTGATTCCACACAAAGTTATCTGTCTTCTTCAACAGCTTATACAACGGAATAGCTTTTTCTCCAAGCCGGGAAATAAACCGGCTCAACGCAGCCACACAGCCAGTCAGCTTCTGAACATCAGCCAACTCCTCTGGCCTTTTCAAACTCTGGATTGCACGAATTTTTTCCGGGTTTGCCTCAATTCCACGCTCTGACACAATGAAACCAAGTAACTTGCCCGCTGGAACCCCAAACACACACTTCGTAGGATTAAGCTTCATCTTGTACTCTCTCAGATTCTTGAATGTCTCTGCAAGGTCATTAATAAATGACCCGGCTTTTTCTGACTTGATCACCACATCATCAACATAAGCGTGCACATTGCGCCCAATCTGATCATGAAAACAATTCTGGATACACCTCTGATAAGTTGCTCCTGCGTTCTTCAACCCAAAAGTCATGGTCTTGTAGCAAAAAGCACCAAAGGGGGTGATAAACGACGTCTTCTCCCAATCTTCCTTGTTAAGTTTGATCTGATGATAACCTGAATACGCATCCAGAAAACACAAGAGCTCGCTCCCTGCAACGGCATCCACAATTTGATCAATGCGCGGCAGTGCGAACGGATCCTTGGGACAATGCTTGTTCAAGCTCGTGAAATCAATGCACATCCTCCACTCATTATTCTTTTTCAGAACCAAAACCGGGTTTGCTAACCACTCTGGATGAAACACTTCCATGATAAAGCCGGCCTCCAAAGCCGGGCTATCTCCTCTCCAATTGCTTTTCTCCTTTCTGCATTCATTTTTCTCAAACCTTGTTTTACCGGCCTAGCCTTGGGATCAACATGTAAACGGTGCTCAGCGAGTTCAGTTGGAATGCCTGGCATGTCACTAGGTGTCCACGCAAAAACATCCCGATTCTCACGGATGAACTCGATGAGCGCGCTTTCCTATTTGTCAGTTAAGTTTGTCCCTATGGCGAACTGCTTGGAGGAATCCCCAGGCACAAAATCCACCATCTTTGTGTCCTTTGCTGCTTTAAACTTTGCCCTATCATCTTCTGTCATTGGCTTCTTGAGCGCCGTGTTATCCTGTGGGTCAACATTTGATCTGTAGGCTTTCAACTCCTCTCTTGCACACGTTTGTTCTGCCAGGGCTGCATCCCCTTCATCACACTCTGCTGCTATTTCCCTGTTACCATGAACAGTGATGATCCCATTGGGACCCGGCATTTTCAACTGGAGATACACATAACACGGCCTTGCCATGAACTTGGCATAAGCCGGCCTTCCCAACAATGCATGATATGGACTTGGAACTTTACCACCTCAAACGTGAGCCACTCTGATCTGAAGTTATGGATAGACTCGCCAAAAGCTACCTCCAATGAAATTTTACCCTCTGGTGTGGCTGACTTTCCCGGAACTATACCATGAAAAATTGTTGACGTTTTCTGCAACTGTGACTCCTTCAAGCCCATGCGCACGAACGTGTCCCAGTACAAAATATTGATGCTACTGCCACCGTCCATCAAAACCTTTTTCAACTCGAAGCCATGTACTTGAGGAGCCACAACTAGCGCAAGCAGGCCCGGGTGCTCCACCACCTCCGGATGATCTGCTCTGCTCCAAGTAATTGCATGCTCTGACCACCTCAAATACCTTGGAATTCCAGCTGCCACTGTATTAACCGCCCTTTTGACTATCTTTCTCTCTCTTTTTGTTGTGCCACTGGTATAAATGTGATACTGACCAAGTTGCCTTGGCTGCTGTGAAAATCCTCCTTGGTTACTCATATTCTGGTTCTGACCCTGACCCGGGTTTCCAGTGGGTACCGCATTTGCTCCTGTTAGAGGCCCCGCAGCCGGGTTACCACCCTGGCCGGGTCCTCCACTTCTGTTTGCTCCCTGCAGAGCTCTCTGCACCTCATTATTTTTCCACCTATTCAAATCCACACACTGTGCCAATGAATGATTGGATGGTCTGCCCATCTTGCTATGGCGAGGACACGGCATCCTAAAAGCTTCCTCAGTACTCATTGGGCGTGTTCCCTGGTAACTACCTCCACTATTGTGATTTCCACTGTTCCCCTGATAACCCCTGTTGTCCTGGTAACCTCTATTTTCCTGATAACCTCTATTTTCCTGGTAGTTCCCGTCCATCCTTTGCCTCTGAAACCCGGTATTGGTGTTTGCTACTAACTCTGAACTTCCATCATTATGACCTCGCTTATGCTGATTCTGGTTATTGTTATTGTTGTTTCCTGAGCCATTATTGTTCCTTCCACCATTATTTGCCGCGCCTTTCCCCTTCTCCTCCTCAGGCTCATCCTGAGTCTTGTCAGTGGCTGCATGCCTATTGCAAGCATCCATCAACTCTGCCATGGTGACCGGCTTAACCCGGTGCCCTTCCTTCATGCGACCCAGCTTCTGGACAAGTGGTGCATACTTACAAGTTTTCTCCATTGATGAAATTGCATCCTTGGGCTCAATACCAGATGAAGAGTGCAGGATCTCCGTAACCCGGCCCATCCAATGACGTGCTGACTCGCCTTTTTTCTGTATACAACGATCAAGATCCTCAATGGAAAACAAACGCTTGCACGTACCCTGAAAGTGCTTGGTGAAAACCGCCTTCAACTCGTCCCAAGAATTAATGGACTTCTCTGGTAGATTTTTAAACCACAACTTCGCTGCTCCATCGCTCATCATCAAATACATGTACTTGGCACAAACATTCTCTGTGGCATTGCGTATACACATTGCCATCTCATAACTGCTCAACCAGCTGGCCGGGTCCATGCTGGGCTCATAATTGGATATCTTGCTTGGCTCCTTGAACTTCTCAGGGAAAGGCTCTGCTCTAATGGAATCTGAAAGACATTTTGGCCCGGCTAAACTAGAAGAACTTGCCGAAATATTGATATTACCGGGTGAGCTTGCAGACGCGGCTGGTGCAGGACCCGGTCCTCCTTGTGGTACTCCTGCTGCAGGCACTACCGGGTTTGCATTGCCTGCACTTCTCCCCGCGCGTGATCTATTGACTATCTGCTGAGCTATGGAAATTGCTGGGGCGGGTTGATGCTGCTGATTGTTTTGATTTAGATTTTGCTGGGGCGGGTTTTGCTGCTGTGCCGCTACGGGCCCGGCCAATGGCGGGTTACCTCCATTGCGACTCTTGCTACGATACGTTGTGGAATGCAATGCACTTTTCTCCCTTGAATACTGAGTTTGCTGGACAACTGCAGTGCGTAACATGTCAATGGCGCGCCGGGCTTCAATCTCCGCTGGCGTGTCTCCCAATGGAATACGATCAAGCGCCAAAGTTGCTGCATACACGTTATCCGCCGGATTTGAATAGTGACCCGCCGGCGTGTGAAACCTTGGTATTCTGGGCGGCAGACCCGGATTTCCCCTGGCTACCCCAGCGAGAAGACCCGGCGCCGTTGCCGCTGCAACCCCAGCTGCTCCTGTTCCTCTATCTGGTTCTACATCTGCCCTTACAACTGGAGCCACCTGGGTGACACCAACTGGTTGATCTTCTGGGGTCCTAAACAATACTGCTGGGTTTATAGCGTTTTCTCCGGGGGCCAGCCGGCTCTGGTGCCTCCTCCGGTGCGCCCTGGTTATCTCATTGAGACGGTTTTCCTCATCCTCTATTTGCCTCTTTCTTGCTTCTATTTCTTGCCTCTCTGCCTCAGCGTCCCTGCGCATCTGCTCCAATGCTCGGCGTGCTGTATCCAATTCCATTGCTCTAACTGCTGCGTTTTCTGGAGTAATCAACCTTGTAAGTGCTGATGGATCTAAGACCAGGCCATTGTTAAACAAGGCCGGGGCAGCTGCTGTGTTACTTCTTTCCTCTCCTCGGGCCCGGTTATGCAGGAACCCAAAACTGTTTCTGTACCTCGCCGTACCCTCGCTTTCCTCTGAGACCGAAGCCGGCTCTCCATCAACTCTCTGTTCTGCCAATTCCAGAATTGGGGGCAGCTGCTGTTGACCGGGGTAAAGGCCAGTGGAACAGCAGCTGATGGTGATGGTTGCATGCTGGACGAAGGCGCGGTGTACACCGCTACCCTACGAACCGGGCTTGGACTTGATTCTTGTTCCTCGTCATCTTCTTCTTCTGCATCATACCCAAACCTGCCTTCGAACAGGGGCAAGATTGATTCCGACCCGGCTTGTTCCACCGCGTCACCCGGGATTTCTGCCGGGTCATCCAGCCGTTCCTCCAGCGTGTTCAGGACCTTCTCAACTTCAGCTGTGCCAACTGATTCCTCTCCATCAGATTGAACAATTGTGGCGGCTCCTGACACAGATTCATAATCTCCATCACTAGCAGATCTAGTTGTAATCATGCCCACAAAAACATTAAATTTGCCAATTGGAATAACATCACCTGATTCAAGCAGATCAGATTCCGGCCCCCAGCCAAAATCATCGACGATGGATTCTCCTTGCTCATTGACTGTGATCTGGCCAAAAACAAAGTTTTCGGCCCCTCTCCTTGCTTCTCCCATGATGGTGACACCTTTGGCCGCGATTCCCACAGACGGCGCCAACTGTCGTGGGGTAGATAACACGGCAGATGCTACTTTGGGGTAGCTTAAGTTTTTGGGCAAGGCGACTCTGGCGTCTGGGAGATTGTTTAGCATTGCAGGGGACACAGGTTTACCCAGGTTCGGCCTCTCCATTGGAGATAAAGACCTACTTCCTGCTATCTTATTATTAATCTTGGTCTCGATCTCGATAACCCGGCTACGACAACAGAGCCGGATCTCGATCTAGGTTACAAAGCTTATGTATCTCTCTCGATGGTTCTCTCGCCTAAAGCTTGGGGGTTATGAGAGACTTGCTAGCTATGACTCAAGGGCCGGTTTATATAGGTACCGGGCCCTCTGACCGCGTACACAGTAAAGCCGTGTTCTACTCGAACTCCAAGTCCTATCCTAGCTCCTTTGCTCTTCGTGTATTCCAAGTCTTGAACCGCCTCTAGAACCGCCTCTTGTATCTTCTAGAATATTGCCTTCCTTAGCCGGGTCACCGCCAAGATGCCGGCCCAGAAACATAACCCGGCCCGTGCTGAGGGCTAACTGCCCTGGCCGGGCCTCCTTCCAGGCGGGTCTCGTTTCCCTCTGCATGGGCCTACCGGGTTATTATCCCTCCATCACCTTTCTCTTGGGGTTTCTCAACGAACGTGCGTTCCACGTCATCAAGCAACTTTTTCTGGAGTCGTTGCCGGGGAATTGGAAACTACAGCAAGGGGAGTTACACATCACCATTCTCTTTACTTTGTTTTTGTCTTGCTTACTTTATTTTTATTTTATCTTGTTTGCTTTTAAAATCGAAAAACACAAAAAATTAGTTCTAGTTTTATTTCCTGTTTTGTCAGTATGTCTAATTCTACTCCTGTTATGATCACACCCCCTTTGAGCGAAATCATTATGCTTAAACAAAAGACAGGGGAAAGCTTTAAAAGTGCTTGGGGGAGAATGTTAGAACTGAATAGAAATATGACGCCTAAGATGGAATTGAATGCACTAGTAAAATTCCTTTATTTCGGATTGTTCTCTTCGTATCAAAATGCCTTAGATGCTATGGTTGGTGAACACTTCTCTGAGTACGACGCAACAAAAGCTTACAAGATTCTTAATGGTTTAGCTATTTTTTCCCATATTAGACAAAACTGATAAAGTTTTGGAGAGATTGGATAAAATTGAAGAATCACTAAGTAATCTGGATTTGGAAAAGAAGCATGATGCGAACTCTGATCAACCACATGTTGCACTAAAAAATGATTGGGAACCTTTTATTGAGATTAAAATCGGGAGAGAAAAAATTCTGGCTTATTGTGATATAGGCTCCACCATGTCTATAATGCCTCAAATGGTTTATGATTTTCTTAAACTTGATAATATGCTTGAGTATCCTGTTTTTCACTTCCATGCTGACGGTACTATCTCAAAAAGTTTAGGAAGGACGCGTGTTGAAATTACCATACGAAATAAAACTATCCCCATTGAATTTGTGATCTTGGCTAAATCACCTAGTAACATTGTTCTTGGAAGGTCCTTTCTAAAAGAGTCTGGGTGTTTGCTTAATGTAAGGTTTGGGTTTATGAAACTACATAATGGAAATTTTTTCTTTCCTATAAAAAAGAAAGACCCAGCTGAAGGCATGGCCTAGAGGGCATTTCCACTCTTGATAATACTTGATCTTTTTGCTACTGCGCCTAGCTGAAAGGCGTTAAAGAAAAGCGCTTGTTGGGAGACAACCCAATATTATTTTGCTTGACTGGATCCTTTCTATGTTTGTGGAAGATTGCTGGATGCTTGAGTAGAAGGATAACTTCTATACTGAATGCTTAAAACATCTATAATGAACTTTGTACGGTTTCATGTCTTTATAGCATCTTCCATGAAAGGTTTTGATGTCTACGCACGCTTCTATTCTTGTAGACAGTGTTGGGCCTCCAAGTGCAGAGGTTTGTAGAACAGCAGCAAGTTTCCCTTAAGTGAATCACCCAAGGTTTATCGAACTCAGGGAGATAGAGGTCAAAGATATCTCTCTCAAGCAACCCTGCAATTAAGATACAAGAAGTCTCTTGTGTCCCCAACACACCTAATACACTTGTCAGATGTATAGGTGCACTAGTTCGGCGAAGAGATAGTGAAATACAAGTAATATGGATGATTATAAGTAGTAATTGCAATCTACAATAAAAATGGCAGCAAGCAAACATGTAGCAGAACTTGTTGTAAACGGTGTTTCAATGCTTAGAAACAATTCCTAGGGATCAT
Source organism: Poa pratensis (assembly GCA_947311845.1). Lineage (NCBI taxonomy): Eukaryota > Viridiplantae > Streptophyta > Magnoliopsida > Poales > Poaceae > Poa > Poa pratensis. The sequence goes on from CAMZMU010000042.1 coordinate 70,629,201, forward strand.
ACTTTCACTAGTGGTATATCTCAACATTTTAGCACAACTGAACGCAAGTAAGTGCTACTCGGGATTATTCTCCTTCTTGGTGAAACAAGAGTACTATGCGTAGGGCTACAAAAGCACACCTCAAAGTCTGAGTAAACAAACACCACAATTCCACAAAGAATAAGCCATGATAATATCTAAATTATTTATAGAGTCACACACAAGTACCCACACTGTCACCTTGATACCGTGTTGTCACAATGACTCCGGAAACTAGATAAAATCACTTGAGTAGCATAAACATTACATATGAATTCAGCGATACTAGCAATGCTCATGATCACATAAAGATCACACCATGGGAGAGAGAGGTAAACCACATAGCTACCGGTAGAGCCCTCAGCCTCGGGAGAGAACTACTCCCTCCTCATCATGGGAGGCAGCAACGGCGATGAAGATGGCGGTGGAGTCGATGGAGATGGCTCCGGGGGCAATTCCCCGTCCCGTCAGGGTGCCGAAACAGAGACTTCTGTCCCCCGAATTAGGGTTTTTGGTGGCGGCGGAGCTACGGAACTCTTCTGGAGAAATCGTCGATTCTTCTAGGGTTTTCGGGGCAGGAGCAATATATAGGCCAAAGGGCAACGCGAGGGCGTGCACGAGGCGGCCTCACCACGTGGCGGCGCCACCCCCCTCCAGGCCGCGCGACGGCACGGTGAGGAGGCCGTGGGCCTCCGCTGGATTTGCCCTTCTGGCTCCGTGGGTCTTCTGGTGAAATAGAATTTCTGTAATTTTTCTGGATTTTTCCGAGCACTTTGGTTTTCAGGCCTTTTCTGCAATACACAGACATAATAAACAGGAACTGGCACTGTGGCATCTTGCTAATAGGTTAGTCCAATAAATGTCATAATATGATATAAAGTGTACATAAAACATGTGACAATTGGTATAATATTAGCATGGATCATAAGAAATTATAGATACGTTGGAGACGTATCAAGCATCCCCAAGCTTAGTTCTACTCGTCCTCGAGTAGGTAAAACGATAACAACAAATAATTTCTTAGGTGACATGCTACCACATAATCTTGATCAAATAATATTGTAAAGCATATGTCATGAATGAAGTGACTCAAGGCAATGGTCTATAGTTTGCTAACAAATAGATAATGAGTAAACACTGAATCATATAAGCAAAAACTTTTCACAAATAGTACTTTCAAGACAAGCATCAAAAAGTTTTGCATAAGAGTTAACTCATAAAGCAATAGATTCTAAATAAAAGGCATTGAAGCAACACAAAGGAAGATTTAAGTTTCAGCAATTGCTTTCAACTTTCAACTTGTATATCTCATGGATAATTGTCAACACAAAGCAATATAATAAGTGCAATAAGTAAGCATATAAAAATTGTTGCACACAAAGTTGACACAAGTGTTTGCTTCTGAGATAGAAAGGAGTAGGTAAACTGACTCAACATAAAGTAAAAGAAAGACCCTTCGCAGAGGGAAGCAGGGATTAAATCATGTGCTAGAGCTTTTTAAGTTTTGAAATCATATAGAGAGCATAAAAATAAAGTTTTGAGAGGTGTTTGTTGTTGTCAACGAATGGTAGTGGGCACTCTAACCCCCTTGTCAACCAGACTTTCAAGAGCGGCTCCCATGAAGGGCGTTATTTCTACCCAAAGGCAGATCATCCCTCTTCTCTTTTGTTTACACATGTACTTTATATTTGCGTGACACTCCTCCCAACCTTTGCTTACACAAGCCATGGCTAACCGAATCCTCGGGTGCCCTCAAACAATCACATACCATGGAGGAGTGTCTATTTTAAATGATCAACTTTTTAAATTGCTTACTGATAAATCAGGGCAAAACATGTGAAGAGAATTAAAGGTGAACGTTGTAATTAATTGGGACTGGGCACCCCATTTGCCAGCTCTTTTTGCAAACTTATTGGATAAGCGGATGTATATGCCACTAGTCCATTGGTGAAAGTCTGTCAGGAGTAAATGACAAGGTTGAAAGATAAAACACCACATACTTCCTCATGAGCTATAAAACATTGACACAAATAAGGGATAATAGCTTTTGAATAGTTTCAAGGTAGCACATGAAGTATTTACTTGGAATGGCAGAAAATACCACATAATAGGTAGTTATGGTGGACACAAATGGCATGGGTTTTGGCTCAAGGATTTGGATGAACGAGAAGCATTCCCTCTCAGTACAGAGTTTAGGCTAGCAAGGTTGTTTGAAGCAAACACAAGATATCAACCGGTACAGCAAGACTTACATGAAAACATATTGCAAGCATTATAAGACTCTACACTGTCTTCCTTGTTGCTCAAACACTTTTACCAGAAAATATCTAGACCTTAGAGATAGCAAACATGCAAACCAAATTTCAACAAGCTCTACGGTAGTTCTTTACTAATAGGTTTTTAATTACATGATGCAAGAGCTTAAACATGAAATACTTGAGAGCTCAAAACAATTGCCAAGTGTCAAATTATCCAAGACAATGATCTATATGTGTGTCTTTTCGATATACCATCTGCCACATGTTGCATTTTCTGTTTCCAACCAAACACCAATCAACTTATTTCAACAAAAACTCTCCAAATAATTTACAAATGAAACAAGAGAGTATTACTCTACAAGAACTAACAGCTCTGAATAAGAGATGCATGAAAAACAGGAGCTAAAAGCATAGCAGTAGCTAGATAAGAATACTCAACAGATATAAGTGAAGAATACGAGTATTCACATGAAAAAGCGGAGCGTGTCTCTCTCCCACACAAGAATGCTAGGATCCAATTTATTCAGAAAATAAAAATAACAATGCGAAAATAAAAGCACACAGACGCTCCAAGTAAAGTACATAAGATGTGGAAGAATTAAAATATAGTTTCACTAGAAATGACCTGATAAGTTGTTGATGAAGAAGGGGATGCCTTGGGCATACCCAAGCTTAGACGCTTGAGTCTTCTTGAAATATGCTTGGGTGACCCACGGGGGCATCTCAAGCTTAGGCTTTTCACTCTTCTTGATCACATCATATCATCCTTCTCGCTTGATTCTTGAAAACTTCCGCCACACCAAACTCAAAGTAATTCTCATTAGAGGGTTAGTGCATAATCTAAAATTCTCATATTCTACAGTGACACAATCATCACCAATACTTCTGGACATTCGCTACAGCCACTGATGTTTTATGGAGCAAAGAAATCTAATCAAACATAGTAAAAGAGGCAATGCAAAATAAATGGCAGAATCTGTCAAAACAGAACAGTCCGTAAAGACGAATTTTTACGAGGCACTTAAATTGCTCAGATTGAGAAACTCAAAACTAATGAAAGTTGCGTACATATCTGAGAATCACGCACGAATTTTTACAGAATTTTTAAATTTTTCTGGAGTGAATAAAGCTCAATACCGTGGACAGAAAAAATCTGTCCCTGTGCAGAAATCCAAATCTAGCATCAACTTTCTACTAGAGACTTTACTTGGCACAAAAATGCAATAAAATAAAGATACAAAGGAGTTGTTACAGAAGTAAGCACACTCCTTGACTCAAATAAAATAAAAATAACAGAAAATAAAATGACATGGGTTGTCTCCCACAAGCGCTTTTCTTTAAAGCCTTTTTAGCTAGGCATGAAATTTTTGATAATGCTCTCATATGTATAAGAGTTGAATATAAGAGAGCATCAGGAAGCAAATATTAAACACACTTAAGTCTAACCACCTTCCAATGCAAAGGAATCTTGTAAGAAAACAAATTATTGAAGCATGAAGCATCTAGCATAGAAAGACAAAACAAGTGCAACTTCAAAAATTTCAACAAAAAGAGAGGAGATTCAATATTATTGTGATATATGAAGCCATGTCTCCCTCTCTCATAATGACCAGTAGCTTTTAAAGTAACCATAAAATAAAAGCAAATCAAGAGAAAGCTCAAAACCTTAGTCATAAAGAGAGGTGTTTTAGTAACATGAAAATTTCTACAACCATATTTTCCTCTCTCATAATAATTTTCAGTAGCATCATGAACAAAATTAACAATATAGCTATCACATAAACCATTCTTATCATGATCCACATGCACAAAAGTATCATTACTCTCCACATAAGCATAATCAATTTTATTAGTAATAGTGGGAGTAAAACTATCACAACCATCATTGTAATCATCATAAATTGCAGGCATAGTATAATCATAATAAACTTTATCCTCCATAGTAGGTGGCACCAAAATACCACTATCATTATAATCATCATAAATTGGAGGCAAAGTATCATCAAAGAAAATTTTCTCCTCAAAACCTGGGGGACTGAAAATATCATATTCATCAAAACCAGCTTCCCCAAGCTTAGACTTTTCCATAGCATTAGCAATAATGGTGTTCAAAGAATTTATAGTAATAACATTGTTACCACTATTATGCAAACAAATTTCCATAGGTTTTTTAATTTTCTCTTCAAAAGCATCATGTCCTAATTCAATATAAAGTTCATAAAGATCTCTAATTTTTGTTGTTGTTTTCCATTAAGCCTAACTAGTGAAAATAAAAACAAGAAACAAAAAGAAATAATTGCAGAATCTAAAGGAGATACCTTCCAACACTTACCTCCCTGGCAACGGCGCCAGAAAATAGCATGATGTCTACGCACGCTTCTATTCTTGTAGACAGTGTTGGGCCTCCAAGTGCAGAGGTTTGTAGAACAGCAGCAAGTTTCCCTTAAGTGAATCACCCAAGATTTATCGAACTCAGGGAGGTAGAGGTCAAAGATATTCCTCTCAAGCAACCCTGCAATTAAGTTACAAGAAGTCTCTTGTGTCCCCAACACACCTAATACACTTGTCAGATGTATAGGTGCACTAGTTCGGCGAAGAGATAGTGAAATACAAGTAATATGGATGATTATAAGTAGTAATTGCAATCTGAAATAAAAATGGCAGCAAGCAAACATGTAGCAGAACTTGTTGTAAACGGTGTTTCAATGCTTAGAAACAAGGTCTAGGGATCATACTTTCACTAGTGGTATCTCTCAACATTTTAGCACAACTGAACGCAAGTAAGTGCTACTCGGGATTATTCTCCTTCTTGGTGAAACAAGAGTACTATGCGTAGGGCTACAAAAGCACACCTCAAAGTCTGAGTAAACAAACACCACAATTCCACAAAGAATAAGGCATGATAACATCTAAATTATTTATAGAGTCACACACAAGTACCCACACTGTCACCTTGATACCGTGTTGTCACAATGACTCCGGAAACTAGATAAAATCACTTGAGTAGCATAAACATTACATATGAATTCAGCGATACTAGCAATGCTCATAATCACATAAAGATCACACCATGGGAGAGAGAGGTAAACCACATAGCTACCGGTAGAGCCCTCAGCCTCGGGGGAGAACTACTCCCTCCTCATCATGGGAGGCAGCAACGGCGATGAAGATGGCGGTGGAGTCGATGGAGATGGCTCCGAGGGCAATTCCCCGTCCCGGCAGGGTGCCGAAACAGAGACTTCTGTCCCCCGAATTATGGTTTTTGGTGGCGGCGGAGCTACGGAACTCTTCTGGAGAAATCGTCGATTCTTCTAGGGTTTTCGGGGAAGGAGCAATATATAGGCCAAAGGGCAACGCGAGGGCGTGCACGAGGCGGCCTCACCACGTGGCGGCGCCACCCCCCTCCAGGCCACGCGACGGCATGGTGAGGAGGCCGTGGGCCTCCGCTGGACTTGCCCTTCTGGCTCCGTGGGTCTTCTGGCGAAATAGAATTTCTGTAATTTTTCTGGATTTTTCCGAGCACTTTGTTTTCGGGCCTTTTCTGCAATACACAGACATAATAAATAGAAACTGGCACCGTGGCATCTTGTTAATAGGTTAGTCCAATAAATGTCATAATATGATATAAAGTGTATATAAAAATGTGACAATTGGTATAATATTAGCATGGATCATAAGAAATTATAGATACGTTGGAGACGTATCAGGTTTTTACTTGTTTAATTGTCTTGCTTTATTCATCTATGTGTTTAATAACTGACGAGGGGTTAACTCATCAAATCCCATGGTTAAGGACCTAGGGTTGAGATTATGGGGAGAGAACGTGGTAGTACTGGTAGTTTCGTCGGCTGACAAGCAGAGTCAAAGATTTACCCAGGTTCAAGCCTCCGGAGAGTAACACCCTACTTCCTGCTTGTCTGGTATTGATCGTGTGAGATTATGCGATTACAGGGGAGCTCCGGCGAGATGTCGATCTCGCTAGGGCTTTTGGTGGTTTGAGTATGGCTTGCCCTAGATCGGCACCCCTCCCAGCCTTTAAATAGGCTGGATCTCGGGAGTTCGTAACCGACCTAGTTTACACTTAAGGAAAGTCTAAACCGACTATGCCTATGTCTAATCTTGGAGAGTACTCCATCTTCTTGGGCCTCTTGTCTTGGGCTTCGAGTAGGCTCTTCGCTATTGGGCCTTAGTCGTCACGTGCACCAGGTACCCTCACAGTAGGGTACCCAAGATGTATACCCTTGTCAGTAGCCCCCGAGTACTTGTCTGACTCGAAGAATCGGGCATGGACTCATTCGTAAGTGCACGTCATATGCTTTGTATTTTGCATTTTATAATTGGAATTTTTGTATGAATAGCACATGTTGGCTATGTCGAGTACCTCATCGACTGTGGTTTTTGCTTGTCATGATCAAGGGATAATAGCTTAGCAGGCCCAGTACACTCGACGGATCGGGACTGGTTAACTACACATTCGGGTAAAACCTTACTAGCTTTCGATCAAACTCGAGTCCCCGGACTCGAATCTGGAACAAACTGGTCAGATTCGACTAGGCCGCGGAGGTCTTACTGAGTCGATCTGCAATATAGCTTTGAAATTTACCCAACGCGTCCGTCGGGATTTTTTATCATGTCTGCTGACACGGAAAGTATAAGGATTGACGTTGCTGGAACGGTTCTTAGCCCAGCTCGAAAGTTCGGCGGGTCTTACCTTTGCACTATGCGTACAGCATCCGAGGTATTTGCGGCGGACGCAACTCGGGAATGTTTCGAGTATGATTTTTTGTAATATTTTGAACTTTATTGGATGAGTCGTGTCCTTTGTCGACTGATATTTGCCGTTATTCTATCGGGTGCGTGACAGCGCTCCCGATGGGAGTAGCCCCCGAGATTGTGCTTTATTGCTTGCAATGGAGGATAATCTCAAATCTTTTTATCCCATATACTCTTAGTCGAAGAAATTTTTGATACGCTCCCGATGGGAGTAATATGCCTTAGTTGAAGGAACGGTCGAGTGACCAATTTTTGTCTTAGCTTTGCTTTTTTCACACCCGAACCAATCAAGACAATCAAGTGAACGTTATGCATTGAGCGAACTCGAATACTTTTTCGGAACAGATGCTTGCAATGACGTCAGGGATGACGTTTCTGGCGACTGCTCTTCCTGACACGCGGTGACGTGCGTTATGCTGTGATGGATGGGACGTGACACATATGTGGGCTCGAGTTATGCAGGTCGGCCTTCAGTCGAATCAACCAGACTCTTTTCCCGACGGGGCCACAACCTCAAGGAATCCATGCGTTGCTCGGGCTTTTCCGGAGTGCAGGTCCTATTCGAGATTTGATCACCCAGAAGCTTGTAGATGGAGCCAACGCAACGATGGCGTATATCCGGAGTCGGCGTCCAAATATGCAGCTACGTCCACCCGTGCCTGGATCGACTTTGTCACAGTCGCAACTTGACGATACAGTCGAATATGCGAGGGTGATGGTTGAGTGTTATCACGCTCAACTTATGGGCCCTGTTCTACCAGTCAAGGACGAACCGGAAGATTATGGTGTTTCTGTATAGGGGACAGCCCCCGAGTGTAAATTTAATACTTGTAAGTATTATAAACCAAATATTTGGATCGCCGCAGCCCCCGAGCCTGTTGAGCGGGGTGTATGAAGTAATTTATTGTAAACTTATGATTATTCAGCCCCCGAGTCCTCGGGTGGAACTTGAGAAGACTGTTTATGAATTTTTGTTTGAGGACCCAGCCCCCGAGCATTCGAGTGAGACTGGGCTGTCTGTTCGCACCACCTTTTTTATGACCCAGCCCCCGAGTATTCGAGCGCGGCTGGGGTATTATGTTTGAAGAAGAAGGAGCGAAAGCTCATGCTTTGAGATAGCGCAGCCCCCGAGTATTCGGGTGCGGCTAAGTTTGTGCGAATAAGTTATGCGAGTAGTAAGCAGAGAAAATTATGAGGAATCATTGACTATATTCCATTTTTGAATGTTAAGCTGCAGGCCGCCTCATTAAAAACCTTCCAGTCCCCGTAGGTACCCTGGTAAGGAAAAGAGCGCGTCTGAAACCTGCAGCCATCCGACATATGTGCCTATTACATTGTGCGACTGAGCAATCTAAGCATAGAAACGGCGCAGCTGCGCAACATTCCAAGGATTGTGCGAGAGTTCGCCTGTCTTCGCATGCTTCAGTCTGTATGCTCCACCACCAATGACCTCGGTGATGATGAAGGGTCCTTCCCATGGAGAAGCGAGTTTATGCACCTTCTTTTGCTTCAGTCGAAGTACCAGGTCGCCAACCTCGAAGGATCTAGTGCGCAGTCGATGGCTGTGGTAGTTGCGGAGGTCTTGTTGATAGACAGCTGTGCGTGCGAGCGCTGTGTTGCGTGCTTCTTCGAGCAAGTCGACTGCATCTTCGAGTGCTTCATCTGCATCTTCTTCATTGTATGCCTCGACTCTTGGTACATTAAATCTTACATCTGATGGCAGGATTGCCTCTGCGCCGTAGACCATGAAAAATGGGGTGAACTGTGTTGAAGCATTAGGAGTTGTGCGTAGGCTCCATAGCACAGATGGAAGTTCTTCGACCCAAGCACCCGCGGCTCTTTTGAGTGGCACCAAGAGGCGTTTCTTGATTCCGCTCGTAACGAGCCCATTGGCTTTTTCGACTTGGCCATTGGACTGCGGGTGTGCCACGGATACGTAGTTGAGCGTAATGTCCTGCTCTTTGCAGAAGGATCGGAACTCTTCAGCCGTGAAGTTTGTATCGTTATCAGTGATGATGCTACTTGGCACACCAAAGCGGTATATGATGGATTTTATGAAATTGACTGCTGTAGTGGCAGTCGAACTTGTGATAGGAACTGCTTCAATCCACTTGCTGAACTTGTCGACCGCCACCAGAAGGTGAGTATGCCCTCCATGGGAGGATTTTTTGAGTGGCCCGATGATGCATGTAAAATGCATACATGAACTTTGCACTTTAATTGCTTATATTCCAATCATATTTGCATCATATAAGGGTTATATCAATGTTTTATAATGATTTTTGGGAATATTCATTTATTTTCTATTTTATGGAATTAACCCTACACAGGCAGAAAACCCCGTTTTCTTATTTTAATGTTTCAGGGACCCAAACGTCAACGAAATCACCTGGAAATTTACGGGCGTCAATATTTGGAAGGAAGAAGACCTGTGGGCGAAGGAAGCGAACAAACGGAGGTCCGAGGACCAAAAGGGGGTGGCCCACGCGGCCAGGTACTGTGGCCGCGTGGGGCCCACTCGTTTGGCCCTCGTGGCTCCGTTGCCGTCGATCTTCGCTCCACCGACATAGTCTTGACCTAAAAACGCCTATAAAAAAGGTCCCCCGACGTTCTCTGGGAGGAGCGCCGCACAAACACAGAAACACCGAAACAGAGATCAGGAGCTGCAGATTGGAGGGGGAAAACTCCGGCGGGGCGCTGCCGGGGTGGTCTCCACCTTCTCCATCGACTTCTCCACCGTCTCCATGATGAAGAGGGAGTAGTCCACCTCTGGACTATGGGTTTGTGGAAATAACTTATGTATCTCTCCTCTCTTGAGCTTCACTAATTAGCACCGTATGAGCTGCTGAACATGATTACGGTCACCGTTGTAATATCTTTGTGGTGGATCTTTATGAGTTAATATATGTTTGAGATTGCAATGTTTGTTTCAGTTATGAGTATAGATGCATATTATGTACCCCGTTCTTGTCTACTTGTTTTGATCAAGCATGTTTATGAGAGCGTGTGTGGGGGAACGTGTGCATTAGTTGGAGTAACGGGGGGTGGCTAGTGCAGTGAACGTGAGAGAAAGTTCTGCGATCCACTTTGGTATCTTTACCTTACTTTGTTACCTCACTAGGGATAAACTAAAATACCATGCTACCGGGGATGTGGGCGTGACCATTGCCACTACTCCATGACTAGATCTAGCATGTTCTTATTTTCACTTCATGTCATGATACTTAATGCTATACTCTGAGTTATCTTAATTACTGAGGTGTTATGATTTAGTTCGCATCTTGGTGGAGTATAAGAGAGGTTAATAACCAAAAGATCTCTATGTTAGGACGTGATGCCCATATATCTAAGTAACTTGCTATCAAACCCTGTGTTGCAATCTCATATGTTAACTGTGTGTGTTCCATTGTCTACCACTTTATAAAGAGAGAGTGCATTTGTGAAACCATGAACCCCAGTCCATTTTTAATCATAAGAAACACCTTTCCAACACCATATACCACTTTTCTATTTTCAGCCATCATTAAATCCGAAAATACAAAAATACTTTTCATCTTGCATACATCATTCAAAAACCCAAAAATATCATTTATCATTGCATCCACCATCATTGCATATTTATTTCTTGTTTGCATTGCATAACTATCCTGATATTATTCTTACACCTTGTGCTTGACAACCACAGGTGAGGTTGAGGACCAAAACATCTAACCTTGTTTTGTAGGTAACCAAAAGAAGGATAAGAAGATAAATCTACCACTTCAGATTCCTCGAGAGTTCGATATTAAACCCTCGAGTCACCCCTCGTGGGGAAAACTGTCTTCCACTTACTATACACTCTGCACTTGGAGTCTCAACCTAATCCCATTTATTTTTGCAGGTATCAAAGCCTTGCTCTTCGGGACCATCACGAACCCACGAGGAGCTGAAGGTATTGGTTAGCAAGAATGATAAATAAAACAATGAAAGATGCAAGTGTTTTTGGGATTTTTGGTTGTATAGTTGTAAGAGAGTAAAAAATGCAGCAGATAAATAGTAACAAGTGAAAGCTCTCAAAGAGAGAGAAAGCCCAATCCTCTATGTGCAAGAGGACAAGCTCAAGTGATGCGTAACTTATATGTGAAAAACGTTCCCGAGGGCGGCATGGATACTACTAGGCATAGAGATTTATTAAACAACACGTTGAATATCTTGTCAAGTTTTAATCTTCTTTGGACGGAGCCATTGTTAGGTAAAGCTAAATAAATAAACTAAACCCCTTATGATGGATCATGTGGCCAAGTAAATGACTGCACAAGAATTATTAAGACATAAAGTCCCACCATAGCATTACACTCTAAGGTCCCCGATACTAATACCCTCATAATGCAACTTCATGACTCGGTCTCAGGTTTACATGTCCCCCAAGTCTCCCTCAATTCATTACACTACGGTGTTCTCCTATGAGCCCATATAGGTGAAGTGTTGTGCAGTCGACGTTCGCACAACACCATCATAGAATCACATAAAAAGATAAACACTAGACAAAATACCAACACATGTCATATATAAATCATTGCCAATTCATCCTATGCCCTTAGGAACATACGGGAACTACTCACAACGTGTAAACATAATGATATTCAGTGGCATAAGTGGTACAACACAATCTGAAAATATAACTTCACCTCCAAATAATGACAAGTACTCAATCACAAACATGAATAGTAGCACAAGACAAGTATCTAGGGTATATCAACTCTCAAACTACGAGGGGAACGGAGTGGATCACGGAGATGATGATGGAGATGGTGCTGGTCTTGGTGATGGTGATGATGTAGAGGCCTCCTCCCACGCCAAGGAGGAGAGGTGATGACGATGACGACGATTTCCCCCTTCTCCGGAGCTCCGGAGCAGCAGGATCTGACCCCCCTCGGAGGGAATCAGGAGTTTCGCCGCCGTCGCGGCCTCGGATAAACTTGGGAAAATTAGGGCGTAACTTTTCGGGCGAGATGAAGGCGTGCTAAAAAGCCCCGAGCGAAGAAGTGCCCGAGGCTCCAGTTAGTGGGCCCCACACGGCCAAAGAATCTGGCCGCGTGGGCCCCCCTCTTTTGGGCCTCGTGGCTCTCCTCCCTTCGATCTTCTTCCCACTGCTGTTCTCTCGATGAAAAACCAGCTGTGCAATTTTCCTTTTTCATTTGGTCCCTGTAGCTCCTGAAACATTAAAAACAAGAAAAATGAGGTTTTCTGCCTCCCTGAAATTAAATAGCAAAAATAGGGACTTTGTATGAAAGTCCCGTAAATCATCTAAAACATGTAAGAACAATGATATAACAATGCCAATAACATTCTAATATGATAATATAATTGTATAAATGATGATATAAAATGCACGTATCAGCAGGTCCACGTCAGTATCGGCGCCGCTGACACCTTTCTGAAGCTCTCCCAATTCCTACTGGTACGATAACCTTGGTAGATTCCAAGGGAAAACTTGCTGCTGACTACATCATACCTTCCTCTTGGGGTTTCCCAGCGAACGTGCGTTCCACGTCATCAGTTGGGGAGGCCGCCGAGTTGCGATGGCGAGCAGGGGTAGACCAGAAAACTCCGAATGGGGCACATCAGGTGACTGGCGACACTCTTTCTATTAAGTTTCTTGATTTGAAAATTTTATTTCAAAATATGTACAAATGAGGGAATTAAAAAAATTAGATGGGCTAGGTCCCACTCGGATGTACTTGGGATCCGCCCTGCTGGCGAGAATCGTCCGGTATTGGTGTGGAGCTGCGACTGTCGACGGTGGGGAAGTTATGCATCACTTGGAGCAATTTTTAGGGCGTCTCCAATTATTTGCAACACAATGTAGTTCTGTGGCATCTTTTGGAGCTGTATTTTTGGGTCAAATGTCTAAAAACCGTTTTTTAGGACCGTTTGGGAGCTCCACTTTTTGAAGTATTTTGAGAATACTTCAGTTTCTACATAAACTGAAATATTAAATACTTTAAGGTGTTTGGGTCTAACAAATATTGTGGTTTTATATACTTCAGTATTGTAAGAAACTGTACTAATTTTGCAGTATGGAAAAAAGAGGTCCGAACCTCTTTTTACCAAAACTGAAGTGTTTGTTGCCCTTGCGTGTGAATAGTGCAGTCTTGCAATACTTTGGTTTTACAAAAATATTGTTGCCAAACTAGGCCTTACTCTCTCCGATCCACAAACGTCGGACAAAATTATCTACTCATGTACAAGTTAACAATATAATTCATTACAGTTTTTGTGAATCAGAGGGTGTATTGAATTTGTCGACTTAGCTCACTTTGGTCAACCTAGTTTGAGAAGTTCCATTTAAGGTCATGTAATACGCGCGGAGGCTCATCCATGGTTACTAGTCGTGGTAGACATACGTACGGCACGATGTTGACTTGTCCAGGTAAGCCACGTAAGCCTACAGTTGTGCCTCCAAACTATTTATTTGCTAGCAGGTGTGGCTCAAGTCATCCTAGGGGAGGGGGTAGGGTTGCGGTGGCCCACGGTCAGTAGGGGCTGCCTTGCAGAAGAAGCACGAGGTTGAAAAGGACGGTATGGTCACCTAGAGGGGGTGAATAGGTCCTACACCAATTTTTAACTCTTTTTCGATTAAGTCTTGACACAATGTAAATTTTCTAGTTATGCAACAAAGGTGAATTTACCTATATGACAAGTTAACACTATGCAAACGGGAAGTACGTGGAGACAAGTATGTATTCCCGAGTTTTCCTCCTTTTTAGGTGAGTATGTTTGTTGGAGAGGTGTGAGTTGAAGGGGTTCACAGCAGAAAAGAATATTTTTTCTAACTAGCGTACACCAAAACTAAGCCAAGGATCTATCTATTAGTAATGCGGTAACAAAGAAGATTCAGTAACATACCTCTTGTAGACCGAAAAGCGTTATGTTCAAGAGAACGTTGACGATGTAGTCGAACTTGTAGCCGACCTCATGGTCACGAAGCCCCAGCGCGACGAAGATGAAGACGGCGCGACGATGACGCCCCTGGCACCGCAAGTGCAGTACCTTCGAGTTCTCGCACACGTGCGGAGCTTGATGACGACTCCCGGTCTCCCCGATCCAGTGGGGATTGCGGAAGTAGAAGTTTTGGGTGGAATCCTGCAGCACGATAGCGCGTTGCGGTTGGTTGTCTCATGTGCGCGCAGTCCTTACAAGGGACCGCGCTCTACGGGAGATGAAGAGGGATAAAGGGGGTGGAGGGATTGCCTCAACCAAGAGGATTTATTGTGTATTAAAATAATTAATACGCCTCCCTTTATATATGGAGAAGGGGGTGTGCCCTTCTCCTTATCTCCCCCATGTGGGACTAAACAAAGGAGGAAGAGGGGGTGGTGCGGCCAGCCCTAGGCTGGCCATGGTGGCCATGGGCCCCATGTGGCCCAGCCGCACCATCCCCTTTGGGGGGTTCGGCCCCCACATGGGCCAACCCTCCAGGGTTTGGCCCATTTAGGTGGGCTGCCCCATTTTTCCTCTTTTATTCAATATTAAATTAATAAATAAATATATTTAATTCATTAATTAATATATTTACATGTTATTTAATTCCCGTGGCTTCGAGACTTCTTTCGGACCATTCCGAACTTCCTTCGGACTCCCCGGAACCCTTCCGACTTCTCTTCTGTCCACTTCTATGATTCCGATGTTTCCAAAACGATCTCCAACCGTCGTCAAGACCTTAAGTGTGTTACCCTACGGTTCGAGAATACTTCAGACATGGTCGAGACCCCTCGCTCGCCAATGACTGTCAGGGAGACCTGGATGCCTATGACGGTCCCTGTGCATTCACGAATATTCGTTGTTGAACCATTAATATGGATATCCATTCCTTTTTTCTTTCGATACTACTCTTGTCTGAGATACGATCGTTAGCATCCTATGCTTTGTTTTATCTCGTTACCGACAAGAGCTACTTAACTCGTTCCGTGATATTTACATCCCCATGACCTAGTCATATGCTGCGTAGCTTTATAGATGTAATCTCACCGAGTGGGCCCAGAATATCTTTCCATCACGCGGATGAACAAATCCCGCTCTCGATCCATATGCCTCAACCTACCCTTTTGGAATACATGAGGTACACCTTTATGGCCACCCATTTATGGACTGACGTTTGATGCACTCAAAATACCCTCCGGTGGTAGTGGTTAAATGTGATCTCACGGTCTGAGGAATAGGCTACCATATTACCTACCTATTGCAGCAATGAACTTTGTGAAACGATCCTATTGCAATACTTTGCTGGGTATGTCCATCATCTTATTCCACTACTAAAATGACCTCATTGTCAACTGACATAAATATCCATGATCGGGAAATCTCGATCATCTGTTGACCAATGAACTAGTTTGTATAGAGGCTTACTAGGGACCCTGTTTTGTTTACATACCACACGTGTATAAACAATTCCGGTTGATACAGTTATAGCATGGTATAAAACTTATTATAAACTTAATGAGATAATGCAATAAATACTTAATATTTATTTGCCTCTAGGGCATATCTCCTTCATGAGTTTCACCACAACAGGCTTACTCAACACCACAAAGGCCTCACCCTATTCTCCGATGAACCGCACCACAAAGAATTGGTTCACCTTACACTATTGGAATCCTTCAAGGCGGAATCCAGAACCTTTACAACAATCTTGGGGAGAACAACAATAAGCCTTGGTTTTCCCAATGGAAACCCTACACACGAATCCCTCGAGTGAATGAGGGGAAATAAATAACGCTTTGGTAGACTTGTAGATATTGGTCTTCTCCTTCAATCCTCCAAATATGAGCAAGTTTGAGTGGAGGGATTGAGAGATCTAGGTGATTGGAGCTTAGCAACAATGGAGGAGGAGAGAGAATGTGGATCGACAACTCTTCACGGAGAAGAAGCAGTCTTTTAAATAGGGCCCCCAGAAAATCGAACCGTTATGTGCAGAAAAACTGCACAGTACTACCACTGGAGCAGCGGTACTAACGCCACTGGTATCCGGGCGGTACCCAGTGTAGCACAGCTCCCAGCGGTCGTGGTACATCGGAGGGCTACCGCTGCTGCCAGCGAGCGGTACTACCGCTGGGCTGCCGGTACTACCGCTGATACCCTTTGAATTTAATTCGAAGGGCCCCAGCGGTAGAATGTGGCAGCTACCGCCGGGTTACCGGAGGGATATCAGAGGCGAAATCTAGTTTAGCGGTACCTCTGGCGGTACCACCAGCGGTAGTACCGCTGCCTGGAAGCAGCGGTACCTCCGCGGTACTACAGCCAGGGGTAGTAGCCGTTGTGCTGCAGCAGTCCCACACCAGGAGGAACGGTAATACCGCCAAACATTGATTTAGCTCTTCATGTTCTGTTTCAGGGCCTCTCTCTCCATCTGCGACTCCAATTCCAAACCATGTGTTGATCTTAAAATCTCTGCATAACTTAGCAACATCATTAGTCCGGTTGGTGTGTTGTCATTAAGCTCCAAAACAGATTTAGAGCAAATATCCTCTTTCAATCTCCCCTTTTTGGAGTATAATGACAACGCACAAACACATCAACATCTCATGAGGCAATAACCTAGCCTAAATTATTTATTCAGAATCATCATTAGAGATGTCATATTCCAATTCCAATTCAAAAGAGGAACCAACAAAATGTAGTTCATCACCAATATAAATAGAAATCAACTTCTTCTTCTTCCTAAGTTGAAAAACTCAAACTTTATGCGTTCATAGGGGTGAGTGTGTGCACGTGTATGTGAGCGTCTGCGTTGTACTGTGTTTCGCAAAAAAATCATACATATTACATGTGTTATAAACTATAGCTATGTTTTGGTATGCTAAAATGGTTTACCAAAACGTTTTATACTACTCCGTATATTGGAACAAAGGTATTAGTATATGTTAGACGGCTGACTGTGTATACCATTTTATATGCGCTAACTCGTCGCGGGGGTACACGCCATACCAACGTGCTTCGTGTACACTGCTCGTGGCCGTATTAGTATCTGGTACACGTATCCTTTGACCCTCCGTAATCCGTATTCACGACTCTGCCATTCTCTCCCTCTTCTTTCTTGCGCAGAAGGTCAGGAACCCAAACGCACCAAAGAAAAGAGAGGAGAAATCGGAATTCTCGCATCATTTTCTCCCTTCCTAAAACAAAGTCGAAGCGAGGAGGAGTCCGCGTCCGCGAGATGGCGATGGCGAGCTTGGCGAGGAGGCGCGCGGCGGAGGCGGTGCTGCTGCGGCGGCCTCACGCGGCGGCGTGGGCGTCCGCGTGCCGGGGGTACGCGGCGGCGGCGGGGGAGGAGAGCGACGTCGTCGTGATCGGCGGCGGGCCCGGCGGGTACGTGGCGGCCATCAAGGCGGCGCAGCTCGGGCTCAAGACCACCTGCATCGAGAAGAGGGGCGCGCTCGGGGGAACCTGCCTCAACGTCGGCTGCATCCCGTCAAAGGTATACCTACCGCCTCCCCGTTCCTCTCGCCCCCTTCCCTTCTCGACACGCGATCCGGAGACCGGATGGGTGCGCTTCGTGTTGTTGGAGATTACCCGGAGGTCGTAGATCCGTCCGTTTCGTACCACGATTTGGGCGCTAGGGTTTGCGGGGTGCAGGCGCGTAGACTGTATGTAGTTGTTGATGTGGTAGAAGGTACGGAGGTTTTTCCCTAACCAGCGATTTGGGCGTGGAGTTGTGGACTTTGTTCTAGTTGATCCTTTGCGTGATTCGGTTGTGCGATTTCCCAATTTCCGCCGTGAGAAATGGAGCTAGGGCTTTTACTTTTGGGGCTGATGAGAGGACACCATTGTCATGGTGGGTGAGTTGCAGAATTGATTGTGGGATCTATGGGTTTAGTTTGAGTAACCTCTTTATGTACCTGCTGTTGCTTGTGTGATTGAGTAGGAGGAACTGATGTCTGGCTTCTTTTGATCTCAGTTTGTTTAGCTGTGCCAAAGTGCTTCAGGATAATGCCTGCTCGAGGTTAATGTGTTAGAAGTAGGTGATAGCTTTTGTTGGTGTACCGAAACTTTGAGCATATAGACCAACAGGTGTTTTGTTTTTGATGTTTGTTGACCTCTAGCTAGCAAGTGTGCGACAACTCCCAGGCATTTGCTACTTATGCCGCTGACAATAAGGTGGGGTGTGGTTGTGTGGGTGTGAATATCAGATAGAACTCAACCAGATCATCAATTGTTTTGTTTTCATGTTTTCTTTACATCACCAGTATAGCTTGTTATACTCTTGTCCTGCTAGCCTGCATAAGTATACTATTCCTTGTTAAAAAATGTATACCGTTTCTAGCTTTCGCATTACTAATGCCCAATACGATTTGTACATGATTGTACGGTAATGTTTACCATTGAGGGTTTACCACAAAATGTGTTGGTTTAGGGGTTAGGGTCTATAACACCGTATTACTGGTTGTGGTTAAACCAGATAACCTGATCCAATAAAACAGTTGCAGCGTTTCTCTGATGTTCAAATAAATTTGGAAGCTAGTGAATAAAATTGTTGCAGCATTTTTCTGTTGTTCAGATAGAGTTGACCTCGAACGCTGTTATATTCATCCAATACATTACCACTTGTTTATAATTTTCCTTACTCATGGGGTAAAAATGTTAATTGAATTTATAATTGCTTTGAAGAGATGCTTGGTCTCAAATCCAAGCACTTTGGTCTTTGAGAGCTTGAGCTTTCTGGCTTCAGTTTCTGTGCCAAAGTGCTTCAGGATAGTGCCCACGCGGGGTTAATGTGTTAGAAGTAGGTGATAACTTTTGTTGGTGTACGAAAACTTTGAGCTTATAGACCAGCAGGTGTTTTGTTCTTGATGTTTGTTGACCTCTAGTATGCAAATGTGAGGCAACTCCCAGGCATTTGCTACTTTACGCTGCTGATAATAACATGGGGTGTGGGTGTGAATATCAGACAGAACTCAACCAGATCATCAGTTTTTTTTTCATTTTTCTTTACATCACGAGAATAGCTTGTTATACTCCTGCCCTGCTACTCTGCATAAATATACTGTTCCTTGTTTGAAAAAAAAGAAGTATACTGTTCCTAGCTTTGGCATTACTAATGCCCAATACGATCTGTACATGTTGTACGGTTAATGGTTACCATGGAGGGTTTGCCAATAGATGTGTTGGTTTAGGTGTTAGGATAACTCCATATTGCTGGTTGTGGTTGAAACCAGGTCTGGCTGGGCATGTATGGTTTGGCTTCAAATAACATGATCCAATAAAACATTTGCAGCGTTTCGCTCATTTCAAATAAATTTGCAAGCTAGTGAATAAAATAGTTGCAGCATTTTTCTGTTGATCAGATGGATTTAGAACCTAGGCGGTCGACCATGAACGCCAAAAGTTGATCTTGAATGCTGTTACATTCATCCAGCATTACCACTTGTTTATAATTCTCCTTACTCATGGGGTAAAATGTTAATTGAATTTATAATTTCTTTGAAGAGATGCTTGATGTCAAATCCAAGCACTTCGGTCGTTGAGAGCTTAACCTTTCTGGCTTCAGTTTCGGTCTTATATTTTTCTTACAGAGAAGATTTTGTCTTCAGTAGTTATTTCTTTCTTGCTCTAGCTTCTCAATGATATTCCTCAGAGGATCTTTGCTCAAATAGAGCCTCCAGATATCGTTTTTGATTCCTGAGTGATCAAATTAAATTAAATCTTGTTTAATAGCGCATTTGCATTGAAATATAGTGCGTTTACTGCTCTTAAGTTACTCTTTAGTTTGCTCAGCGTTTCAGGCCTTTTTGCTAATTCTGCACATGTTAGGTATGTTCTGTGTCATCTTATTGCGTGTGGTTTCTAGTTTATTTTTATTGCTTATGTTTTCACCTGTGCATGTGAAACTTGTACATAAACTTTGGCAAAGCTAGGTAAATACACTGGGAGGTGGGCCCTTAAACACTGCTGCAAAATCAGTTGTACTTGTTTTGCAGCTGGGTTATGCTGTATTGCTGTTTGAAGCTAGCATGTTGAAAATCTGAAAAAGTGCAAATATGTCGTTTGATAGTAGTATTTGGATCTAATTTGTGTTCCTTCTTGATCATTCCAGGCTCTTCTGCATTCGTCACATATGTACCATGAGGCGAAGTCTTCTTTTGCACACCATGGCGTCAAGTTCTCCAATCTGGAGGTAGATCTGCCTGCAATGATGTCTCAGAAAGACAAGGCTGTTGCTGGGCTTACAAAGGGCATCGAAGGCCTCTTCAAGAAGAACAAGGTTGAGTATGTTAAAGGGTTTGGGAAGCTTGTCTCCCCGTCAGAGGTATCTGTGGATTTGGTCGATGGTGGTAGCACTATTGTCAAAGGGAAGAACATTATTGTTGCCACTGGCTCAGATGTGAAATCTCTTCCTGGAGTTACAATAGATGAGAAAAAGATT
The DNA here is from genome assembly GCA_947311845.1 of Poa pratensis. Lineage (NCBI taxonomy): Eukaryota > Viridiplantae > Streptophyta > Magnoliopsida > Poales > Poaceae > Poa > Poa pratensis. The sequence goes on from CAMZMU010000042.1 coordinate 70,649,652, forward strand.
GTGTCATCGACTGGGGCTCTTGCACTTACAGAGATACCAAAGAAGTTGGTGGTTATTGGAGCTGGATACATCGGTCTAGAGATGGGTTCTGTCTGGAACAGGCTAGGGTCTGAGGTCACTGTCGTTGAATTTGCCCCTGATATCGTCCCATCAATGGATGGAGAGATAAGGAAGCAGTTTCAGCGTATGCTGGAGAAGCAAAAATTTAAGTTCATGCTCAAGACAAAGGTAGTTGCGGTTGATAGTTCTGGAAGTGGTGTCAAGTTAACTGTGGAGCCTGCAGCTGGTGGAGAGCAGACTGTCATTGAAGCTGATATTGTCCTTGTATCTGCTGGCAGAGTCCCATACACTGCTGGCATTGGGTTGGACGCCATTGGTGTCGAAACAGACAAGGGTGGAAGGGTCCTTGTTGACAAGCGCTTCATGACAAATGTTAAGGGTGTATACGCTATTGGGGATGCGATACCTGGGCCAATGCTTGCACATAAAGCTGAAGAGGATGGTGTTGCATGTGTTGAATTCATTGCTGGGAAGGAGGGCCATGTTGATTATGACACTGTACCCGGCGTGGTGTACACACACCCAGAGGTGGCCTCCGTTGGCAAGACAGAGGAACAGGTCAAGGCATCTGGAGTAGCCTACAAGGTTGGCAAGTTCCCCCTGTTGGCAAACAGTCGGGCGAAGGCAATTGATGATGCTGAAGGGATGGTGAAGGTTATATCTGAGAAGGAAACTGACAGAATCCTCGGCGTACACATAATGTCCCCCGGCGCAGGAGAGATCATCCATGAGGCTGTGCTTGCGCTTCAGTATGGAGCATCCAGCGAGGACATTGCCCGCACATGCCACGCTCACCCAACAGTGAGCGAGGCCCTGAAGGAGGCGTGCATGAATACCTACGACAAGGCGATCCACATGTGATTCCTGATATGATATCAGCTACTCGCTCAAGACACTTTCAACGTTTTGAAATAATTCTGAATCGATGTCTTCTCGAAACATCCTTCTTTTTTGTGAGCTCGTTTTTCTCTGTGAAACTGTGAATTGGCACCTTCGCTGCAGATTAGTTACATGATGTTAAATTCCCTCCCTTTGCTAGCTGCTGCGTCTGCCCCTACTCCCTAAATAATGTGGTGAACTGATGTTACTGGTATTATTTCCTTAGATTAGAGCTTCCTTTTTGCTTGGTACCTGGGCTGGGAGAAGAAATATCGTGTTATCATTTCACTGTATTTGTGCCACTTTATTCGATTTGTTTACCTGAATTTGTTTGTATGCTGTGCTCAAGTGGTGCTAACATCATGAGGTCATATTGCAATGTCCTGAAGCTGCTGGTGCTCGGTGCTGCTGTAAGACGGGGGCGCGTATGGTTCTCAGTTGTGATACTCTTTTGATGCAAAACTACCATAGTACCAGATTAGACTGGAATTGAACTGATACCGTACTTTCATAACCCGTTTTGAACACGAATCATCTGATGCATCTACCTAAACAGGTAGCGCCATGCATACGCACGTCAAGGTAGACTGAGGGAATTTGAAGATTTTAACACACTGATTTCAGAATGTTTTTTGACAGTTGAATTCAGAACGATCTTGGTTTGGAGTGTTTCCCAGAGTCCTCCCATTTCCTGAAAATTGTAGTCCAAATACCACGGCTTTCACCATCCGGGGAGGATATTATAACCTCTAATTAGGCCTTGTTTACTCCAAAAGTTTTTTAGGGGATGGGAAGAGTGGGAATGAGAGGGGATTTGGTGAACACCCAATCCCCACAAATCGCTACAAATACTCTTCCCCTACAATACACTAGAATGGACTAGAGTTTTTGTGTTAGACAAAAATGAGATGGTTGGTAGGGGATATTTGAGGATTATCCCCTCCCATCCACTAAAATACACTAGAAGTAAACAGACTAGTGGGGATTATCCCGGAATAATCCCCTCCCATCCCCTAAAATACACTAGACGTAAACAAGGCCTTAAGCATTTAAGCAGCACTAAGCTTTCAAAATCTCGCTTTCCAAACACGATGACATAGATTATCTACTTTCAACTTATACTAGTTAAATTTTGCGCGGCGTCACGCCGCGGCCTTGCTGAGAATATTTTGTGATAATTTGTGTTTTTTAATTGTGTTATATATATTGTAAGGAAATGCAGTAGTTATAACGTGTATAATGTAGTTAGCACAAATTCAATTTGAAATCATTCCGTAATTAGAGCGAACAAATTTGTATTTTCTCGAAATATTCATGTAATCAAGCATTTTTTTTTAGAAATGTGAGCACATAATTAGATAGATTTAAGTTATATTGCTTGTAAATATGTTAGCTAAATTGAAATGATGAAATATAGTTCCATCTTGGCCTAATTTTCTTATTTACCACCATATTTAGTGGAAATATATAATGGTTATGTCTAAATATTATGTTTGTATTTCGTCGTAAATTTGTAATTTAGATCCTTGTTTAGATGAGATGTACTGTATTAGCAACTATTAAATTCAATTCATCTTTGGAGGAAAAGAATTTGAGATTTCCTGAAATGTGCATGTAATAAAGCGTTATTTAAATTTAAGTTCATATTTAAAGAGATTTAAGTTTACTTTAAGCATTTAGTAAATTGAATCGCATAATTGGAGCGAGTTTAGGTATATTATTTGTAAATGTTAACCTAGTCGGTTTGGTATGATATGTTTGTGTCTTATCTTACATATTAAATTTAACTCAATAATCGGAGGGAATTTTAATTGAATCCAATATTCGGAGGGAATACATTGGTTGAGCATTTTTTTGAATTCAAATTTAAACTCATACTTGGAGGGAATCCATTGTTTGAGCATTTTGTGAATTCAATTTTAAACTCATAATCTGAGGAAATGAATTTGCATTTTTGCCAAATAATCATCTAAGCAAGCATTTTTTTTTGCAGTGTGACCACAGAATTAGAGGAATCTAAGTTATATTCCCTTCAAATATGTTAGCTAAATCGAAATGGTGAAATATAATTCCATTTTGCTATAATTTTATTGTTTAGCACTATAATAAGACGGAATATATTATGGTTATATCGAATTGTTGACTATTTTTAGCATTTATTAAATTTGTATGCGTAGTTGGAGAGAGTTCAGTTAAATTATCTCTAAATATTAATCTATTTAAAATGTTGCATTAAGTTAGTATTTTGCTTTAAAAATTTAATGTAACTCCGTAATCAGAGGAAATACATTAAGTGAGCATTCATGAAATGCAATCCATAATTAGAGGGATTGAATTTGGATTGTTTCTGATTTAAGTTATATTGCTTGTAAATATGTTAGCTAAATTGAAATGATGAAATATAGTTTCATCTTGCCATAATTATCTTATTTACCACCATATTTAGTGGAAATATATAATGGTTATGTCTAAATATTATGTTTGTATTTCAACGTAGATATGTAATTTAGATCCTTGTTTAGAGGAGATGTACTATATTAGCAACTATTAAATTCAATCCATCTTTGGAGGAAAAGAATTTGAGGTTTCCTGAAATGTGCATGTAATAAAGCGTTAGCATTTACTAAATTGAATTGAATAATTGGAGCGAGTTTAGGTATATTATTTTTAAATGTCCCAATATTCAGAGAGAATACATTGTTTGAGCATTTTGTGAATTCAATTTTAAACTCATAATTTGAGGAAATGAATTTGCATTTTCGCCAAATGTGGTGCGGCGTCACACCGCACTTGTGGTGACAAAAAAAATATATTTGAGTGTATGGTTATTGTTATTGGAAAGGGATGAAAGTGCAAATTTTGGCATATTATTTGTATCTATACTACTATAGTTAGTGGGCACGTGCACGCACGTCTATCAATTGGTTCAAAACACTCGATGGCGATTCTTATAAAATCAATAATTAGTGGGCACATGCAATGCACGATCTTAATCGTGGCAATATTTTTTCTCGGTTAATTATGCTCACATTTGACACAAACAAAAATCCTCATAATCATGATAATGACCGTCGCGGTTATATTTACCAACGCAACAATAAAAAGTCTAATATTGTTTGAGATATATTGCTAATTTTCAAGACCGATGAGAAACATGACTACCGACATATTGATCGGTTGGTATTTAGCACACATATTTTCATAACTTTTTTCAAGTAAAAAAGGTTTAACCAACATTTTACATGAATGTCAAATATACCATATGTTCCCCATATGCAAAAAGTTCGGCCTGAGATGGCTGGACTCGACGTCCCTTAACGATCTAAGGCGGCATTCGAGGAGGAGGTAATAGATGATATAGGTAAGGGCGTAAGTCATGACCGGGCGACCAAGCGAGAAAAGAGAAAAAAGAACGATTCGGGTGTAATAAGCAGATATGGTTCGAAGCAAAATACTCAAATCGGACACGAACCAAATCAATAGAACCCTTGAGATTTCAGCTCTTTCTAATGTGGAGCTTGATTCTTTCCTCACTTTCGGTCTTTTTCTTGAAGCCTTTGTAAAAAAAGCAGTATAATAATAAAATAAAATATAAAGTATAGATAGATAGATAATCGGAGAGAGTAGTAAACATGAATCCATTTATCCATCAGAGTACAATCCTGTCCTCCAAAGCTGGAATTGGATCAGTGTCCAAATCCAAACGAAGGTGTCCAACAGATGTCCACTACAACATGCTCTCGTCCATGTCCAGTCCACGTTTTCGTTACCGGTGTCCGAATCCAATCCAGTCCAAATCAGTTATACTGTTTGATATCCAACGTCCAATTGTTTTTTTTTTTTTTTGAACAAACGCAGATACGCTGCTCTATGTACGTACCCACGTACACGGAGCGGGATCGTCACCGTCTTTGTCGCCCTTAAACGTATGCGCTCCACGCGTGGACGCGCTCTGTGAGCGGCTCTGGCTCGGCGTTGCGGGCGAGGCTGACACCGGCTGCTGCTGCTGCGGGAAGAAGCGTCGCTGGGCTGGTGGCGCGAAATCCTCCCATGGTGTTGGTCCGTGGAAACGTCTACTGGCGGCGGCGGCGGGAAGGCTCTTGTAATGGCTTGCAGGGCACCGGCGGCATGCAGGCTGGCGTCTGGCGGGCGGCAGTTGCGCGACGCTGCGACGGGCGGGGGTTTCGCGTGCAGGGCTCCAACGGCGGGCGGGGATTCACATGGGCGCCAACAGCGGGCCGGCAGGCTCCGCGAGCGGCGTGCAAGGCGCCGCCGGCTTGTAGCCTCGCATGCGGCGGCGAGCGGGCGATGTGGTGTAGCGCCATAGGTTTGGAGCTGACGGTGGAATATAACGCCTCGGTCGCGCGTTCGGCCTAACTCAGGAAAAAGGAAAAAAACGTTTCGGGACGTGTTGAGTTTAGCTCAACACCGATCGGACAATCCGATTCGTTGATCAAAGATCGTACGGCATAGATTTAATGTATCCGGCGAAGTTTGCTCTTTTAATAGTAGTATAGATTAAAAGAGCAAACTTCGCCGGATACATTAAATTTATGCCGTACGATCGCTGATCAACGAACCAGATCGTTTCGTCCGTGTTGAGCTAAACTCAACACATCTTCCGAATCGTTATTTTATTTTTTTCTTTCGCCTGGTACGCGACCGAGGCGTCGCTCTGCGTGGAGGGCAGTGGGGTCGGGGTCGGAAGTGTTGGAGCTCGACGTGGTCGTCGCTAGGGTCTGCGCCGCCGCAGTTTATTCCTCTCATCTCCTGCGGAACCTCTTCGCCAACGGCGTGCCGGCCGCTGGCATCCAGCGCCATTGCAGGCGGTGGCGCAGGGGAGGTCATCAGCGCTGCCCGTCCTGCCAACGCTCTGGCTCCATCTCCACCCCCTCAAAACCTCGATCTATGACCCGTGAGCGGCCTCCTCCGCTTGATCCGGCCGCCTGCTGCGCCCGCTTGGCTGGCCCAGCCATGGCGGTGACGCCGCTGAAGCTGCTCTACGTTGCGGTCACCGACGGCGGCGGCCGGCGGGCGTACCGGTACACGCGCCCGGTACTGCAGAGCACCCTCCAGCTCATGGTCTGCAAGGCGCGCCACGCCTTCAAGGTCCGCCACCCTCCCCTCCCGTCTCTCGCTACTATACCTGGCCTCTGATCTTGATTCCAGCGATGGAAACGAGCGCCCGCTGCCCGCCACCGATTGGAAACTCTCTCCTGATTTGACGACAGGACAGGGGCTCACGCTCTGCTCCTGTCCTGTGGATGAAACTGTCGGTTGATCCTTCGTGGATAAATAGCATAGGACTAACATAGTATGAGTATGTTTTTTATTGCTCTGACGTTTGTACCTGAATTGCTTGTTCTTGGTTCAGAACTTCAGAAGTTCAGATGATGATAGTTAGGCATGCCTAGCATAGTGTTTGGCAGAGGAAAGATTGGATCTGATTCAGCGTATTTCGGACTCCTTTTCCAGGCTTTTTTCTTCCTTTTGCAGACATAATTTGTCTCTTGGCAATGCTCTGCTTGCAGGTCGTTATCAGCACGTGTGTTATGATTACCATGGTGCGTGTGAATTTTAGGGAAGTGAATCGACCACCAATAGACCAGCTACTGTCGCCTCCCTACATAAATTCTCCATCAGCCTGTGTGCACATCTGTATCCCACTGCCATTGTGCCTGAACTGGACGAGGAGATAGAACTTTATCCTTGATCCAATACATACTATGACTTCTGTGAACAATAGGCTAAAGGGCATCAGATTAAATAGATCAAGGAACATGGCTTGCTTTGTTATTGGACCGAGTATCTTCTAGAAAAGTTATGAACAAAATATATTTCCAATAACCATATTTAGGCATCTAAGCAAATTCACATTTGAAATTTTGTTCAAACTGAAGTCAGTTGAATGTGTCACTCGCAAGACTGAAATCACGACTGTCCAAACTCTGGTTGGCTGTTCTTGAATGTTCAAACCCTGATGCTAGACGGTTTACTACTGATTTTTGAAAGATTTTCTATCATTGCTATCAAAGATCTAAATATTTTGTTGATTTTATATCTGTTGACACCAATGTTTTTAATTGGTTTTATAGACGTGCGTTGCACGTACATGTGTACTAGTAATAGAAAGTGATCAAATACGCTTGTTTTTTTCTTTGCATAAATTCGTAATTGAACTTATTAGTCGGAGGAAATATTGTGCATTAGCATTTATTAAATTAAGTTCATAATTAGAGGAAATGAATTTTTATTTGCTCCAAATATCGAACTAATCAAGCATTTTTAAATTGAAGTAGAAAATGAGAGAGAATTTAGTCATATTACCTCGAATATGTTAGCTAAATTGAAATGATAAAATATGTTTTCTATTTTGCCATAAGTAGTTTATTTAACTTCATAATCAGAGGAAATACATTATGATTGTATCGAAATATTTACCAATTTGAACATTTTTTAAATTAAACTGCATATTTGGAGAGAGTTTAGTTATATTATCTTTAAATATAAACCATTTTGGAATGGTATAGTATGTTTGTATTTTGCTTTAAGAATTTATTAAATTAAGTCTACAATTTGAGGGAATGAATTTGTATTTGATCTAAATATCCATCTAATCAAGCATTCTTAAATCTAAGTACACAATTAGAGAGAATTTAGTCATATTAACTTCAATATGATAATTAAATCGAATTGGTAAAATATGTTTTTTATTTTGTTATAAGTATTCTATTTAACTTCATATTCAGAGGAAACACATTACAATTATATCAAAATATTTACTAATTTGAGCATTTATTAAATTTAACTGCATATTTAGAGAGAGTTTAGTTATATTATCTCTAAATTTGAACATTTTGAAATGATATAATATGTTTGTATTTTGCTGTAAATAGTTTATAAGTATTCTATTTAACTTCATATTCAGTGGGTAGTTTCAAAGTTGTTGGTTTTGCAATTTTTTTTGTTTGTTGCTGAAATTCAAATTGTAATGTTCGAATATGTTTATATTTTTCATTAACATTTTTGTTAAGTGTTTTATGCTGTAAATTGTTGGCCTTTTTTTTTGCGGGCATGTTGATATGTTTTAGAGTATTTCATATTTTTGTAGCAAACTGTAACGTTCGAATATGTTTATATTTTTCGTTACATTTTTTCAAATTTCGTAATGAGGGGAAATGCATACTTATTCATTTGAATTCTATAGGCAAAGATTTTTTTTAAAATTCAAATCCATGTAATTTGGGTAAGTGCATTTAATTTTTTTGGTATATGAAGATCAATTTAAGTGGAATTGGAATGACTAACAGATGTCGTTTCCACAAACTCCAAATTTGACAGAAAAGGGTATTTTGAACAGGATTTTAAGTTGGTTAATCATTGTGTAGGTTTCATTTTTCTGTAAATTTTGATATATTGTTTGCATTTTTCTGAATTTCAGATTAAAAGATATGGATTAAACAAATTTCATCCTTTTCTGTAATTACTAAAATTCTGGCAGGCGGGACCCACATGTCAGGTTTTTATTATTTACGAAAATCAAATACGAAATTTTAAGGAAAATCTGACAGGTGGGACCGCGATGACGTCAGCAATTGATGTCACCCGGCGGCGGCCATGCCGAGCTCGTGGTCGAGCGGGGAGCGCGCGCGCGGGGCCGGGGCCGCGCGATTCTGCGAGGGGGCGTCGCGGGGAGGCCAGGGAGCGGCGCCCCGGACCATATGGTCGCCGGAGACGCCGGCGGCGACCACGGACGCGGCGGAGGACGGCGGCGGCCAATCCGGCGCGCACGCGGCGCCCCAGGACGCGGCGCGAGGCGAGGAGGTGGAGGACGCGGCGGCGCAGCTCCCCGTGGGCTCTGATGCGTGCGGGGGTAGCCGGAGTGGCGGCGAGGCGCGGCGGCGTCGCCGGCGATTTTCCGGCCGCTTGCGCAAGAGGGAGGGGAGTGGGGGAGTTGGTGATGGTTTTGCAAAAAGAACCCCCTATTTTGCCCTAATTTCAGTGTGGTCCTTTGTAACATAAAATGATGGACTGCGGGTTGTTTCGTTTGTTAGGGAAGGTTTTTTTTGCAAAACCGTCACAGACGATGTTATATGGATCGTCCGATCGACGGCCGGTTTTTCGGCCGCACGCGCAAGTGCGCGATCGCTGCGGTGCCGCGATTTTGACCAGTGAGTAATAATTAGGATAAACTAATCTCCCATTGTCCAGACATCATCACAAAACCTCCTCTCATCTTCTCTCCCGTCAATTTATTCTCCATCAAATCCACAACCCCTTCTCTCTCCCTCGTCCTCTTCGGTGTGAGTCCCAACTCCCAACAAAAGGGAGAGAAAAAAAAAAAGATGGAGATGGCCATCGACACGCCATCGCCTTCACCCTCCGCCGCCTCTCCGGCGCCGGCGCCGTCGGCGGCCGCGGGGCGGCAGACGCGCGCGGCGGAGTCGGTGCGGCTGGAGCACCAGCTGGTGCGCGTGCCCCTGGAGGCCCTCAGGGCCACCGCGCGCACCAACCACCGCCTCGCCGAGAAGGAGATCGCCGCGGTCCTCTCCTCCGCCTCCGCGGTCGCCGCCCCCGGAGATAGCGGCTCCGCCGCCGCCGTCGAGCACCTCACATCCCTCGTCTCCCGCCTCCACGGCCTCAAGCGCAAGGCACTGTCCCCAGTCCCACCCCAATCAATCTTTCGCCGAATCATACTAGTCTTAGAGAAGATCCCAACGTTTTCCATCTGATCAGTTCATGTCCCTCTGATTCTACTGAAAAGATCGTGTCTATTTTATTGTTTCATTGCTGACAAATTGGTTTATGATGATGAGCTTCAGATGGAGGAGGGCGCGCGGGCGGAGGAGCTCCAGGTGCAGAGGTGCCGTGCGCGGCTGGACCGCCTGGCCGCCGCCAGCACTGGCGACGACGGCGAGTGGGAGGACTTGCGGCTCAAGCGCATCCTAGTTGATTACATGCTCCGGATGTCATACTACGACACTGCCACCAAGCTCGCCGAGACCTCTGGCATTCAGGTATAAGGATGGTGTGCATCCCAAGTTCCCAACAAGAGATTCTGGTTGATTACTCAGATTGTAGTTGTATGTTTTGTATTTACGAATATATAGCTAGGCAAAACATGAAACCATAACTAGAGTGAACAGAAGCTTCACTGTGTATGTGTGTCCATGTCTGTTTTAGCAAGAACAATGCTTTGATGATGATTCTGTAAGAATTAGTAATCATTGGGAGAATAATCTAATTTAGCGCCAACAAGTAGACAAGTACTAGCTGTGGCTGTCATAGAACTTTGAACTATATTTAGGAACAAAACATAGGGATTGCCCGCCTTGGTAATGTGAGAGATGTCGCCCGTACAAAATTTCAGAGTCTCCGTTTCTAACTGGTACAGTCCTTTCCATGGGGAATCCTTCAAGTGGTGCTGTTATTTTGGATCTGACCTAGAACCAAGCATTGCTCGGTTGGTCGAATGCGCTATCGCCGACCGGCCAACCAAGGCTTGACTCCTGTGACGTAATTTATTCCGCAGAGTGATCCAGTTACTAGTCTCTTGGCCGTTCTCTTTAAGCAATGCCACCAAATTCTAGTGCCTGGTAGGCTGAGTATTCTGTATTTGACTGGTGTCTTGTCTGCATGAATAAATGCCAGATGAGTTTTGATCTTGTATGGATTCCAGTGACCTCTTCCTGCTAAATAAAGAGATTCAGTCGGTTTCTTGTTCCACATAGGCTTGCAGTGCCTTTCTTCGGAGACCGTGGGTTGTGCTATGTCTATTGCAGCTGCTCTATTACATATTGATTTCAGCTTTCGTCTACTTCCATTGGTTTGGAAGGTTTTACTTAAACTATGTGTAATGGAGATCGTATATTAATTTATTTTTCCTTTTGCACGAATCATAATTATTGAGGTCTCCAGCTATATGCGATTATTTGTCACTAGCCTAGCATGCTGCTTTGTGCTTTTCGTGCTATTGTTCGATTATATGCCAGTAGCCCATGTTGGCATGTTGCTTTCTGCTTTTGATGCTATTTCCTAAACAAGAAGCTACAACACCGAAATACGAGTCACTTTTCAAACAGTATTAATTGTGTTCTGCGATTATGTGAGTTGTTATCTTATCTGTCGAATCATGATGACCAAGAACTGTTAGTGTTAGTATGTTTTCAGCAGTCATAAATACTCTTTGGAACCTAACCAGCAAACTGTTGATATGCAGGACCTCGTTGATATTGATGTCTTCTTAGATGCAAAAAGAGTTATTGACTCTCTTCAGAATAAGGAAATCGCTCCTGCTCTAGCTTGGTGTGCAGAAAACAAGTCTCGGTTAAAGAAATCAAAGGTTTGTGCTATTTTACTATTGATGGTCTTCAATATGCATTGTAGTGAGATGGAGTAAGTGAATCTGTCCTTTTGGTTTCACACTGGTGAATGGGTGCATTGATCTAAGATACCGACATTAATAGTTCTCATAGTTCATCAATAATGTTATTTGCTTGTTAAAATTATTCACATTTGTAACTTCTTAATGTCCTGATGCGGGATAGGTCATTTGGACATTTGTTATACATTTATGACAATTGTGGTCTGAATGCTGTAAAATGTTTGTCTTAATGGATGGAGGTGATTTGTTCCATGCCTCTTTATCTTTATGCCAGTAAACATCAAATTTTATGTAAAATAGGAGACTTTTATGGGAGAGTGCATGGCATATTGAATATTGTTATTGATGAGTAAGATATCAATCAGTGCATGCTTGTTTCCTCTTTGCATTTTTCCCAATAAGTAAAAGAAGCCAGATGTTCCTAGCTTTTGAGTGTTATACATTGCCTTTTTTTTATCTCAGTACTTTCTTTTGTTTTAGTACATTATAGCATCTTTTATTATTTACCCTGCAGAGTAAGCTCGAGTTTTTACTGAGACTTCAAGAGTTTGTGGAGCTAGTCAAGGCTAAGAACTTCCTGCAGGGTATAGCATATGCTCGGAAATACCTTGCTCCCTGGGGGTCTACACACATGAAAGAATTACAGCGTGTTACGGCTACCCTTGTTTTTAGAAGCAGTACAAGCTGTGTTCCTTACAAGGTCAGCAGCATTGTCTATATGTTCTATTGGTTTTATTGCGTCGCTGCATCAGAAATATAATAGCAGCTGGAGTCAGATATTTGTGTCTATGCATGTATCATGGAGTATATAATACGTACATGCGTCAGAAAATCAGGATGAACTTCTGGTGGAACACTGGCGCTGTAGTAAAGGTAATGATTGGTACCTGGTTGACACCGTATGTTTTACTCACAGGTCTTGTTTGAGCAAAACCAGTGGGACTCTCTCGTGGATCAGTTTAAGCAAGAATTCTACAAATTATATGGCATGACACTAGAGCCATTGCTGAACATCTACCTGCAAGCAGGCCTGACAGCTCTCAAGACTCCGTATCCTTCATGCTTTCTTCTTCTTTTTCACCTGTTACCACAGCCTAGGTCTATATTATCACAACCAGAATATCTTGTTTATTGCCTCCTTGACCTTGCAAAGATTCTGCTTCGAGGGTAATTGCCCCAAGGAAGACCCCTTGTCACTGGCCGGCTTCCGGAAACTCGCGGAGCCCCTTCCCTTCTCCAAGCAGCACCACTCGAAGCTCGTCTGCCACATAACCAAGGAGCTAATGGACACTGAGAACCCACCGCTCGTCCTACCCAACGGCTATGTGTATAGCACCAAGGTACGCGCTGAACCGCCCCGCTTCTGCCCCCACCCCAAATCTCATCAGCTCAAACATTTACACTCAAACTAGAACTTAGAATGTGTTTTCTTATGTGCTGGTGGTGCAAATCGCAGGCCCTCGATGAGATGTCCAAGAAGAATGGGGGCACGATCACATGCCCCAGGACAGGAACAGTCTGCAACTACACTGAACTCGTCAAGGCGTACATCTCATAATCATGGTGGTGCCCTTCGTAGCTCGGCTCAGGAGATGATGGCCATCTGGTTGATTTGCAGTCTGAATGTGTACATAGAATGACTGGATGAATCAGCACATGATTGTGCATCCTATCATGTTAATTTGAATTGTAATGCAAGGCAAAAAGAAACCCACTGAACTGAAATTACTGATTGTGATTCCATAATTTAGTTTTTTTAGGGTTCCCATCATTAGGTTCAGTGAATGAATTGCTGTCAAATTCAAATATTTGGAACAAAATAAGAACATAGCGCCACATGAATCTACTCCGTGATGAATGAAACTTGGAAATTCTTTCCTGTTTTCTACAGCAATGAATTGCTTCATAGGGGAACTCGGCATGTGAAATTCATTCTCATGGAGGATATACGTAGTGCTGCACATAACCGAAAAACCTAACCGTGACCGAAATTACGGTTAGTGGTTAAGGTTACGGTTAGCAAAATGCTAACCATATGACCTTCAGTTAATTCGGTTTATAACCGAATAACCAGTGGTTTAACCGAAATAACCGAAGAGGCCAGCCTAACATAAGAAATCGCGTCAAAAGCCCAGGCCAACATTCCGTAATACATTATAACGAACATATGACTAACTATATTAAGGGAGCACGATTTCTCGGCCTATCAGCGATCAAGTCACTGTAGCAAATGAACAGTAACCTACAGTGGTTTCCCAGTTTAGTTCGCTGGTCCTGTTCGGTCCCTCCGTGTGCACGTGTCGGCTTTGGAGCACTTTGACCACCGCTTCGTGACCGCCGCTCGCGTGTTTTCTTTTTTCCCTTTCTCTCGATCGGGTATCGCTCCCTGTCTCCTTCCTCGATGCGCCGCCGTCGTCGCCTCCCTGCTCGGTTCCCTGCTTCCTCGCTCCTGCCCGATGCAGCCACGCCTCCTTCCTCTTCGCATGATTCCATGGCTGCGCGCGCGGCTTCCTCTGGATTGGAGGTTCCTCCCGCTGCTGCTCCTGTTGCCTCCGGTGGTGGCACGTTCTTACCTGCCTCCTCTGATTTTCCTGCTGCGACGGTGTCGCCGTTCCCGCGTAGTAGGCGTGGCCGCCGGCCCCGGGCTTTGTTCTCATCGGCTGGCTCCGATGCGGATCCCCTGCCTGATTTTGTTTCTGAGTTCTCGGGTTTTCCTCTCCTGTCCCCTTCGCTAGATGTTGCCGAATTGGGGGTTTCGATTCCAGCTTCCCATGATCCTATTCATTCTCTGAGTGCTGGTGTCATGCCCCAGGCTGTTGGTCGGCGGCGGCTCCGTCCTCCGGAGCGGTGGTCGCCGGAAGTGCCTGTTCGTCGTGCCCTGGATGGTGCGCCGGACGTGTTTGCTTCTGGGTCTGCTGCAGGTCGTCGTCGCCGCCGGTCTGCTGCAGACCAGGTTTGCTCCGATGGGTTGTCCCGCTCGGTGCGGCGTCGGCTTGATGCAGCTTTCAGATGTTCTCTTGCTGGCCTTGCTGATCCTCCTCCTTCGGCGCCAGTTCCTGTTCGTCCTCCGGTTCCGTCCGCGCCTGAGCGTCCTTCTGTTGGTCTTCAGTTCAGTGCTGGCCCTGTTGTTACGCTGTCCGCTGATTCGGCCCTCCCTGCTTATTCTGTTGCTGCTGCCGCGCCAGCTGGGGACGATGCACGCAGGATGGAGATTCGTCTGGGCAAACGTCCGGTTGGCGCTGCTTCTACTGATCTTCCTGCTCCTGCTCATGCTGTATCTGCTGGTACGTCCTTCTCTTTCTAAGTCTGTTACCTCCTTTTTCCATTGTTTCAGCAATTTGTTTTCGTTCTTGCTGTTCCCATTGCCATGTTTCTTAGTGGATACATTATGTTGTGCTCATGTTGTGCTCCCACTTGCCCTGTGCGTATATGTTCACCTGCGTTCATCCATGCCAGTCTCATAGTGCACTGCATGTCTACGAAGTCAGTCTACTTCTTTCTTTTTTAATAGGATGACCACTATGGTTTTGTCTGGTTGGATCGCTTCTTTTAGTTGTACGCTCATCCAGTGCAGTAAGATCTGCAATTATGCTACCCGTTATTGATATTATAGTTAGTAATTTCTCCATTATGGACTGGAATTGGGTGCTTCTTCACTCCAGCTATATTTCTAGATCGACTTAACGACGCACTGATTTATATTTGTTGTTGCCAATCATTTTACCTCATTGTCGACGACTATAGTTGTACATCTTTTATTTCCATGGTTCTCTGACTATGCTCCTTCTTTGTAGGTATGCTCGCGCCGTCTTCGATTGCATCGCCTTCGTTTACGGAGCCTGGTTATCGACGTTTGCCTGAGGAGATAGATTCTTCTGATGATGATGTCTTGCCGGCTTGGTCTGAGTTGTTGCGTCTGTTTGCTCCTCATACTGCAGGTGCTTCTACTAGCGGAATAGGGCAGGCGGCTGATTTTACTGACTCGCCTCATGCTGGATCGTCTGCTTGGGTTCCCATGACAACTGATGAGTTCCATGCTTCTGCGTCTTCCGTTCGTCCTGTTCCTCATTCTGCCGGGCTGCCATTTGGTTCCGATGATTTTGAGGCGCATTGTTCCACCAGGTCTGATTCTTCAGAGAACGATGATTCCGATGTTGCTGCTGATGCTGGTTCTTCAGAGGATGATTCTTCAGAGGATAATGATTCTGATATTGGTGCTCCTGTTCATTCTTCGGTGCCGTTGCCCCCTGGTGCCAATCCTCTGGATTATTTGTCACGGGGTACTATTATTTCCTTTTTCTTTCGTTCCCCTTTTGATTCACTCTTTTCGTCTTATGTCTTTACGTGGTATTAAGTGTTTTCGCTATTGTTTCCTGCAGTTCCCGCGACTCCTTACGTGTCTGCACTCCGAAGTCGTCATAATCGTCGAATGCGTACGGCTCTCCGTTGTCATCGGGCTTTGCTTCGAGCAGGTTATACACCTGGGCGTGTTGACCTACCGTTGTCTAAAGATTTTGTTGCCCTACTAAAACGTAACTCTTTTACTTTCTTACCTAATATTTCCTTATCTGGTTATGTTGTTTTCATCACGGTAATAACGTACTGCTTCTTACGTTCCAGGTGCTTGGCCTAAACGTTCCTACTATGGCTGCCCTTGCCATGTTTGCATATTTTGTTCTGCTCTGTTCTGGTATCAAGAGCGCAATAAGCAAGCTAGCCGTGAGAGGAGACGTCCTGTCTACGCTGGATGTTGTCGCCGTGGGAAAGTATCCCTTCCTATATACCCTGCCTGGCCATCTCCCCTGTCGGAGCTGCTTAGATTTGACGGTGGTCCTGAATGCAAGCATTTTTTGCATCTGATTCGAGAGTATAATTCCATGTTTGCTTTCACGTCGCTTGGCGTCCATGTAGATGATACTGTCAACACTGGTGGTGGTCCTTATGTCTTCAAAATATGCGGAGTGGTGTGCCATCAGATTGGATCTCTTATTCCACCTGCTGATAATCCAGCTCCTAGGTTTGCTCAGTTATTCATCTTCGACCGGCAGCACGAGCTGGATCATAGGCTTAACATATTCTCTTCTGGCAATATTGATGCCTCTGAACCGGTTCCTTTGGATGATCATTTCTCTTCTGTCTCCCGTGGCCGCCGGCGAAGAAGAGATTCAGCTGATTATGATGATACTCAGAATGAATCGGCCCGTTCTGTTCGTCGTGTTCGTTCCCGTAGGGAAGAGCCTGATCGTCAATTGGTTGATTCATTGCGGGCCATGCTTGATGAGCACAATTCCCTTGTGCAAACATTCCGCATGGCTGAACAAAGAATGTTCTCGCCTGAATGCCCCGATGTCGCTATCCAGCTGTACGGGCATGAGGGGAAGGAACAAGGAAATCGGTATTCTTTACCTGCTGCTCCCGAACTAGCTGCTCTCATAGTTGATGACTTTTCAGTGGAAACAAATAGGTTCGACATAATTGTGCAGAAAAATGCTGGGTTTTTCCAGCGGGTTTCACCTCTTAATCCTTCACTTATGGCTTTGCAGTACCCACTTTTGTTCCCTCATGCTTCCATGGGTTTCCATCTTGGAATAAAGTATCAGCCTGTTAATGGTGTTGCTGCTGGTGGAAGGCAGAATGTATCAATGCTTGAGTATTATTGCTATAGATTTCATTATCGAAGAGGCGAACCCAATCCTTTCACTTGCTGTGGCCGGTTATCTCATCAAATAATGGTTGATTCTTTTTCATGTGTAGAGTCAACCAGACTAAGTTATCATTTTTGGAATCAAGACACCTTGCGTTCTGAGACATATCAAGGTTTGTCTGATGCTCTTGGAGAAGGTAGTCCGACTGGAAAAAATATTGGAGTTGAGTACATCTTGCATTCCAGTTACACAGGGGGTCCTCGATATATGATTCAGAATTATCAAGATGGAATGGCTATTTGTCGTGTTTGTGGACCTCCCGACCTTTTTGTTACGTTTACATGCAATCCGAAGTGGGATGAAATATCTGAAGCAATCCTTCTTGAGCCTGGACAGGTTCATTCAGACAGGCCAGATATTGAAACCCGTGTTTTCAAGATGAAGATTAATGAATTTAGAGAGCGAGTTAGGAAAGCAAAAGCTTTTGGTCCTGGGAATGCGTGTATGTTTCTATACGAATTTGTACATATATTTTTTCCCGCAGTGTTCTTTTTCTGTTTCATTTTATTCATTCTTCTTTGCTTATTTAATGCTTCAGCCATTGTTGGCGTCATGCTTGCTCTATTCATCGATGTAGTTTTTCTTATGTGTATGTCACTTACGACTTCGGCTTATGTCCTTTAATTAAATACTTTTCCATTCCCGTATTGTCACATTCGATTAATTACCTTCTCCGCAATGTGTTGCCACATTTTATTAATTTTTCACGTCGATGAGATATGTGCTTCCATGCTCTAATTCTGCTTGCTTCCTGATACGTCTCCAACGTATCTATAATTTCTGATGTTCCATGCTTATATTATACCAATTGCTACATGTTTTATATACACTTTATATCATTTTTATGCATTTTCTGGGACTAACCTATTAACAAGATGCCACAGTGCCAGTTCCCTGTTTTCTGCTGTTTTTGGTTCCAGAATAGTACTTCTGCGAATATTCTCGGAATTGCACGAAACAAAAGGCCACGTCCCTATTTTTCCAACACGTACACGAAGTCCGAAGGAGAGACGAAGAGGAGCCAGGAGGCGGCCAAACCACCTGGCGGCGCGGCCCCACTTCCTGCCGCGCCAGCCTATGGTTTGGGCCCCTCGGAGGTCCGCCGACATCGCCCCTTCGCCTATATATTGCCTCAGACGCGAAAACCCTAAAATACCAAGCCAATTTCCACGAAGAGTTCCGCAGCGCCGCCGCCATCGACGACAAGTTTCGGGGGACAGAATCTCTGTTCCGGCACGCCGCCGGGACGGGGAATTGCCCCCGGAGTCATCTCCATCGACACCACCGCCATCTTCATCGCCGCTGCTGACTCCCATGATGAGGAGGGAGTAGTTCTCCCCCGAGGCTGAGGGCTCTACCGGTAGCTATGTGATTCATCTCTCTCTCCCATGGTGTGATCTTTATGTAATCATGTGTATTGCTAGTAGTGAATCATAATCACTACTGATGACATGAGCTATTGGTTAGAACGTGCAGAGTCTTGTTTCTTACCAGTAAGTCAGGAGTTCATGTCCCAGCTTCGTCCTTTTTTTCACTTTGGCCGAAATTTCATTGTTTTTATGTCTCTTATTTTTGTAACACATTTAGTTTAGTCATACAAAATATAAAACTGAAATATATTGCCATACAATTTATATGTTATTCAAAAATCTGCGTCAACTTTGGTTAATTTGGTTATTACCGAAACCTAACGAAGTTAAATGGTTATTACCGAAACCGAACCGTATTGTCGTATAAAACCGTATTTACCGAAGTATCAAAATCGTATTTACCGTATAACCATATAAAGCGAACCGAAATAACCATATTAACCGAGCGCGCAGCCGGAGATATACGAACACAAAAGTGAACTGGTCGGCGGGATGTACGTTTTCCGTCGGGACAAAGCGAAAGCGGATAATGGTGGTTTACGTCTCCTAACATCAAAAACGGGGAATGCAGAGCCGAATCACTCATGGGTAGTGGGCCGCACAAGCAGAACCTAGTACAAGCCCAGCCCAACACATATCAAAACCACTGCAATCTACCCGTCCGATCCGAAACCCCTAGATCTAACAGCCCACATCCCCCCCGCCTCCTTATAAAGCCAAACTCTTCAGCGCTTCGCAAACCCTAGCCTCCACTCCGCCACCAAACCCAAACCCTACCCCTCCACCGCCGCCACCAGCGTCGCCGCCGCAGCGCGCGGAGGCGACCCCCACCGCCGCCAAGATGCAGATCTTCGTGAAGACCCTGACGGGCAAGACCATCACGCTGGAGGTGGAGTCCTCAGACACCATCGACAACGTCAAGGCCAAGATCCAGGACAAGGAGGGCATCCCCCGGACCAGCAGCGCCTCATCTTCGCCGGTAAGCAGCTCGAGGACGGCCGCACCCTCGCCGACTACAACATCCAGAAGGAGTCCACCCTCCACCTGGTGCTCCGCCTGCGCGGTGGCGCCAAGAAGCGCAAGAAGAAGACCTACACCAAGCCCAAGAAGCAAAAGCACAAGCACAAGAAGGTGAAGCTCGCCCTCCTCCAGTTCTACAAGGTCGACGACGCCACCGGCAAGGTCACCAGGCTCAGGAAGGAGTGCCCCAACGCCGAGTGCGGCGCCGGGACCTTCATGGCCAACCACTTCGACCGCCACTACTGCGGCAAGTGCGGCCTCACCTACGTCTACAACCAGAAGGCTTAGAGGTGGCTCCGCGTTTGCTATGCTTTCTTTACCCTACCCGCCTATCGGGAACTCAATTGAGCTGTTGGTTACATCTCATCTAGATATGTGTACCGTTTGTCGTTAAAACTGAAACCTGGAGTAGTATGTTTCCTGGATATTTGGTCGCTTATTACTCAGATTATGCGATGCCAGTTTAAATTTTGGTTTCATATGCTATCATTCTGGGTGACTATTTTTATTCTGCTCTATCATATTATATCCTGTGTTAATCTGATGGTGGTGCAATCACATGCAATTTATCCATGAAGTGCTTAGTCTCTGGCGCGATAACCTTTGTGTTGCTGCTGTTTTTATTTTTGTAGCCAATACCGCAGTATATATGTATCTAAGTACACTTTTTATGTCATTCTTGTGTATAATATCGGTCCTTAGTGGTGCTTAGTTCCTGGTGCTAATCCTTTATTAGTTGTTGATTTCACTAGGTTTTAGGTAGCTGTCCTTGGGTGTACTTTTGTGTATCTATTTCTAGATAGCTGCATGGCAATCATGTTTTTACCATTTCTGTTGCTCATATATTGTTTGTTAGGGCTTGCTATTTTTAAGCAATCAATTCATTAAGTTAGTACATTATTTGTAACCCAATACATAGCTTTCTTAGAATAATAAGCTTTTGAAAACTCGTTTAGTTGCTTTGGCCTGGTAGATTAGAGTCTGGTGCTCTATAAGTTCGTCAAACCTATAATTGAATCTGTTGATGTTTTGTAACCTAATACATTATTTGTAACCTTATACATTGCTGTCTTACAATAAGCTTTTGAAAATTCATTTAGTTTCCTTGGTGTATATGAGTCTGGTCCTGTGTAAGTAAATCTGGTATATGTTTAATTTAGTTATCTTTATACAGTGGCAGTATGAGGATTGCTAGTGTAGAGCATAGTGCTGCCCTGTGGTTTGTCCATCAGTTTGCTATTTTTCATGATTTGTGGTTTAGGTTTCTGCCTTGAATGCCTAGGGTCTATGGAATGCATGTACTTTGAATGTACTTGGGTTGACGCTCACATACTGTTGCTTCTTTGTTAGGTGTACTTTTTGTGAGGCTTATTTATTAGTATATTTATGGAATGTTTTGTGCAATTTGGCCTGGCTTGTAAAGTTATCTTGTTCAGAGATTTAATAGCTGAGACCTGTTTATTGTTCAGAATTTGGTGGAGTGTTTTGATTTGGTAATATGGTTGTACTGAATGTTTGATATAATTGCTTTGATTGGTGTGAATTTGAAATGTTGTTGGTGTGTTTTGGTTAGGTTTATGGTGCACCTATTAAAGAGATGCATGCAATATTTTGTAGACTAAACCAGATTCTTTGGGCCTTTTCTGAACTTGAGACCCCAGTTAGTTATTGGAACATATTGCACTTCTGAGTATTTGTCTATGATGATTTTCTGGAATGTCTTTATATAACTCCAGCTGTTTGAAGCAGAATTGCAACTTTGTACATTCATATCCATGTTTGGCAACTGACTTCCGCGAGATTTTAAATCGTTGTGTGGTGGTCAGACACCATTTTATCTCTTGACCTTATTTTTATGTTTGCGTAAAAAACCCAAACTAGACATGGCAGTCTGTTAAACGAGAAGCAACTGGCAGGGTTTCACTATTTTGAACATCAACTTTGTCAGAATCCTCTATCAATATGAGCATGAATACGGGAGAAGCTAGGTGTGTTCGCCTGCATCGCTTCGCCCATGGTAACTTGGTATGATCGTTTCCACAATGACCACGGTGATCAAGGTCGATTCTTTGATAATCTTCCGTGTTACCAATATGTTGCTTGGATAGGCCTGCCTCTGCTTGAACTCATTCCGATTATTGCTGTTAGAAATTAACTAGGCAGTTATTAGATGCCCAAAGCGCCGTATGGACACGTTCGTACGGACGCCTTCCTTTTGTATAGACACCTGCTCGTTACGAACAGGCACCGTTTCACCGAAGAGACGCCTCGAACCGGCGCCTCCTCTTGTAACCGACCTCCCGAAGACCTCCCGAAGAGACGGGACTCTTTGTATATATACCCATGTCAATGATCAATGAAAGATAGAGTTGAATCATTTGTTGTCTCTCGATTCTACTTTCAACACGTTATCAGCACGCTCTGCCGAGAGCGATTTTCACCCAACGAGAAAGAATCGAAGGAGCAGAAGAATAGCGATGGAATCGAAGGAGCAGAAGAACGGGAAGAAGGCGTTGGCCCCATCGCTCCAAAAATCGAAGGCCACAACAAAGAACTGGCTTCGACACCATCGAAATCGAAGAATTGAAGCGCTACTCTCCGGTGAGAGCGATTCCGAGGACAAGAACAGTAAGCACAGGCGAAGGTGAGAAGAAAAAAATGCCTGGATTTCTGTCTCTGCTTCTTCCCTTGCTTCGTGACAATGGCCCGTGAAGGACGAGATTGTCGTCGTCAACGATGACGAGGACGTGGCTGCGCCGCTGCCGTCTCCAACCCCTGCGGTTGTTGAAGACAAAGCCGGCGCCACGCTCCCGTCTCCGACCCCTGCGCTTGTTGAAGACGAAGCCGGCGGCCTGCTCCCACGGGATGGCGACGCCCTCGCCTTCGTCTCGGCGACGACCGGCGCGTCCTCCTTCGTCTTTGGTTCCGGCACCACGCGGTTGTCGACGTCGATGCCGTCGCGCCGCACCTGCCGACTCCGTCCCCGACACCGGCCATCCCTCCGCCATCGCTGCGCGCGAGGGTTCGCCGCTGCCTCTTGGCCCTCGGCATCCTGATGGCAATCCCGCCGTCGAGCAGCCGCTCCTGCACATGGCGCCGCACGGCGCTCGGCTCGTGAACGGCGCCTCCAACGGCGTCGCGCCCGGCACCCTCCTTCCCGGAGTCTCTTCCGACGAGGACGAGCGCGGCCGTAGCTCTTATCGCCACCGGCGATGCGGCCGACCGGCCGTGGCGGTCTCCGCCTGTCTTGGTCAGCGGATTGGGGATCGAGTTGCTGGGGAATTTTATTTTTTCTTTCCTCGTTGGCCGCTCTTCCTTATCTCGCTTGACTAGGCTGGGCAGACAAGCCTGCCTTACGTGTCAGATGTGCATGCGGCTGAGAATTTAGGCAGCGATTGATTTCTTTGCTTCTTTGCTCTTTTGATCAGCAGTTTAGCATATTAATCACTTAGCAGTAGTTCTAGCAGTGATTTTATTCCTGTTTTAGACCTGTTAAAATTCGGTACATATATTTCAGTACTATTTTCTGTTGAGTACCGATGTATTCCAGATCCTAATTTGATGTAATATATTTCCACGTTTTACACGTGTCGAGATTAATTACGTCTATTTGCAATTAAGATTTTTAATTTCTTGCAAATATAAATTTAGTGCCTATATAGTACTGTCTATCTGTCGAGTACGACGTATTCCAGAATCTTTCTATGATGTATATATTTCCATGTTCACCACATGTCAAGATTAATACGTCTATTTGCAATTGAGATTTTCAATTTCTTGCAAATATAAATGCAAAATTCAAAGTGATTTTTTAAAATTGATGTTTTGGGATCATGAGGTGGTGTGTAGATTTATCTACCACTACTGTTTAAGCCTACATTTTGTCATTTTTGACATTATGATTGCCAATGTGCTCTCCCATACATTTTAATTAAGTTATGACATAAGGCATTCGAAGTGTGAGTATCTTATACTCCGCTAATGCTGCTAGATCTACTTCAATTTTTTTTTGGAGATTATCTACAACGTGCCATACTTAACAATTTGAGGTTCACACTAATGAATCCAAGCTTACTTCTTGAATCATTTATTTTGCATAGTTTATTACGATATAGCCATGATGGATCTTAATTTACCGAATGTAAATTAATATTCTCTGGCTCACCATAGAGGTAGATGATGCCTCGAGAGTTTGATGCATTCACTCTTAATGGCCACAACTATCATATATGGGCCATGGACATCAAGATCGCCCTTGCGTCCCGGGGTTAGTGCGTGCAATCCAATCTCCGGATGTTCCACTCTCGGCTGGAGTCACGCCGCTGACAAATGAGCAAAAACATGCTACTTTGTACATCATAAAGCACCATGTTCATCCAGATCTCAAGTCTGAGTACTTGGAGGAAGAATTCCCCAGTACCTTGTTTCAGGCCCTCAAGACGAGGTATGAACAGCAGAAGGCAGTTGTTATGCCCAAAGCACTCCATGATTGGACAAACCTCCGACTTCAGGACTTTAAGTCTGTCGGGGAGTACAATCATGAGGTTCATAAGATCAGTTCCAAACTGTGCTTTTGTGGGAAGGAACCTACTTATGTGGAGAAGATAGATAAAACTTTGTCTACAATGCTCCCATATGACAGGATCCTCCAGCAGCAGTAATGTGCTCGCGACTACCGAGTCTATTCGATCTTATTCATATTTTACTTCAAGCTGAAAAGCATGATGAGCTACTCTCTAAGAATGGCTCTCAGCGCCCGGTTGGTTCTCAACTTGAAGTTCATATGAATGTCGTGAACGGGCAAAAGTTTGATGGTGCCTTCAACGGCAAGCCTTCGAACTTCAATGGTAAGCAAAAGCACAACCGGAACAATAAGCCTAGAAACTCAGACCGTGGGAAAGGCACCGCAAACATGAGTTTAAATTACAAAGCTTTGCGACAAGTGTGGCTGCTACACGCATCCCACTAACAAGTGCATGACCCCAAAGCATCTGGCCATTCTGTACCAGCAATCCTAGGGATGTAAAGCACCTCGAGGGAAAAGGTTTGAAGCAAATTCAACCTTCATCCATATGACACCAACGGAGTTGGTTGTTCGCTATATGTTCTTTCTGGACCAAGCAACACCATAACTCTCCATCTGTCAGAGAATCCTATAGGCACGGAGAACATGATGGTTGAGCACGCCTCAACCGACGTGTTTGGAGACTTAAACTAGTCCCACTATCTCCTTATGGTCATTTTATTAATGTCCATTTGTTGTCGTAATAGAACATATATATTGTATCAGCACTCTGATATAAATAAGATTGTATACATTCTATATATCTGATAAAGATTTCCATATTGGAACTTCTTCAATTCTATATATAGATTTCTACGAGTGCCAATCCGATGGATGTGGAACAAGTATATGAAAATGTACCCGCTCTATTGTCTGGATTGTACTACACGTACATCCAACTCGTAGCACATGTTGCATATAATGCAATTCCATCGGTCATGTTTTGCATGAGCTAAACTTTCCTAGTCATGAGATTTAGTGTGACATATTGTGCCAAGGATGTCACTTCAGTCCCTTGAACACATTCAAGGTGATATTTGTGGTCCCAACCAACCATTGTTTGGACTAAAATCGAATTAAATCAATTCGAATGGACAAATATTGTTGCAGAATTCTCTTCACATGCCTCCACTATTTAGTGCATGGCTCCGAGGATCGAAGTTCAGCACAATGTCCTATGTGTCCATACACAATTTTTTTGGCTCGTCTCTGATCAAAAGGATTTTTCTCATTGCACGACCCATGTTAATGAATTGCAATTTACCAACTTCACGTTGGAGTCATGCAGTTTTACACGCTGCTACTGACTAACTGCATATAGCAGTACTTCCCCTCTGCAATTGATACGTGAAATCCTCCGAGCATTTCCCATCTGCGTAAGTTCGGAAGCGCTTCACGCGTACCGATCTCACCACCGCAGCGTACATCATGGGCCCACATATAGGGATCTATGTGGGGTACTATCTCGTCGATCAACAGTACCTTGAACCCCTCATAAGGGATGTATTCATAGCCCAGTACGCTGATTGCTTATATTTAAGGAGGATTATTTCCAGGCATTAGGGGGAGATTTCAAGTACCACATCGAATGCCAGGAAATCAATTGGGACTTCACGTTCCTCCCATATCCACGTACTCAAGAATTGGACTCTACGTTCGATTCACAAATTTGCAACACATGCAAATAACCTGCCAGATTCATTTACTGATCTCAAAGGTGTTACAAAATCCTTCAATCCGGTTAGAAATGCGCCCGAAAGAGTGGAGGTACCAATAAAAACCACTCAACTCCCTGTTTTATAAAAAGAGGGGGAGTAGTACGGCCTCTGACCAGGATCCAGCTTTTCGCAAAGCAACAAAGGAAATCGAGGATAAATCCTCTAAATCAGTAAATGCAAGTCGACCTTGCGTTGATGAACACCTAATGGGTAGTATACACCCAGTGGAAGGGAAACCTCCACAACCCCAGCTCCAGCTTGCACACACTGGCTGGGACATCGGAACACCCAGACTCACGCGTATTGGGAAATCACGAAGAGTCATCATGGGTGCATGATATTTGCTCCAACTATATCGATTCTGGAGAATCATATAACCAAAGCCTACAACTGTCGACAAACATCTCTTGTATGATTGCAAACAACCTTCAAATGATTCAGATCCAAAGACCATGGCCATGGCAGAGTGTGAACACACTTGCTAGGACTGAACTCATCAAAGGATGCAATCCAAGCAGATATAGCCTCGCTCTTCCAAATGAATTCCCTATGGGATTATTCAATGTGTTTTCTTCCGAAACGGAATGAGAAATACAAGGTGGTGAGAAAGCAAGGCTTGTAGCATAAGGTCGGGTTTCCGCAGAGATCCGAGACCTACTCTCCAGACATGAGTGAAATCTCGTTCCGATACATATATCATTGGCAGTACAAAATCATCTATCTGTGCAGTTGATAGGTGTAGTGACAACATATCCATGTGGATCACTAGATTCCGACATGTATGGTTCCCGATGGAATCTCTGTCCGAATCGAAACGCAAATGCAACATGTATTGTGTAAAAATCAATAAGTCACTCCAATCTTATTGTTGTCGGTATATTTTGGTACAACCGACGTAGTGAGTTCCTTATACACAAGGATTACTCCTACATGATGATCACCCATGTGTGTTTGTCATACATAAGGATAACTCCTAAATGACGAACCACGTGATCATCTAAAAGACGGATTTGAGATGAAGAATTTGGATAAACCCAAATGTTGCTTGGGACTACAACTCGAGCACCTTCACTCAAGTATTATGGTACACTAAGATGCCTATATCCAGAAAATTGGAGAAACTTGATATAGACAAGTCATGTCCATCTCCTAGGGATTGTTCGATCTCTAGACGTAGAGAAAGATCCATGGGAAGATGGAGAAGAGATGTTGGCACATAATGTTCCATATCTCAATGCCATTGGACCTACCAACATAATTGGTTAGGGGATCAAGAATATCTTTCGATATCTCCAAGGCACCAAATATCTTGACATATTGTATCAATTTCGGAGAAATCTGAACTCCAATTTAGACACTGTATTGGCTACTTACATGATCCTACAATGTGTACATACATGGTAGATCTGTCACTCCATTGATGTCTTCAAATAGACTCTGGTGACTATACTACCACGATCATTCTAAGATGCAATGCTTCATGTTAACACGTGTGGCTTCACGGAATGACAAACCGCATACATTAGTCATGTGGTGTTGGTTCTCTCGAATCACCTATCATTATCTACACAGATAATGTTGCTTATGTTGCATAGATGCAAAACAGGTTACATAAAGAGCAATATCATTAAGCATATTGCACTAAATTGTTTTATCCCCATAAACTCATGACGAGTGGGAATAAACATCTTGCAATTAAAATCATGCGATATCCTCGCTGATCTATTCACCAAGTCTCTACCAACTATAACATTCCAGAAATGATTCATGGGATTGGTATGCGACGGCTTCGGGATTTGCAAGAGTCAGGGGGAGTATCTTCCTGAACTATTCCTGTTCAAAGCATCATATTACACTCTTTTTCCCTTTATGAGTTTACTTTTCAGGTTCTCATCAAGGTTTTTAATGAGGTAGTATCAACATAAGATTATATGTCATACTTTCTGTTTTCCCCACCGGGGTTTTTAGGAAAGTATACACGACATATTTATTGTCCTCTAAAACTCTATGGATTTCATTCATATTGAGTTAGAGACAATAATCATTATATGTTGTATCATTTTCTCCTTACTTTTCCCACTGGGTTTTAAAGGAGTTTTAACAACATATCAAATACAATTCTCCTCACATTTTTCCAAAAGGGTTTTTGGGGGAGAACTTCAAACATCATATGTCATACTTTCTGTTTTCCCCAACGGGGTTTTTAAAGAAAGTATATGTGAGGACCCCGGATTAGCTATCCGAGATACTCGTTATGTTTCCTGCAACAATCCCATGATCAGTCTGTTGTTGCACATAACTCGAATTGGCATCACAGGACATCCATAAATACCGACTAAATATACTTACGTGATTTGAAGTCATAAGCTTCAACAGGTACTTGCAGCGGAAATCACCAAACAACGTGGAGCCCAAGTCATTCGCCTTAACCCTACAGGCAGCTGACTGGGAAGCGCCCTAGTTCGCAAAGACGCCAGTGAACTCCTCTTCTTCGAACTGCTCCTCTTTAAAATCTGGCTAAGACAATAGCCAGGGACGAAACCAATATGAGTACATTTGATTGTACTCGCAAACTACCCCAACTTGAGCATGCACTAGTTTTGAAAATCTTTAAAACCTTTAGTTTTAGGAAAACATCTCTATATCTTTATTGAAAAAGAGAAGAGTAGATCTTATATCCTTGTTGAAGGCAAAATATTTTGAAAAGTAGTTTCTCAATATCTTGGTTGGAAACAAACCCTTTGGAAAAATAGTTTTCTCACCATGTTTGTTGAAAAAGGGTAAGAAGTCTTTTTAAACCTTTTTCTCGAAAATATACCTTTGGTTAAAAAGGGAAGAAATCTCTTTTAAAGCCTTTTCCTCGAAAATCACCATCTTGTCCATTTTTCCAAAACTCTTCCTTTTCCGATCATAGCCCCTTAAGGGTCACTCATTTTCCAGCAACCTCATACTACCCCTTCGGTATAGTTGCATAAAACAATCTCCACTTCATTTTCCTTTCAAACTCAAAACTTTGTAAAACTTGCACATGGTCTTAGTAGTTCTTCCCAACTGTCCATATCCGAGGACTCGGCTATTCGAATAGTTTTTACCCTCTGCAGAGGTAGTACGCTTTTCCCACACCCATCCGGTTACTCATCGTGTCAGCCACGTCCCGCCATACCAGGGGTATGCGAAGTTGAGTTCCCGGCCATAGCCTGTCCTTTGCTCATGCTAGTATAGGACCCTGCCTCTACGACACTTTCCATCGACACTTAAATCCTCAGAAACTAAGTGTGAGGACTCATAGTTCTGTTCGGCGGACCCAAGGGAGCCCTTCAATCCTCTTTCTCCAATACACTCATACCGGCTTCCGGTAGACTTCACTTAAGAGGACCCAGGTCAGGGGTAGGTCCTCAGACCATCCCCTCATGGAACGAGGTTATCCTCGTTATTGAGGCATCCAGTACTAACACGAGCAAATTATATGACTACGCCCTTTCCCATATGTGGGTAAATGTGGTCGCACAGATTTTCGGCTGGGGATGTAAGTACAAGGACACAATGTGCATTTTCATAACCATCACCATTCTCCATTTCTCCATTTCATCACCGACATCTTGGCATACCATAATTCATCCAAGGATTTTCAAAGGAGTTTTGAATAAACAATGTTTTTCCCATCCTATAGTTTTATATAAACAAACTGATATTTCTACATAGAGTGGCAAAATAGTTTTTCATATACTTTTGAAAAGGCTTTCAAAATCATTTCCAATTTTCATAGCAAAATACTTTTAACCAAAACTTGGGTGGATCGTAATCTCACCAAAAGATTTTTAAAAAAGGCTTTTGAGTAAAAACAAATACATTTAGAAATTACTGCACACTACTAACACCTCTATATGGGTGTCTCAATAATGTACCTGTATTTTGTAAAAGGGTTTTCAAAATCATAACTTTAGTGGCAAACACCACGTAAATCACTTATGCTTCTTACACGTAAAACATGTGAATCAAAATAGATGTATATAGATGCAAGCTCAGTGAAGTAGCTTGCCTGGTTTCAGCATAATGCTCCTGGACTTCTTCTTTACTGATCAAATAAATAAACTCCCATCATTCTTCGATAAATCCTCTCCAAAGACCACTCCGGTAGCGTTAATGTCTAGCGTCGCAAACATGAAAATAAAACAAAACACAATAAGCAAACCAACTCACACGTGGGATACCAACAAGGAATCATACCAAAACATAGCACTCATTTAATCAAGCAACAATCATCAAGCCATACTAACAAACAACAATCATGAGGGAACATTATTATTTAACAAACAAGTTTAGCAATCACCACACTTATCTAGATGCAAACAAGAAATTAATCCAAACACGCAAGACATCACAACATAACACTCATAAACATCATACCTAGCTACTGCACACACAAGGCAACACACTTTTATTTCCATTTAATTATCTACTATTTAGTGATGTCTTAAATAGGGCAGAACCTAGTTATTCAAGTTTAATTACACAACTTGGGTTCTGTTGATCACAAAAATATGAGCTAAAATTCTACAGAAAGCTACTGATGTGTAGAAGACAACCCAATTGGATTCAACTTGATTGGAGTTAATAAACCCCCTACACAATTGTTTTATTACAGAAACTAATAAATCAAGTTTTTGCTACAACTCAAGTTATTATTATTCAAAAATTAAGTCCTTTCAGGGGTAACTAACCCTGATTAAATGTGACCTAACAAAATTGGTCCTAACTCATTTGGATTAACCATTATTTTTCTATAATTGTTTTAGTCCAGAAAGGTTTTCTAAACTTTAATCTAATGCTAAATAATTAATAATGCTCAATTAATTCTACCAAAATTAGGGGAGCTAAGTTATCACAGTACTAAGCTAAAAAAAATTGGTTTCATGTCATTTGGACTAATATAACTCCAGAAACAATTCATATGGTGTTTTAAACCTTCTGTGGCATTTTAAATACCATATTTTAATTAATAATCTAAATGAGATGAAACCACTTTGGTGAGTTAAAGATTTTCATAAGATTTCCAGAACATTTGAGTTTGATTTATTTGGATTCCTACTTCTCGAGATATTGAATTTGGTTTACTTAAATTCTCAAGCACCCAAGCAAAATTGATTATTAGTTGGAAACATCATATTCATCTTTAACCACACATGTTTAACTCAAACAAGATTAGCACAAGCCACCAACAGTACTAACATACTTTATCATGTTAAAGATCAGTAACACACAAGCAACAGCACCAAAATAATCAACAATAAACATAAACCACAAATTCATAACTAAAAGCAATTAATCTAATTTCTTTTTATTAGTGGCAGAACAACATTTTTACTAAAAATTTCACCTAGATAGTTCTGTCAATCAAACAACCATGCAAACTTGGGTTTGTGTTCTCTGTTGCTATTAGAAACTACTCCAAGTGAGTTTGATCCAAAAAGTTATTTACATAATTTATTAAAAATGCACAAAGTGCTTGCTGGCCTAAACTAGAAATGGATGCAACTTTTGTTCTAAGCATCCAAAACACACGAGACCAATTTCTACTGAAAGGTAATGTGAAGAGCTTTCTAAAACCATTGGATTCACAAATTTTAGATCAACACAAATTAAGTTATGGACAAAACACTGATTTTGACCAATCATAGCACACATTTTTCAAAGACACCCAAATCAATATTTTTCAGATCTGTAAGTTAGAAATGACTCCAAACTCACTAGGTTACTTGTGTGATTTTTGGTTTGGCCAAAATTGCATGTGAACTATTTTAAAATGATTTAAACTAGAGGGCCAGAAATAGATCTACAAGAAATAGAATAAACCACCTAAAAAAAAAGGTCAACGGGCTGGATCTGCTGGATCTGGACTGGATCTGGGCCGTGCAGTGCAGGGAGTGGCCCAGCTCGCGGCCCACGCGAGTGAGCGAAGGGGTACGGCCTGCTTCGTCTTCCTCGACACGAGCAGGGACGAACGCAGCACTGCCGGAGCACGGCGATGATGGCGACGGCGGCTCCGACGACCTAAAAAGGAAATGAAGATGCCCATGAGAAGGAGCACGATGAGGGGAGCACAAGGGCACAGAAATGGCGAAGAACGGAGGTCCGTGTGGCTCACGAGCTTGTTCGCAAGGCGGCGGCCGGAGAGGAAGAAAGTGAGGACGGCCAGCTCGATTCACAGCCTCCCGCGTCGATTCCTTGGATGAGGATGGAGAGGGCGACGCGGTGAACCTCCTGGTGCGCTTGGATTTGGAAGGGACGCTCTCCAGCGACGGCGATGTGCGACGGCGGCTCAGCCTTGGTTCGGCTCCGTGGTGGAGAAAATGGAGAGGGAGAGTGAGGCGAATAAGTGAGCGAGTGAGGGAGCAGAGGAGGGCGTGGCGTGCTTCTTATCTCCTCCAGGG
Organism: Poa pratensis; assembly: GCA_947311845.1. Taxonomy (NCBI): domain Eukaryota; kingdom Viridiplantae; phylum Streptophyta; class Magnoliopsida; order Poales; family Poaceae; genus Poa; species Poa pratensis. Next base: position 70,681,783 of record CAMZMU010000042.1, read on the forward strand.
CGAGGCGTAGAGGAGGGGCAAGGCGAGGGGGAGGGGAGCACGGCGACGCGGCGAGGGAGCACGGCATCGGTGGCGTGCGGCTCTGCTGCTACAGGGAGTCAATGCCCATTTTGCAAGGAACCCCCTGGAAAAACTGTTCTCGTCACAAACCAGTCCTTTTCTATTTCTCTTTGTTCTTTTCTAAAACCAGAAGCTTTTAGGGATTTTAGTTGGGGCCTTTAAACATTTTACAAAATTCTGCGAAAATTCAGGTAGCCCCCCATATATATGTAGAAGCTCCACAAAAATTGGTGTTTGAAAATAAAATGTTTTGAACCATTTTTGTTCATAGGTTTTAGATATATCATTTTTGGTGATTAATATTTGATACTCCTTTAATATTTTAAAACCAGTGATAAAATATTGTGTTGAACTTTTGGAACTTCTTTAACAAATACGATAACTTCAAATAAGTTTTATTTTCATAGAGAAAACATTTGTTTGGAGGAAATAGAGAATTTAGGAGGGAATTTATTTATGAAGATCATTTTTAACTCATGACCTTCATTTCCTTTTTGATAAATGATTGAGGGGTTTGTTTTAAATCGAAAAGTAGGTTTACTTGAGGAGGGAGTGATATGAAGTAGGGATGATTATTTGTTCATCTCACTCCTAGAATCTTGATAAAGAAAATATAATTGTTTTCATAGAATAGAGGAATAGATAGAGAGGGAATTTCAATAAGATCATTTCCATTAATTTAGGACTTTAACTTAGGTTTGAATAATTTTAGAGGATTTGTTTTTATTCAAGTCACACTCCCAATTTGCTGCCAAGTGTGTTCTAATTTTAGTATTAACACCACTGAGGAATTATCCTCACAAGCAATCAACACACAATATCAATAGCACAACAATAGCAACAGCACAACAATATTCACATAACAATCAAGACCACACAATTCAAACCACAAGAATAAATCATACCACCATTTCCATAATTAACAATACTATCTTGAAAATGATCACACTTAATTATGACAAGATGATGGGTAGGAAATATCTCATCTCATAACTTAATAGTTTTCAAAAGGTTTGATAAAGGGAAATATGTGGGTTAATATATTTCCCACTAGTGTTATTTTCAAAGAGTGGAAACCAGAGTTTATGAAATGGGAGTTGCATACTCATGCGAAATATCAAGATTTGAAAAGTAGATAGGAGATCACAGATAGACCTCCATATTTTATAATCATGTAACTTTGGAAATACTTTCATCTTCTCAAGAGTGGGTGTTTTATTTGCTGCTAAAATAAAACATCATTGAAAAAGACTTTGGCCAACATAAGAATGGAAAGATATATGAGATATATTCTTGTCATAACATGATCACCAAAGTTTAATAGATATCTTTACTTAGGTTAAGTTACTAGGTTAATATTTCCTAGTCAAACAACTTAAACATTCAAGTCACACAAGGTCAAACAGAACAATATAAGGGAAAACACAATCATTTGTGAAATAATTCAAAAAGTTTTTGTTGGTTCTGAATTTTGGGTCTTATTAATTCTTATTATAAATTTGGGATGTTACAGTATACAAGACATATTTATTGTTCTCTAAACTCACTATGGTTTTTCCCATTTTAAGGTTTTCCCATATGAGTTATCAAAGAGACAATAACCATCATATGTTGCATCATTTTCTCCTTATTTCCCATCGGGTTAAAGGAGTTTTAGCAACATATCATACACAAAACTCTCCTCATATTTTTCCCACGGGGTTTTTGGGGGAGATATTATCAATTTCAAAGATCATCAAGACTACATGGAATAATCTCAAGATTATACAAGGCATACAAGACGAAGACGTAGCTTTGTGCAAGGGGGAGTGTTAGAAATTAACTAGGTAGTTATTAGATGCCCAAAGCGCCGTATGGACACGTCCGTTCGTACGGACGCCTTCCTTTTGTATAGACACCTGCTCGTTACGAACAGGCACCGTTTCACCGAAGAGACGCCTCGAACAGGCGCCTCCTCTTGTAACCGACCTCCCGAAGGGACGGGACTCCTTGTATATATACCCATGTCAATGATCAATGAAAGATAGAGTTGAATCATTTGTTGTCTCTCGCTTGTCTCTCGATTCTACTTTCAACAATTGCTAGTGATGCCGTGATGGCATTTCTGTGTGAATTGGCGTAAGTTGCCGTGATGCCTTGATGGTTCCTCTTGCGGCCTGGTTGTGTAGCCTCTTGTTCCTCGTGGGAGGCTTTGTCAACCCCCATACTCGAATTTCTCCTTCCTCCATATGCATGATGGTTTGCTCGAGACGCCATGTAGTACTTGAGGGCAATCGGTGAGCGACTCTTAGCTCATGGAAGTCCTTAGGTCGTTGGCACACGTCGCTTGAATGGGCGCTGCAGTGATGTAGTTTGGGGTGGTATTGTCGCTTGAATGGGCGCTGCAGTGATGTAGTTTGGGGGTGGTATTGTGGCATGTAGGGCTCAGGGTCTTGGGTCTCGTTTCTTGTCGGCAGAGCCTCAAACCCTTGATGAAGTAAAGGGTTGACATGGTGTTGGGGATTACCCTGTTGAGGTTGGCTTCTTAACTTTGACGCCTCTTCTACATCCTCAGCGAGCCTTATTGTAGTTGTACTGTGGTAGTGGTGAGGCAGCCCGTGCTCCGGAGATGATCCCGACGTTTTTGGCGCTCCCTCGAAGTTCCTGGTTGTTAGTGCATATTTTCTTTCCTTCCCATCGACACTTGAGGCAGGCGTGGCCGCACTCCGCTCGGTCCCTCTTCGAGATTTAGCTCGCCAACGACTTCCTCTTTGATGGTGATGTCGTTCTTGTTGGTGGTGAAATATCGTGCCTCTGGGAGTGAGGCTTGTACTTTTTCGTGGTCTAGTCGGACGAGAGTTGCAGTGTCATAGCTTGTTGTAGGCCTTGGAGGTTTCCTCGACCACGTGGTCTGTGTCACGCTTGCTCTGTGGTGTTGCGCTCTTCTCATTGGCACGTACTCGCTTGATGAGTTCCTCGGCTTGTCGCAACACCTCTCTTGTCTCCTCATGGATCCGAGCTACCTCCTATGCTCTGTGGCCTTGATTCCTTGCTCACGGTCCTGTTAGGAATAGTTTAGAACCGCTTTGGTGGTTACCATATGCCCAAAGGACATGTCTGTCCACCTCCTTCTTGTATAGGCACTTACTCGTTCCGAACCGTCGCGTCTTCATGTAACCGACGTCTTGTAGAGAACCGACATTCCCAAGAGTCGGCAAAACCTTGTATAAATACCCAAGTTCTTGATCAATGAATGACACAAGTTTCACTTCATTCTTCTACTTCTCGTTTCACTCTAACACGTTATCAGCCACTTTCGCTCTACATCAGAGCAATAGACCAAACCAAAGGATCAAACAACGAAGAAATAATGGAAGGAGTAAGAACAGAGGCATCGGGCCTCCATCGATCCAAAGAAGAACAGATGTATACTTGCTGCTAGTTGGTAAGAACATCACACGATCGAATGTTCCAACCAAAAACAAGAACAACAAATGGAGAACAGGACCTCCATAGATTTTCCTTCTCAAGAAATGCAAAGGATGAAGGTACCGTGCACTTCTTCATATATTTCTCTCTTCGGTTGACCCGCACAAACCATGTTGGCCTCCTCCCGAAGGAACGGCCGGCAGCGGCGGCCCTCGGCCTGCATCATCGCGGCAGCGCCCGCGACCAGGCCCTCCTGGATTCGATCCCCACATCCGTGGCTTCTCCCGACGAGGTCGCCTAAGGCGGTTCCCAACGCGGTGCACGCTGCGGCGACGCGGCCTTCACGACCAGCGGCGCGCGACGCGGCTCGTCCACGACGGCGGCATCTTCGGCCGCACCCCAGCCCATACGCGGCCGTGGACCACGGTCCTGACATGGCGGGCGATGCGGCAGCCATCAGCCCCAGTGTGGAACCTCACGGCGGCTGCTGCGGCCGCGACTTGCATCAGCGCAGCGCAGCGCGGCGCGACGACGCCCGCAGCCCTCGGCATGCCTACTCGCGGAGAGACGGCACCAGCGGACGCAGCCTTTGGCACGACGTCTCCTAGCGCCGCCGCCCGGGATGGTAAAGGCTCGACGCGGCCACGGACCACGGCCCTGACATGGCGGAGGACACGCCGGCCTGCATCCTAGCGATGCCGCGGCTAGCCGCCTAACGAGCGGCGACGACAGCGGCCAATGGCCGTTGCCCGGCATGGTGACGGCTTCCGGCGCATGAAGGGGAGAATCCTCCAAGGCGACGTGCTCTCGATTTGCTCAAGTCCCTCCCCATGGCAAACGAATCGAGTGATTTGTGGATGAATTGCTATGTCTCTGCACTACATAGAGGAAAACGAGAGGAAACGGGAACCTTATCCATTTGGATAATTTTTGTTTTAGCCCTTCCACTCTATTACATCTACGCAGAAGCTTCTGCAATTCTTTGTTATGCTCTTAGTCTTATTAATGTGTCTGCTACATCACTCACATTGTTTAGATTTCGCGTAACAGTTCCCTGACTTTATATTTGGATCCAACTACTAGTGTTGTAGTACGCACTTGTCATGTTTTAGACCATGTGTTCCTGAATAATTAGTACATAATCTAATCCATTATAATGCATAATGGTTTAGACCATATTATGTCGATAAATGATTATATGTTCAATGTATTTGCAATTTGCAATCCCTATAACATATACAAATGGACAATAATATTATTATTGCAATTGAGATTAATTTTGCTTGCAAAATTAAATATCAAATCACCATCAATTAAGTCCAAAAATGCCTAAACGGCACAAAATTGACTTAACTCGAATTGAATTGATCTGCAAAAGTTGTGACGTGAATATCTCAAATTTATATATGGTACCACAAGGTAATGTGACATCTACTGCAAAATGTGCAAATTATCCACGCTTATTGTAAGGTCTACATTTTGTCAAGATTGACATTACGACTACCTTCAATGTGCTCTCCCATATATTTAAATCAAATCATAACATAAGGTACTAAGATCAAGACATCTACTGATTTCGATCAGATTATGTTTCTTAGTGCTGCGAGACGGACTCCATAAAAATGTTGATATCTCCACGCGAGACGGACTTCATAAAAATGGTGATATCTCCAAAGTGTTATGATAGATGTTTGAGGTCTACACTTAAGTATTCACTTGAGTTCGCAAAATTTTGCAACTTTATTACGACATTACCATGACGACTTCTAAATTTACACACAAGTAAATTGAACAAGTCTATTGTTCAAACCCCATGTGATTTAAGATGGCCAGAATTCCATGAGCTTGGTCTGGACGGTCTACATGGGCGATGGACGGTGAGGTCAACCCTGCGTCACATGGAATGATAGTCACACTTCCCGCACTCCACGGTATCCGGTCAATTTGTACCAATATTCCGTGAGACGGATCTGACCTACTCATGGGATAAAGATATGAAGCACACTTCAATCTTCAATATGACAATACCTAGGAAGATAGTTGTTCACATCATGTAACAACACGCTCTCCCAATGTCACAAATACCATGAACAAGGAGAACATGGTTGTTGAATATACTTCAAATGACCTGTTTGGATACTTGACTAGTCTCCCAACTCCTTATCAACATCTATCTATTGTCTTAATAAACATGAACTTGTCATCAAATACAACAAATCATGGCATAATGTATCAGCACTCATGATACAAATAACTTTGTATGTATCTGATAAAGATCTTCATACTGAAAAATCTTCTATTCTATATATAGAATTTTACGGGAGTCAATCTTATGAAAGAGGAAACGTTCATTATGGACAATGAAACAAACTCTATACATGGGGAAATATATATTCAAAACTCATACTATGAGATACCAATATATTTTAATCGCTAGACGCGATGTTGTAATTATGGTTATGATAGTACCATAGTTACACTCCCTATGGGGTACTTACATATTAATCGAGAACGCTTTATAGTATCTTGATTAAGTTCATACCCTACAAGATGTAGAGATATCCGTCAGTATGGTTTCCATATCGAAACCCATGATGACAACAAAGAGGAGTATCTCCTTTTTTACCAAAACAACGGATATGACAAGCATTTAAATGCACAATTCTCTCATTATTCTTAGGATTGCACTACACATTCATTAAACCCGTAACACATGTTGCGAACATGGTAATTTTTCAGAATGCCGATGCATTCCAAACTTGGCATGATCGCCTTGGTCATCCCAGCATAGAGATGATGCAGAAAATTATCATCAATTTCATTGGTAGTGATCTAAAATGATACTAAATTTCCTCAACCTCTGCAATTTGTGGGTAGATCCAACCATTGCGTCTGGACTTTAATAATTTCATGGTTCTAATAGACACATCTCCATGATGGTCTCATGTGTGCATTATCATCCACACGTAACCATGTATTTTCCATAATAATGAGACAAGCTATTAAACTACAAGCTCTCACTATTCAAAAAATCGAATTAAATTGATTCGAATGGACAATGCTGTTGAATTCTCCCCTTCAATGATTATTTCATGGCACTAGGGATTGAAGATCAGCACTCGGTCCCGTATATCCACACTCAAAATGGCTTGGTTGAATCTCTAATAAAGAGAGAATTAAGCTCATAGCGTATCTCTTACTAATGAATTGCAAATACCAACCTTGTGTTGGAGTCATGCAAATTTACACCCCGCTGACATAATTCAATTGCAGTGGACTACATATCGTAGTACCTTCCCTCTAAAATTAGTACGTGCAAATCAAAAGTATTTCCCATATGCGATAATTCGGTTACATACCGATATCACCACCACGGCATACATCAATGGCCCCTCACAGAAAATTCGGGATCTATGTGAGGAATAACTGTATTTCCGTCAACTATAAATACCTCATGCCCCTGTCAGGGGGGTTATTCAAGGCTAGTATGCTTAGTGAGGACAATTTCCAGGCAATAGGGGGAGATTTTAAGTACCAAAAAGAAAGCCAGGAAATCAATTGGAATGTTCAACACATTTCTGCCTCAAATTCACATACTCAAGACACTGAACTTCGCGTTCAGAAAATCACTAATTTGCAACAGATTGCAAATAACCTGCCAAATCCATTTACTGGCTACAAACATATCACAAAATCCTATAATCCTGCAACAAGTGTACCCGAAAGAGTGGAGGTATACCAACAAAACCACTCAACTCCTTGTTCAAAACAAGAGGGGGAGAAGTACAACCACATAGCAGGATTTAGCTTCTTGCAGTGGAAACTGAGGAAGAAACCCTCAGAATCAGTAAATGCAAGTCAACTTCACGTTGATAGACACAAAATGGGTAGTATACACCACGTGGATGGAAAACCATCATAACCCAGCTCAATAGTGCACACAATGACTGGGATATCGGAATACCTAGACTTGACCGTATTGGGAAACCACGAAGAGTCATCAAAGGTAAACAAGATTTCCACCAAACCTCATACATTCTAGAGAATCTTATAAATGAAAGCCTACAATTGTCGACATATATTTGTCAACAATGATTGCAAACAACCTTTACAATGATCCGGATCCAAAGACCATGGCCATGGCAGAGTTCAAAACACTCGCTTGGACTGGACTCAATCAAAAGGATGCAATCCAAGAAGAAATAGCCTTGCTCAATAAAGGAAGGTATACACAAAAGAAATACCTACACCAGTTTTCGTCCAAGAACGGAATGAGAACAACAAGGTGGTGAGTCAATAGCAAGGCATGTAGCATAAGGGTTCACGCAGATACCCAAAATACATTCTCTGGATACAAGTGGAATCAATTTCCGATAACTTGTCTCAATGGCAGTACAAATCATCTATTTATGCAGTTGATAGATGTAGTGGCCATATATTCATGTGTCACTTGATTCAGACATATAGGTTCCCATGGGAATCCCAATTTTGAATCCAAATACAAATCACAACATGCATAGTGTAAACTCAATAAGTCACTACATGACTTACAATAGTCGAAACAAATTTGGTACAACCGACTTAGTGGGTTCCTTATACAAAGGATTACTCTAACAATGATGATTGCTCACACATGTTCATCAAGAAATCCTTAAAAGGGTATTCATAAAATCAGTGTATATTGAGGATTATAACATCACTCGCAGGACACAAGATAGAGATGAACCATGTAATCATCTTGAGACGGAATCTTAGATGAAGGATGTAAAAAAAGTATCAAACTTTACTTTAGCTACAATTAGAGCACCTTCACTCAAGAAATATGGTGCATCATTTTGCCTATATCCAGGAATTATTGGAGAAATTCAAATCATGGACAAGTCATATCCATCTAAACTCTATGGTTATTCAATCTCTAGACGTAGAGAAACATAGATTCATACCATGGAAGATGGAGAAGAGATGTTGGGACATAATGTTCCAAATCTCAGTGTCATTGGACCTAACACTAGTGGACAGGAACAAGAGTATCTTTCGATATCTCCAAGGCACCAAATATCTTGACCTATTTGTTATTTCAGAGAAATCTAAACTCCAATATTATCAGATGCGTTGATATTAGCAATTTATATGATCCCCACAAAGCTATATCACATAAGGACTTCATGTACCTACATGGTGGGCTTGCCATTCCATTGATGTCTTCTAAACATACTCTAATGGCTACAGCCACCTGTCATTCTGAAATACAAGGCTTCACATCGATGTGTGGGACTTTACGGAATGATAAATAACATTCAACATTCATGTTGTATTGGTTCTATAGAATCACCAACTATTATCTACAAGATAATAATGCTTGTGTTGCTCAAATGCAAATAGGTTATACAAAAGCAATATCACTAAGCATATTGCCCCTATATTGCAAGGATCAAGGGGAGTCTCTTCCTGAATTATAACCTACTCAAACATTATATTAGACTCTTTTTCCCTTTATGAGTTTACTCTCAAGATTCTCATCAAGGTTTTTAATGAGGTAATGTCAACACAAGAATATATGTCATATGTCCTATTTTCCCCATCGGGGTTTTCAACGGATGTATACAAGGCATATTAATTGTTCTCTAAACTTACCAATGAGATTTATCCTTTCAAGGTTTTCTCATATAAGTTATAAAAGAGACAATGATCATTATATGTTGTATCATTTCTCCTTACTTTTCCCACTGGGTTTTAAAGGAGTTTTAACAACATATCAAATACTACTCTCCTCACATTTTTCCCAAAGGGTTTTTGGGGAGAAATAATCAACTTCGAATAACATATGTCATACTTTCTGTTTTCCCCACTTGGGTTTTTAAAGGAAGTACACAAGACATAATTATTGTTCTCTAAACTCACATATGGGTTTTTCCTTTATTAAGGTTTTCTTATATGAGTTACAAAAGAGACAATAATCAATATATGTTGCACCATTTTCTTCTTATTATCCTGTTGGGTTTAAAGGAGTTTTAGCAACATATCCTACACAATACTCTCCTCATATTTTTCCCACTGGGTTTTTGGAGGAGTTATCCAAGATAATATACGCTTGTGATCAAGATCAATATTCTCAAGATTATACAAAGAATCAAGTCATACAAGACATACAAGACGTAGCTTTGTGCAAGGGGGAGTGTTAGGAATAGTTTAGAACCGCTTTGGCGGTTACCATATGCCCAAAGGACATGTCTGTCCACCTCCTTCTTGTATAGGCACTTACTCGTTCCGAACCGTCGCGTCTTCATGTAACCGACATCTTGTAGAGAACCGACATTCCCAAGAGTCGGCAAAACCTTGTATAAATACCCAAGTTCTTGATCAATGAATGACACAAGTTTCACTTCATTCTTCTACTTCTCGTTTCACTCTAACAGGTCCGTCGACCTTCAACATTGACGCGACTGCTCTTGTCTACCTTCTTCCTCTACGTTTCGAGTTGCGGTTTGACCTTGCCGTGAATCGAGGCGGAAGTTCGTGTCGAAACCATCTTTTGAGATACAGCCAATTGCTCGATTTCCACATACTGCACCAACTGTCGGACACCTAAGTGCCCTTCTATAAAGGGGAGTTCAGAGTTGGGGTGTGACGCCCGTGGGGGACATCTTTGATATGGGGTCAGGACACTCCTTCATAATCTCGATGCTCAGCTTGGTCTGTTTCGGGACTCGTGTGCAGGAGAAGAGCTTGTCGTGCGTTCGGGTAGCTGATGTCACCCTGCGCATCCGAGGGCGGTGAGTGGCGTGGCAAAGTATGAGGGTGCTTGTCGAGGTAGGCTTGATGTGGACGAGGCGCCTGGCGGCTAAGATTGATGTAGAAACCGGCCGGATGGAGTAGTAGAGGGTGTCTGCTGAGCGCCAGGGTGGTCCGACGAGGTTCGTCGAGCCCTGGCGAGGTCCTTTGAGGGTCTTGGGTGACCGGCGAGTTCCAGGGCAGCCCCGGCGAGGTCCTTTGAGGGCCTTGCGCGTGGAAACACATGGTGTCATTTGATTAGGAAACATAGACATGCTCGTGTCATGTCCTTATTCAATGTGTTGACTCGAAACTCAGCTTCAGGGATGAAAATCCAAAGTTCAATCTTGTTGGACTCGTTAAAATCTTCACTCCCTTCTTACAGTTTTTGTCTAGGCATACTAAACTTACTAGCAAAATGCCCGTGCGTTGCAACGGGAAGAAAAACTAACTTTTAGCAGAAAAATTCAGAACAACCAAAATTTTGCCCCAAAATCTAATGAGTGGCGTTAACCTGGCCTCAATCTGCCCTTTCATCTTAATATTTTGTCTATCACAGTATATTCTTGTGTTAAATACCTATCTGTTGCACGGAACAACAAATCAATATACGAAATCAAAACTATTAACCAAAATGTTTTTCTTCAAGTTTTTTCGTTTGAGTCCTTTTATCTATGCCGTACATTTTTGCACCAAACCCAGCTTGTATCATGACAAGGTGTGTTTCTCCCTGTTTGTTCACTCGTCCCGTTATGTACTACTTTGTTTGTTATGTGTACCTTCCCATAAGCCTTCTCAAAGGCATGAACTATTTCCAACCCTGATGTATTTTTCCGGTTCCAAGGTTTTATGATTCACATACTGCAAGTTATATAGAAACTTAAGCCACGATTTATATAATAGATAGAATACTGATGACTTTTTTGCGGGTAGAATACTAATGATTAAAGTATACTGTGCCATGAGAAGTACAAGAACTTAAATGATTCGACCAAATAGAACTCAATGGCTGGCCGAGTAGGCACTGAATAGCTGCATCGTCGAGTAAGCCGAGTTGAAGTGGCGGACGCTTATTGGTTCTTCACCTTCATTAGGAGCAGGAGGACAGCATGTTAGAAACAGATCTCCTGATCGCGGCAGGAAAGTCATGAACTAACAAGATGTCTCCGTATGTTCTATCATGGGAAGCTAGCTCATGGGCCACAAAATTGATCTCTCTTCTGATCTTCTGAACGTTGCAGATGAAAAAAAAATTATAATGTTCTTTGCTTCAGCATTAAGAGCACACCATTTCAATCTAATTTGCTGTGTTGTGGATAAAGCTAAGAGGACCACGAAGCTGTCCGTCTCTAGGATCAGGTGTTCCTGGAAGAGTTGGAGCAGAATTTGAGTCCCAGAACAGTAGTGGCTTCAGCTTCTTCAGTCTTGAGCGTCGAGGCAGATATCAAAACTCCAGCGAGCAGACAGGAGAACTGGAGAAACGATCCAGGGGACCAGGCGAGCTCAGCGGCGGCCGGCGGATGTCGGAATAGGCAAGCACTGGCCACAGCCACCACTACCGGCCGTAGCTTTTCCCGTAATCCCATGGAGCTCTCTCGATCTGGACCAGCCGTTGCTGCTGCTGCCCACATCCGTCTCATGCGCTGGTCCTGTGACCCAGCGGCGATGGATTTTGTCGGTCCGCTAGCCACGCGTCCTGCTGGCGCGTGTGTGCGTCCTCCACCCGCGCGGAGCCGCTCCGGCCTCGACCAGCGCGCGCAGCCCCCGGCCTCGAGCCCTCGACCCGTGCGCCAGCATCGGCCTCCACGCATGAGCGGAGCCACGAGGTCAACGGCGTGTGTGCCCCGCATCGCGAGGTGCCCGGAGTCGACGGCGCGCGTGCCCCATCGTCGCTCGGCCATAGCTGCTCTGTCGCCGTCCACCGTCGCGCGGAATCACCATCTACCTCGACGCCGACGTGCTCGCCGCCGACGACGTGTGCCGCCTCTGGGAGACGCGCCTGCCCGCCACCGCCGTCATCGCGGCCCCCGAGTACTGCAGTACTGCCACACCGACTTCTCCCGCTACTTCAGGCCGGCCTTCTGGTCCGACCCGGAGCTCGCCGCGCGGGTCTTCGCGGGGCGGCGCCGACCAAATTATCTACGAGCTGGGTTCCCTGCCCCCGTTCCTGCTCATCAAGGGAAACGCGACGACGGCCACGGGGACGGACCACCAGATGCCGGCGAACCGGGAGGCGCTGTACCGCGGCATGCTCCGGGACCTCTCCGTGCACAGGACCGCCTACTCCTACTGACCCAGTCGCCGCCCACCGGCTGATCTGATCGACCCAACGCCGGCCGTTGTTTCGGGAAGAAGCGAAGCAAAGGAAAAAAAAAACGAAACGTTTTTTTCACTTACCGGTGGCAGTGGTGGGTAATATCTCCTAACTCACGGGGGTAAATTGGGAAACAGAAAAACGTACCATGACCATGACCATCACCACCTCTAGGCATATTATATAGTAGAGATTGTTGTTCCCTCATTTGAATGGGCCTAGAGTTTTTTAAAATTTTATGTGGCCCAAATGGATATCGATGGTTGGCTTTGCTTTGCAATGTTAAAAAAAAATTATATATGGCTGCACCAATCAATCGACGCAGAAGCACATGGTCTTTTTTTTTGGCGAGAAAGTGAAGATTCATAAAAACACGGTCCTTACAAGGAGGTCCAGAACAAACACGAAATTACAAAATGGTCCAGCTGGAACCCGACGCCATTGACGAGCAACAGGACGTGTCGCCGGCGCGCCGCCGTAACTCCTCCCACGCCTTGGAACGGACGGAGCCCTTCTACGGACGGGAAATCGACGAACCTCGAACCCACAGGGCCTCCACCGTGGAACTCGACCGCCAACGCCGTGTTTCTCCAAATCTTTAGCTTCCGATCTTCTGCACACCCGGCACCGCCGCACCACTGCCACCGGCGAAGGGAAATCACGCAACACAGCTCCCGGGAACTGCGAGCGTGATGGTGGTGGAAGATCCGAGGCGGAGCTCCGCGGAGCCGCGCCACCGAGGAGGACAACCTTCACCTGCAAACAAACCCCCGACCGCGCCGCCTCTCCAACGCCGGCAGGGGAGAGCCTACCCAAACCTACCTATACACAAGACGAGATCCGGGGTTCCCTCACCCTCCCGCCGCCGGAGCGGCCGACGGAGGGCAGGGGAACCAGCGAGCCGTCGCCGGTGAGGTGGATTGGCCGGACGATTCCAGAAATCGCTTCTCCTTACTCTAGCGGGGGAGAAGGAGGAGTCCAAGTTCTCACGTAGATTGAAGAAGCTGCACATGCTCTTTTTTGAAGAAAAGAAAAACACCAAAGAGGACCCCAGTTTTTTTCTTTGAATGGGGAACCCAGTTTTTTTTTCTTTGAGCTGGGGAACCCAGTTTTTTCTTTGAACGGAGCAGGGGTGGAGTCAGAATTGATAAATTTTGGCTGTTAAGGGTGGCCGATTAGAAGAAATTTAACAAAATATACACTGTTTATAAAAAATAGGAGTAAATCAATGGTGTTGGCGGAACACAGTTCACCAAGGTGGTATGTGAACCATAGCACACCGATAAGCCCAAAATAAAAGCATCTGCACATGAACCTAACAACCATTATAAGACTGATTTGATAGGGAGTAGTAAATGTGAATACAGGATGCAGTAACTCTGCTAGGGGTTTGGTGTCGAGGGTTTTATTTCCTTAGCAACCTGTCCACGGCAGCCAGCCGGAAAGGAGACAATAGAGACAAGCGCACAGCCGTTGAGCGGTTCCCCACCGCACCGTCTTCTTGGCGCTCGATGATCATGGGTAAACATGGCGCGCGCAGCATGACCACGGAGCTGAAGGTGCTGCCGCCAGGTCCCTCCGAGAAGCTGGTAAGAAGAAGTTACCCTGTCCATCCCAGATTCTGACCGCGCTGAGGCATACTATACTGGCTGTGCAGCGCATCTCCGACGAGCTCGCCGAGTGCTTTGATTCCCGAAACGGCGGCGCCGGGATGAAGGCATTACTCATCAGCCCGTTCGGCACGGCGGTCTGGCGCGTCGAGGTCGGCCGGGACGGCGACGGGGCGTTCCTGGGTGGACGATGGCCGGAGTTTGTGGAGGCCCACGGCATCGGCGGCGGCTGGTTCTTGGTGCTCCGTCACGTAGGCCGCGGCCTGCTCACCGTCAAGGCCTTCGACGGCACATGCTTCATCAAAGAGTTCGGCCAAACCATCACTGGTGCCTACTCTCTTTCTCCCTCTCTGATTCTGTATCTATCCATTTATTAGGAAGTACTCTAAGAGAATTTATGCGTAGATCAATTAAATAAAGTACTCAGGGTAGGTTTTGTTCCTGGGCTACAAACTCCGAATGTTTGGTGACAAAAATCAGAGCAAGTTTGGGTTAGAGCTTGTGTCCAGTCTTAAGCTCTGACAGCTCATAGCTTACATCTGACAAATGTTCATTTTCAGTTCCGGGCCTCCCGGCAGCCAAGATCGAAACCGGTCGTGCTCGTAAGCCACAGTTCATCAGGCTGCTTTATCGTAATTGGATGGAAAAGATGGTTTGCATACTCTTGCTGAAATTTCCAGAATCAAGCCTTCAAATGTACCATATGTTGACGATTATGTTCACTGCATTATGTTGTCTCATCTGTCTTTGCAGCCAATCCCCGCCGAATTTCTGAAACGGGGATACATCACTGATGACGAGCTCAACAGGCGGATGGCCACTTTCGTGACCCCCTTCCTCGATTTTTGGCATATCCATCTCGAGAAGGATGGGTTGAATGTGTTCTTTACAGGTGACTGGCCAAAGTTTCTAGAGTTCCAAGGCATCTCAGAAGGTGAAGCGCTTTTGATCAGGTATCAAGGCAACATGATCTTTACAATTGAAGTCTTCGGATTTACCGGATGCGGGAGGAAGTTGGAAAAACAGGGCATCCGATTTCAGCAAACTGAGAACAGTGAGAACACAAAATTGTCCCAGAAAACGGAGCAGACTGAAGAGGCAAATTCGTCCCAGGAAGCTGGGCAGAGTGAAGAAGCAAATTCGTCCCAGGAAGTTGGGCAGAGTGAAGACGCAAATTCTTCACGGGGAACTGGGCAGGGTGAAGAGGCAATTTCACCCCAGAAAAATGCGCAATGTGAGTAAACAAACTATTTTGTGCCATATGGATATCGTTTTTTAGGAAACCCTATGAATATCTTGATAGTCATTTTACTTGCCTATTGAATCCATTACTATTATTGTCCTCTTAGCATCTAAAGAAGCTCAGAGCCAAAAGGAAGCACATATTTCCAGTAGGAAAAGGAAGCAAAGTGAAGAAGAAAGAATTACAAGAAGCTCAACAAATCCTCTTGACAAAAGAATCAAGAGAGATTGTGAATATGAGATCGGGTCACAGCCTTGGATAAGGAAGAAGCTCAACGCTTGCGCGCTTCAGTACTCTCTTGTAAGCATAATCCTTTTATGTATTTTTTGCGAGATCGTTTATATACTTTATGAGCGGGTAGGGGTTTACTTCTTATTAACATGATAGAGTATTATCAGCTCGTAACACAAATAACCTAACTGATTGCAATGGCTTGCAGCCTTTGCCGGGGAGCTTCTGTAAGGAGGTCGGATTCCTGAAGAAATGCAAGATCACGCTCGAGTCCTCGGAGAGGAACATGTCGTGGAAAGTAGGAGCTTTAGTTTACGAAAAGGGCCCATGGAAACTTGCAAAAGGCTGGAGGGCCTTCTGCCGGGATAACGAGCTCAAGGAAGGTGACGTGTGCACCTTCAATGTCGTCAACAGAAAGCTGTGGCGTGTCGACATAGAGCGTTGCTAAGATGGGATTTCAACCAGGTGGAGTTGTAGAAGTCTCAACCTGGTTCAACAAGTGTCTACTGTGGCATTGTGCCAAATAAAATGCATATTGGCAGCAAAAGCTTCTCTGGAACTGTGGTTGAAGATTCTCTTGTTGTGTCGATCTTTATTTTGCCTGTGCTTGCTAAACTTTTGTTGTTTAAACAGCTTCCTATCATAGCTACCAAAGCACTGTCATTGTTCATTGTATTGTTCCAAGTTTTTTACTATCCATCCAAGTTTTTTTTTTCATTATGCCCTTCGACAACGCCCAGGGCCGGTGCTGTCCTTCTAGGGGGGTTGTGCAAACTAAAAAAATAGGTCTAACCACCATACACATTTAATTGGTAGAAAAATGGAACTAAGCATCACTGGTAGAAGAGGAGACGGCATCACATGGCCCTACTGATCCGTGTCCAAGTTGATCAAGAGGAGGGCTTTAGAAGAGCTCCCAGGTCTTTTATGTTTGAAGAAATGTGGATGAGGCATGATAATTATGAAACGATGATCCAAGAGGCGAGGGAGAGGAGCTTGGCCACGGAGTCGGGGGTAGATGGTCTGGGGAGACGGCTCCAGGACATAACTAGGGGTATGCAGCGCTGGAGCTTTGAAACTTTCGGCTCGGTGAGAGCAGAAATTAAATCTCTTAAAAGCAAAATAGAGGAAGCTCGGGGGCAGGTGATGAGCCCGGGTGCAAATGAGGATATTAGAGCATTGGAGGCAAAGCGGCATGAGATTTATGAGAGAGAGAGGAGATCATGTATGGCCAAAGATCGAGACAAGAGTGGCTAAAGGCTGGTGATCGAAACACAAAGTATTTTCAAAACCGTGCGTCTCACAGGAAGCGCAAGAATACGGTCACACTCCTAAGGAAAGATGATGGCTCGTTGTGCACTACCAATGAGGGCATGAGAGATATGGCTCTAACCTTTTACCAGAATCTGTATACCACTGAAGGCTCGGTCAATGGTGAGAGGGTCCTCCAGTTATGGACTCCTTTGTTACGAATAGATGAATCAAGCCCTCACTGGAGGGTTTAGTGATACAGAGATTGCAAAGGCACTCCAAATGGGACCGACTAAGGCCCCAGGGCCGGATGGGCTGCCAGCCCTATTTTGTTAGACACTGGTCTTTGCTAAAAACTTCAGTCTGCAGGGCAGTTAGGGATTTCTTGGAGGGAAAGGTTCAACACCCGGAGCTGCTGTCGCAGTTCAGACCGATAAGTCTGTGTAATGTATTGTATAAAATTGCTTCGAAGGTGATTGCGAACAGACTGAAGCGAATCCTCCTATAATGATTTCGGAGGAGCAGAGTGCTTTTGTCCCCGACAGGCTTATTACTGACAATGTACTTATTGCGTATGAGTGTGTGCATGCCATCCGGAAGTGGAAAAGGAAAAACCCTCTGTGTGCTGTGAAACTGGATATGATGAAAGCCTACGACCGGGTAGAATGGGTTTTCTTGGAGCAAATGATGAGGAAGTTGGGCTTCTCAGAGATGTGGGTTGCCATGATTATGAGGTGTGTCAAATCAGCTCGGTTTGCTCTTAAGCTCAATGGAGGACTTTCAGACACTTCTCACCCGTCGAGAGGACCCTCTCCCCCTACCTCTTCCTCCTTTGTGTGGAGGGTTTTTTGGCAGTACTTCGACAAGCCCAAAGGGAACGGAAGGTAGAAGGAGTTGGGTTCGGCATGGGAGGCCCAACTATCACACATCTTTTATTCGTAGACGACAGTGTAGTGTTCTTGGAAGCTAGCCAAGAGAGCTTGCGAGCTTTGAAAGAAATTTTACATGCCTATGAGGAGTGCTCCGGGCAGCAGGTTAATCTACAGAAATCATCCATATTCTTCGGTAAAGGTTGCCTGGAACATACTCGTGTGGCACTTAAGAACACAGTGGGGATCGACTACGAAGACCTTTCGGAGAAATACCTCGGCCTACCAACAGTGGTAGGCAGGTCTAAAGATGGAGCTTTCAAGCACATACCAGATTGGTCATGTTCCAAGGTTCATGGCTGGAAGGGTCAAGGTCTGTCGATGGAAGGTAAGGAGACACTTGTTAAGTCGGTCCTCCAAGCTGTACCCACCTATCCCATGGGGTGTTGTATGCTATCCAAGAAAATGTGTAGTCAGCTCCAGTCTATAACCTCAAGATTCTGGTGGGGGGCATCGGATGGGAAGAGGAAGGTGCATTGGATCAGCTGGGAGAAAATGTGTGCACCGAAGAAGAGGGAGGTATGGGGTTCAGGAACTATGGCGCTTTCAACCAAGCACTACTAGCCAAGCAGGCCTGGCGTATTCTCACATCGCCGGCCTCCCTGTGTGCTCGCGTGCTTCGTGGAAGATATTTCAAGCAAGGGGATTTTTTGGCGGCAAATTGTCCCAAAGCGGCATCATATACATGGCGGAGTATCTTGCATGGGAGGGATCTTCTGGCTGAGGGTTTGATCTGGAGGAATGGAAATGGTGAAAACGATTAACATGTGGACTGACAAATGGATACCTAGAACGGAACTTCAATGTCCACTGGGACACAAGCCCGAAACGAAGGTCCACAAAGTGTCGGAGCTGCTGGAACCGGCCGGTACAACGTGGAATAAGGAGAAGTTGAATGAGCTAATTTTTTAGGGAGATGTTGAAGACATCCGGAAAATTCCCATAGGCAGAGCTGGATCAGAGGATTATGTCGCATGGAACTACACAAAAAATGGGGTTTTCAGTGTCAAGTAAGTATATCAATTGAAAATGCAGCTTAAACAACAAAATACCGGGCAGGTGGGACCGTCTCTGTCAACTGACGAACACCGAGTATGGGCAGCAAACGTTCCGGGGAAGGCAAAGATCCACGTCTGGAGACTAATCAAGAATGGGTTAGCTGTTGGGGAGGAGCTCCATCGAAGAAAGATAAAGGATGGCATCAAGTGTGTAGAGTGCAACCGAGAGGAATCTCTCCTGAATTGGTTTTGGCAGTGCCCTCACTCGATTGCGGTCTGGGACACGGCGAAGAACATTTCAGGTTTCAAATTGCAGAAGCCGCCAGGTTCGATCAGAGGGCAGCGTGGTCTGCACGCATGGGTTCTTGATTGGCTCGGAAGCCTGCAGGAACATGAGCTCGCCGTGGGTATAATGATGATTTATCAACTTTGGCTCGCACAGAAAGATGCCAGGGACAAGGCGGCAATTTAAGATCCGCGGGACATGGCTAGACGTTCCATTTTCTGGTTGGTAAATGGAGGAGTTTGAAGCCGGATACTCCAGCGGCATTACATGCGGTAACGGAGGACTGGCTCCCGCCGGACCATGGCTGGCACAAAGTGAATGTCGATGGTTCTTTCTCCTTGTCGTCGGGTGTCGGAGGATGTGGTGTGGTGCTTCGAAACCACCATGGCGAGTTCGTGGCAGGAACTTGCCATTTTTTGTCTTCCGCGACTGATGCCGAGCGGTCGGAGCTGATGGCATGCAAGAGGGCTGTCGACTGCGGTGACCCAAGTACACCACTGCATGTTGTAGTGCACAAGTCATTGACACAATACCTACGGATGTCCTTATCCGTAAATATCACGTCCCTCAGAGTAGTACAACAGAAACATTTGTGGGTCCAACATCACACTTTATTCCATACTACAAATTACAGGCCATGTGAACCTTGCACTAAAATATGTCTAGATACATGTGTGCAGAAAAAGGTTAGAAAATCTTATATTCTGATACAGAGAGAGTAGATGAGTTGGATTTAAATGCCGAGTAGAACCTTCATTGTGGAGTCAACCGGGCTCCCATGAGGAATGATGATGAGCATGTGGCTATGCTCATGTGGGAAGGAGAGACTAAATTGTCTTCGAGGGACAATGTTATTAGACACAAACAAGAGGGGGATAGTTATACAAAATATTTCATTTAGTAGCAAATGGAAGCGTAGAAAGAAGAATCTTTCCAGTTAGAACAGGAGAATGTGGCCATTGTAGGCTAGTCCCAAATAAAGTCATGCATTACCAATTACGATAAGAAATTGTTTGGGGCATAGGCCCATCCATGGTAGAAGGGATATTACAAGGGATATATGAAAGTGATCTCTTAAGGAGAATGCTATTCTTGTATCTAACTTCATTAAAAAAAGAGGTATGAGCTGCCATCTCTCACATGGAGCACAATAAAACTCCAGGACCAAACGAGTTTTTCGTAGAGTTTAATAAAAACATTCGGAATGTGATAAAAGAGGATCTCATGTCCTTGTTTGTTTAGATCCAACATGTGAGTTGCCTTTGTTTTATGTGAAATTCGGTATCATCACTCCTTTACCCAGAAGGAAGACACGGTAGAAATCCAGCATTATCTTTCTATTTGCCTCCTGAATGTTTGTAACAGCCCAAAGTTGTGAACCTCAAAACCCGAGTAAAATTTTCACTTTGCTTCATACTTGCATCATTGCATCATAGCATCCTTGTTTTTTTTTGCCAAACAACACACACAAATTGGGTTGGCAACTTTGAGGAACACAATGTTGAACTTGTTTCAACAAAATCTCCAAACAAAGAAGAGCACTCAACTTGTGCAACAAAAGTTTCTTGACATGTTAGATTTGTCAAGGAAGTTCCAAGAGTCACAATTTAATTTCGCACTTGCTCCCAAAATAGTAAAGTAGCAACATCTGGAAATTGAGCAAAATGCCATAATCCAA
Organism: Poa pratensis; assembly: GCA_947311845.1. Classification (NCBI taxonomy): domain Eukaryota; kingdom Viridiplantae; phylum Streptophyta; class Magnoliopsida; order Poales; family Poaceae; genus Poa; species Poa pratensis. Next base: position 70,702,562 of record CAMZMU010000042.1, read on the forward strand.
CACTTTGAACAAATGTTGACAAAAACATTTTATTTGGAGCTGCCAAAATTTGTGGTGCTTCTATATTATATTAGGAGGCTACCAAAATTTTGTCATATTTTTACAACATGTTTAAGTGCCTCAAATTAATCTGGGAAATGCTTCTGGTTTTGAATTTTAAATAGGAAAAGGACCTATGAGAGAGGAACTCAAAATGTCCAGGGGCAAAGTGTAAGAACTTCATCTCCAACCTCCCTGTAGCGACCGGGGGAGCTTGCTCGCGCCGCACCACCCTGCTCCTCGCGCTCCCGGCCCCCCCCCCCCGCTCGACCTACACCTGCAGGAAGAGGACCCCACGAGCCGCGCTGCCCCATTCCCCCACTTGCTCGCCCATTCCCTCTCCCTCTCGTTTTCCTCTCCATGGCCGCCGGCTAGCTCGAGCCCGCCGTGCTCGTCGTCGCCGGTTGGGGCCACCCCGGACCAATCCACGACCGCCAAACGTTCCGCCTCGCCGTGCTGCCCATCCCCGCCAAAGGAATCGCTCGGGGACGCCTTAAATCGCCGCCGCCGTCCGGTTCCTCTCCGACCACCGCAGCCGCCTCGCCGGACGTTTCCGTCGCCGTTAAGCCATCTCCGGCCACTCCGTCGGCACCAACGATCTCCTGGTGAGCTTCCCGTGCCGATGCGCACTTCCCCCTCTCCCCGTTGCTTCCCTCTGGCCATAGTCTCGCCGTACTCGTGCGTGCACCGCACGCCGCCGTCGTCGTCGTCGACCTCGCGCGCTGGCCGGCCTCACAGCCAGCCCAGGCCGGGCGGGAGGCCGCTGGCGTCTGTTAGGTGGCCGGCCCACCAGCCGGCCCAAACCGGTGGGGAGGCCGGTGGCCTCTGCTAGCAGGCCGGCCTGTCAGCCGGCCCAGGCCGGGTGGAGGGCTGTCTGGCCCGCTTATGTTTTTTTTTCTTTCTTTCGGGTTTCTGTTTTTCTGTTTTCTCTCCCGTTTGCGCATGAGTTCCCGGTACTCTCTCGCGCAACTCCGGACATCGAACCACGTTGAATCACACGATCCCTCCCTCTCTCTCGAGTTCGAGGAATCGAATCCTTTTATCGTCAATTATAAATTAATCGAAAGCAAATAATTAAAAAAGGAAATTCTAAAATTAATAACTTTTGATCGGAGCCTCCGAAAAGGGTGTTCCTTATACCAAAACGTTCAGAAAAATATGAATCACCCAGAATCATCATCTTCATGCATGTTTGATCACAATCACAATAATGTACTTTTAGTAGCACTAGAATCACTAAGTTAAAATATGGGGTCTATCCCAAATAATGCAATAAATATAACCGGGACCTTATTTAACTTGTTGTTCATGTTTAAAGCTTCTAGGGTGCATTTAAAATGTCATATCATCATCCTTGTATGCATTGCACAATTGCCATGTGTTGATTGTTTCTCCGGTGTTGCTTGTGCATCGGTAGATCAAGGAGGTGAAGTGCCACCCCCGTCGTGTGACGATCCGTACTACCAGCCGTATCAACAAGGCAAGCGTAATCCCCCCCCCCTCTGAGCATATCTTATCCTATGTTTCCGCAATTATTTTCTCCACTATAATATTGCATGCGGTTCTAAATGACAACTTTTGTCGGATTAGAGCATCCTATAGTTGCATTAATTCCCTATGCCATTATCTGTTTTCCCCTCCTATTATCCATAGGTTTGTGTTGTTGGCCGAGCTACTTATAAATGCTATGTGATGCTTAGCCATGCCTAGTTATATGCATAGCTATACGATGGATATATGTGTTGTTGGAAACAGGTGTTGAGATGATGGGTGTTGGTGGAGGAAATTGTGGTGACGGATAATAAAATGCTTAAAGGTGGGGATGAGAGGCCACTGTGGTTGTGGTGTTTTGTCTCGTTCTCGCCGCCTAGGTGCGAGTTCTATACCTCTTGAACCAAGACTGAGCGTGCAACCATGCGTGAGGCCTATGCTTTTGCAGGAACCCTCATAGACTAAATAACTCGAGCGGGGCTAGCCAGGGTCCTCTAGTTCGGGCTTCCATTTGCGCGTGCGTGAGTTGGTGGCTGAGAATGGTATGAGGATGGTGGTGTTAGGAAAATGAGTGGCCGTGGGGCGGGGTGTTGTGATCCTGGCAGTCCTGCCGCCACTGATGATCCTGGAAAGTCCTTAACGGGGGAGAAGTCGACACCGCTCCCACCCAGCCGGTTCTCCAAGGAAGAGAGCTAAAAGCTAGGTAATGGGCCGGACGGTACGCGTGGCAAACATTTGTACACCCCTGCAGGGTTAAATCTTTTCGAAAAGCCGTGTCCGCGGTTATGGACGACTTGGGAAGTGAAGGTAAGATCATAGAATAACTTTAACGGAATGATTAAAAACTGGGTACTAGAGGTACCACTCACAACTGCAAGGTGAGCTTCCTCGAGGGTGATTCGGGGAGGTGCCTTTGATGAACAGGTACATTGGTTGATGTTGAGAAAGGTGATGAAAGAAAAGAGTACTTCTTACCTCTTTGAAAATACTCTGAATAGTCGATGCCTTTGAGTTATGTTTTCATAAATAAAATCAGCTTTATGCAAAACAACCATATAACCTTGAAAGCCTCATCGAGCATATATTAGCTCCTAATCTTGCGAGTTCGTCGAACTCAACGTCGTTTGTTTTGTTTCAGAGGAGGACTTCACCGACCTCGTAGGTGGGTTCTTTGTGGACGTCGACGAGTAGTCTGGGGTTCCCAGGTGGCAGCTTGGGACATCCCGGATCAGCTGGCGCTGTGATGTTTATCTGTAGGCCTCTTAGGCCATATGTTGGATCTTGTTGTTTAGAACAACCTATTTCGCTTCCGCATGGTGTAATGTTGGGTCTGTGACCTCTGGTTGTCATCTGCTATCTTTCTCTATTATAAGAGTTGAACTATATGATTTGTGTCGTAGAGTCTGTGATGTGCCAGTTGTTCCACAAGTCTTGATCTCTCTATTATACATTGAGGGTTGTGCCTGTGTTAAGGCATCAATTGGGGTGTTGTGTTGCCGATGATCCATTCCGAGCAACACCTGCCAAAGGTTTTGGCCGGGGATTGGTAAACCAGTAACCTCCGGTTGTATCGCTTAACCGGTGACACACAGTATCACTGTATAACAGTCGGGTCAGGGCGCCACAATGTTAGTATAATTTTTTCACTAAAGTTGGGCCAACTATATCATAGAGATCTCGCAAAATATTATTCACCCAACTCAAATGATTTTTATGTCAGAAAGCCACATCCTAGAGGGTGCGGTTGTCTTACAGGAAACTATCCATGAACTTCACAGAAGGAAGCTTGGTTTGAGTAATTTTTAGTAGCGAGTTTGAAAGACCTATGATAAGGATAAATGGAATTTCTTGCAACAAACTAGACATGAAAAGATTTGCACCAAGGTCGTGTGAATGGATTGTACAATTTGTGCATGGAGGCATATTGGTTCAAAGTTAATGATGACATCAATCTTTATTTTCAAACACTAAAAGGGTCGAGCAATGATTCAGTGTCTCTGGTCCTTTCAAATATTGTTGTAAATCTATATGATGGTTATCCTCTTTGCAACAACAAACGAGGATGAGTAAGTTGCTCTACTTCCACACTCAGTAGAAGGTGGAGTACGTATCATACAAGCTGTTGGCGTGCCATTATTTTCACGGAGCATGATTTGCAACAAATGGTCAACACGAAATTAATACTATTTATTTGAACATCTAGCGGGTCTTAAAATAAACTTCTATAGGAGTGAAATATTCTGTTTTGGGAAGGCTAAATAAGAAGAGAGCAGGTAACTGATGTGAAATTGGGTCCCGAGATTTCCGGTATCTTTATATTCTTATTCATTATCACAAGCTATCAAACGAGGAGTGGAAAAGGATGGAAGACATGTTTGAGAAAAATTAAGTGGCCCAAAGTGCAAGCTTTACGAGATCGTCTTGTGTTCCTAATGCAATTCTCACTGGTTTGCCGATGTTTATGTCGTCTTTCCTTGAAGTACGTAAATGTATATGGCAAAAATATTAGATTATTACAATCTAATTTTTTTTGGGTAAAATGATGAACATACATAGAGATAATGGTCGACTAAGTGGAATATTATTTTTAGGAGGATCTATAGATATAAAAATGCTTATACTAAGTAAAGAGATGCATAATTAAAATTTTAAGGAAAAATAATTATGCCAAAATGAGCTAAGAGAGGTAGCAAGTTGCATACATCATCGTAGAAAGATCATGCATACGGTATTAACGGAAACAACATCCTAGTAATTCACGATCAAATCAAGAGTGTACTCTAATCTAATGACAAAAAATATCTATGAGTACTCTAGTGTCATACCCGTCTGTTCCCGCGGCGGAGAAAAAAAAATCCTACGTGGCAAAGCGCGAGCCAGTGGCCTCCAATCCATTCCCGGAGAGGGCCCGGCCCCACCCACCCCATGGCGACCGCCGCGACCGCTGCCGCGGCGGCCGTCCCCGCCGGCCACCGCCAGCACCGCCTGGGTCTGGGCCTGCGCCTGCGACTGCGCCTGCGCTCCAACCCGCACCGCCTGCGCCTCCCTGCCTCCGTTGCTTTCTCTTGCTCGTCCGCCCCGTCCACTTCTTCCTCCTCGTCGTCGTTATCGGCCCCGGCGGAGGGAGGAGGGCGGCTGGTGGCGGAGCTTGTGGGAGTGTTCAACGAGCTCACGGGTAGGATGGGGGAGGGCCTGGCGACCACCTCCTCGTCGCGCCTGCTCTTCCGCGCGCTCAAGCTGGCCCTCCCCGCCCTCCGCGACGGCGACGATGGCCGGGCCCTCATGCGAGCGCTCGCGGTGGCCGCCACCCTCGCGGACCTCCAGGTACGGAGTGGGCTTCGTGTTCATATTACTACTAGCAGAGTTCACTAGTTTTTCACCTGATACTTGTGGCATTTCTGGCTCCATTTCATGTTCTCTACGAGAGTGTCGTGTTTGCATACTGAAACAAGAATTGAATTGTGCTTATCCAGCAAACGATGGCTAGTTTGATTCCCCGAATGCGGTTATATGCATAAATCCATTCGATCCCTTGATATATTAGTTCATTCTATGGTAACTGAACTCTTTCTGAAATATATTCTCCTGTACGCGTTGGTGTTTTGCTGCTGAATGCATCAAAAGAAGTCACCTAGTAATAGTATTGTTTAGGGCACTTAGAAAGCGGAAAGCAAAATCAGTTTGCTTGCCATCATTTCACATTCACACTCCAGTTGCATCAATTACTAAACACAAGGCGAGAATATTACTTTCCATTTGATTGCTTTTTTGTACCATGAGTTGAAGACACTATCATCTCACAGTACTGATTGTCAGAACCTTCCTTCGACTAGTTATCTCCGTTTACTGTTCGGCCCTTATACCAATTTCTAATCGCTGCATTGGTGATTCATGAGATACTTGCACTGCTTTGTGTCATAGCGCAGTTAAGCACCATCGAGTTTATTTATCCACTCTCAGGCTCTCATGTTTAACAGGGATTTTGAATTCTTGTTGTATGCATGACGGCAGATGGACGCAGAAGTTATTTCGGCCGGCATACTGAGGAAAGCGCTTGATGCAGGAACTCTAAGCATGCAGGATGTAGAAGCTCAAATTGGAACCGGCATAGCAGATTTACTGCACGAGAGCTTAAGGCTTAAGGTTGCTCCTTCAAAGGTCGACGTATTGGATGATGAAAGTGTGAGCACATTGAGAAAGTTTTTTCTATCATACTATGACATCCGGGCGGTAATCTTGGAGCTGTCTCTGAAGCTCGATACAATGAGACACCTTCAGTACCTCCCCAAGCATCTTCAGCGGATAAAATCTCTTGAAGTAATGAAGATATATGCCCCACTTGCTCATGCTGTCGGGGCTGGTAATCTGTCGCTAGAGTTGGAGGATCTTTCATTTAGGTACTTGTTTCCTCATGCCTATGACCACGTTGATCAATGGTTGAGGAACCGAGAAGCCGAGTGCAAGCTCTTGATAAATGCCTACAAAGCACAGTTGCTTCAGGCACTGAAATCCGATGATGAGCTAAACAAAATTGTGCAGGACATCTCAATCGAAGGGCGATACAAAAGCCGTTTCAGTACTATGAAGAAGTTGGTAAAAGATGGCCGGAAACCAGAAGAAGTGAATGACATACTTGGTTTACGGATAATCTTGGACCCTCGATGCGATGATGGCTCATCTGATTGGGGCCCCAGAGCCTGTCACAGGACACATGAAATCATTCAAGCACTGTTGAAGGAAGTACCAGGTAGGACAAAGGACTATGTCACACAGCCAAAAAGAAATGGCTATCAGAGCCTACATGTGGCAATCGATGTAAGTGAACCTGGAAAGACAAGGCCGCTGATGGAGATACAAATACGCACCAAGGAGATGCACAGAATTGCTATTGGTGGAGACGCGTCTCACTCTCTCTACAAGGGTGGTCTTACTGATCCCGGAGAGGTGACCCATCTGCCTAATTCTCAGTCTGTTCCTTCCTTTACAATACATCAAATCTTTTCGATTTAGCAAGGCATTTGAAGCATCTTCCAAAACATACTAGATAAGTTGTTTTATCTAACCAAGGAGCCGAAAAATCTACAAACATTGGCTTGATGAGTTGTGTATACTGCTGCTTGCTCCAAGATACGCTCACATTACATCTTGTATATTCTGTTTTATCGAGAAAATGCAAAAGTTTTGCGTCTCGATGCATTGATAGATAAAGAATTATAAACAAGCCCAAAGATAGACCACACACCAGAATTACAACGCTATACCTTTGAGCTAGGCCCAGTCGTAAGTAGCGCTGCGAGACCCTTCGCCCCTGCCTGCACACATAATTCGCTCTCAGCCTTGATTGCGTCGAAAATGGCTGCCTTACGCTGCTTGCCTGCTTCCAAATCCACCAAGACATGGTGATCATGGAGGAGGTTCCTTTCTGCGCTGCAGTGACAGCGAGGATGGTCAGCTCCCACCACATCTTGTATATGACGATTCTTACTGAAATTATCACTGGGTTATAAAAGTTCAGAGCTCACAACTTAGATGGTAGCAACCTAGTTTGGTTAATGTTTGTTCCTAGCTGATACACCTGTCTACTGATTTAATAATGAAATAAGGTTTATCTTGAAACATTGAAAGAGCATTCTTATACCTTTTCTGAGACTAAACTGAAAGATTATTTTTTGGGCATGACTAAAAATCAGCATTCCTTGAATATTTTCCAGGCTACAAGACTCAAGGCTATTATGTTGGCTGCGGCAGAATTAGCTGCTCTACGCCTCCGAGACCTCCCAGCCAGTGATCATCAAGGAGGTGAATGCAAGAACCAGGTTTTTTGCATTATAGACAAAAATGGTGATGGGAGAATCAGCATCGAGGAGCTCACGGAGGTGATGGAAGATCTTGGCGCCGAAGGGGAGGATGCGATGGCGCTCATGCATCTCCTTGATGCAAACAGCGACGGTTCCCTCAGCTTCGATGAATTTGAGTCATTCCAGAGACAGGTGTGTTCAAGTTCTACATCTGCGACGAATTATCCTTCCACCGTCGCATTCTCAGAATCGTCCTTCTGGGCACACAGAAATCTGATATATTCAAGTTTTCCGGCTTATCAGGTTGAATTGATGAGAAGCTTGGAGGACAGGGATGACCACTACACAAAGATACTGAAGGATAAGCTGCAGACGATTGACAGCGCAGGTCTCATTCACTTCTACCGCAAGGAGCTCGGTGATAAGCTGCTTGTGATCTGATATATATTGACCTTATTCTGAAGGAACTGAACCAAACTAAATAGATCACCAACTTGTTGTAGTTTTATGTTGGTGAATACTGCATTGAGATGTGACTACACCATTAATTGATTGTACATACTTGCTGATTGTATGTGGAGAGTTATAGAGCAAGTCTGAGAAAGTTAAGGTTGTTTTCCACATTGGACCTGAAACTAGCCTTGCTGTATATTTCTGACTATGTACAAATGGTATGCCTCTGTTATTATTACTTACGTCAGTATACACTATATTTTGCCATCTGCACTTCAGACCATGACTAATAAATAGTTACCTACTGTCAATAGTATTTGCTTCGGTACTCTCTTGTTGAAAGTTAACGACCTTGAAAGGTTTCTTTTTTCTTAAAGCTCTAGTGATCAAATTCTAAAATTTGTCCGTTAATATGTATTACTCCCTCCGTTTTTAAATATAAAATGTTTTAACTTTTTCTAGAATCAACACGTATCTAGACACGTTTTAGTGTGTATGTTCATCCATTTGAGTCCGTTAGCTAGACCACATTTAAAATGTCTAACACATCTTATATTTACGAATGGAGGGAGTACAAGTTAACTAACTGCATTTTCCTTAACGGAATATGTACCCATTGGCACTGCGCACCGACACATCTTATATTTACGAATGGAGGGTGGTCAATTCCTGGGCTAAGATGCATACGTGGCACCTTATGCTTTTAAACCATGTCCACCACAGCTTATCGCCCATTGTGCTCGGGCATGCCATGAACTCTGGCCCAAACTTGATGCCCTCCATTCAGAAACTGCATTAGATTGTGCCGTCCACTCAGGCACTGATCAAACTGCAAGACCACCCTTGGATTCGGTATATGCCGCTCCTCAAAGCGGACTAAGCTGTCCACCTCAGCTTGAGACGGGAATAATCCCCTCTGTCGGCACTAGACGGGCGAGCTTGCGGAGAACCTCCGCAGAAGATACGCCATTTAATCATGCGAACATTCACGCCATCAGAGGGGGCGCCTTCTTCCAGGACTTGTCGGTGCTGATGATGCTATATTTTCCTAGGTCACCTGACGCATTGCCAACAAACCAAATAGGGTGGCCTTAAAAGAAAGTTGTCTCGGCACCATAAAAAACCGGGCATCAGGTGGCAACGTGCCATGGGCTAACACAAATATCGCATAAGCGCGTTAAACCATCTAGAAGTGTTCTGTTCTTCTAGGTTCGTTGGTTCATTCATACATTCATGATGGCACTACACCAAAAGACATGACCAGAAACCTGAGAAACATACCATTTCCGAATGTTTCTTCGATCTTTACAGCAGATTTTGTACCACTAACACAACGAGAAAACAAAGACACGGAGGCAGAATCAGAACGCAAAATAAGTAGATACGCACACATATTAGGTATATGTGACGAGTAATCTAGCTACTTCATCTTGGAGGAACCTATCACTGCAACCTGAACTTCAATGCAGCACTTTGCTTTCACAAGATAACCACTGGACGGGTCCTTGAAATCTTCCAGTGAGATGAACTTGTCCCATCCCCAAATTTCAGAACCCTTTGAGTACTGGATCCGACCTAAAACGAAAACAACGTGTCTATCAGAAATGTGATGATAATAATTTAACTTCCTGTTCATGTCGCGAATGAGCGACCTGTTCCTCTCACAACGTTGCCTGTTTCCTGGCCTTTGATGCACATGGTTTTCTCTACCAGGTTTGCCGAGTTCTTATGCAGTGTATCCGTCACCATGACCAGGTACAGGGAGAGGTAGTTCCCGTTCGTATCATCTCCAGATGGATAGATTTTGATGGACCTGAAAATTCAGTAAGTTTGTATAAAACCAGCAATTAAGAGTTAAAATTATGAGTCATATTAAGCACTGCAAATTCAAGACGGTAAGTATCACCATTTGTGTCCACAGAGCTCAAACTCTGGGGAGTAGCTTGGATTCTCCAACGCAGAGAAGTCCTCAATGTTCCAGGTGTAGACTTGGGGTTCACTGCAGGGGTTGTTCCTCTTCTGAACAAATAGCCTCTCTGACAGATCATTACCTTTAGCAATGACAACTGAGATGAACTCGACGCAGAAAACACAGCTATCGTTAACGAGGAATCCAGAAGAATTTTCTTTCAGTGCCGCGAGAGGAATCATGCATGAGGTCCCAGAGCTTGTGCTCTTTTCTGGAACTTGTGGCTAACTGCAAATCAAATATTCAAATGTAAGGCAGAAACAAAGAACTGATATGTTCTTGTTAGAAGAACTGTTGTTTTTGTCTTATGAAACAGGTTATAAGTTACACCATCAATCTTTTGACCAACTAGATTTTTCTGATAAGAAGACACTTTTATTAAAGCATCAAGATACATAGGACACCCGGCCGCTGTAATAACACTACGCCAAATGACTAGGTTCAAGAATCTGTTATATTTTCGGGAATAATTTCCTAAGTACCTTGCAGTTCATGATGTTTTCCATATAACTGGTCATATATAAGAACTTGAAAGTTGTCTCCACGACCCTGTCGTATCCACAGATTTTTCGGTTAGCTTAAGCCGAAGAGAAACATATTCATTCTGGTCGCCGCTTTTTGTGTCCCTGGATTCAGTTTCAAGTACCTGCGAATCAAATCAAGAGAAAAGAATAGGCAAGAAACAGGTGAGAAATAATTTATTTTTTCTAATCTGGCGTATATCATGTAATAAGATAGACAGAATAGAAAAAAATCAAGTGAGAATGAATTTATGCACGACATTGTAAGCTCTCTGTTGGAATATCTAAAAAGAAACATCATGCTAATAGTTGTACCAGTCAAGCCCCCTCATCTGGAACAACTGGAGTAGGTTGGTCCTTTACCCTTCTCAAGAAGGGAGGAGAAACCATCGATCGTCCACTTGAAGGTTGTCTGGTTTGATCCTCCTGCAACAACAATTTTTATTGCATCAGTAACAGCCTCAAAAGATCACATCATACAGCGGCTCAGATTATTATCACACGAGTTGGCCAGTAAGAAGAAGCAAAGAGAAGCTGAAAAGAATCCTTACCGCAGGCGCCAGCAACACATGAGTTGCCCATAGCTAGCTCTCGCACTTCCTCTCCACAGGAATCCTCTGCAATCGAAATCAATCACAGTGCCTTTAATCAGTAGCTTAGAGTCAAGAACATAGAGTTGTCCATGTTAGAAACAAAATAACATGATAATATTCATAGGCAGTGCAGAACTGCAGATCTCGACCAGATAATAATTATGCTAATGAAGAACGAAGATCAAGAGCTCCACAAACAAAGCAGACTGAAAGTTGACAAACACGTCACTCTGGATGAACCCATCATATGCATACAATGATACAAAACCCCAAACCATCTCATGAAAGATGTCCATAGCTAATCAGCATCGCGCATTGTGTGTTACGGAGACGAGATGGGGTTGGGAGTGGGCGCAGGGGCGGACTGGGAGCATACCTCGCAGGCGCGATGTCTTGCTAGCCGACGTTGGTGCTGTGCCTTGAACCCTGAGCAGCCACAACGAGGGTTTTATGAAGGCGCAGGGGAGTTGCGATATGGCAAGCTTCGACCTTTGCCCTGCTCGTCGGGTGCAAGGCGGATCCAATCACGTTTCCAAAAAAGGCCACCTTTGGTCCTAAACATGTAGAGACCTTAATTATGCCGTACAAAATTGTTGCATTGCCTTTTCATCTTAGATTTCATTCCTAAATTAGGGACACTATAACTGAGTCAATTAGGAGCTCTCTGAGGTGAGATTGTCTCTTAGCCCTGACATCATAAGATCCTTCTTTCTTTTGGCCTCGGCCACATCGTGTTTATTTTTTTAGTTTATTTTTTGGGAGTGACATCGTGTTTGTTTCTCCTATATCAATATAAAAGGCAAAGTTCTTACTCGTTTCAAAAAAGCTCTCTAAGGAACATGATATTTTCAGCCGTCCAATTGTGATACCGGGATATCTCTTTCAAGTCACGCACTGGCCAGATGTCTCTAGGGATGCTACTTTGGGCCTTATTATCCCGCTAAAGCCTAGCTACGTGCAGACGATTCTGACCCCCGACCTGCCATATTTGACGCTTAATGCGCCGGTTACCGCGGTGAGGCTAACGCGCTGTAGCATGACAGGCCGACCCAGGTAAGACGTTTCTCTTCTTCTCGCTAATTCTGTTTTCGTTTTTCTTTTCGGTTTTTTTCTATTCATGTTTAGTTTTTTCGTTCATTTTCTTTTTCATTTTTCGGTTGTTTTTATTTGATTTACTTTAGAATACATGAATATTTTTTATTGTACAACAAGTGTTTTTTGAATCTTCTGAATAATATTTTAACGGTGTGCACATATTTTAAACCTTGCAAACATTTTATTTTGAACCGCGCGAATATTTTTCTAATCATGTAATAAGTGAACCATTTTTAACATGGTGAATAAGTATTTCGTATGCATTCCTTGCGAACAACTTGTAAAACTGCCCAAACATTTTTCATCATATGTACATTTCATTAGGACCGCGTCAATAAATATTTTATCTATTTCACCTTTTGCCTCAAAATCCTAACATAAAAAAATAAAATAAAAAACAAAGTAAGAAAGAAAAATATAAATAAATAACAACATATAAACGGGAAAAGAAAAAAAGCAGCATTCTACCTGGGCCGACACAGCAGTCTTCAGCCGTTCAGGGTCGCTGCGGTGATGCGCGCTGAAGGTGTCACTCCCTCGACGCGCTCCAGCGGCAACCGCCTCCCTTCCGCGTCGTCCGACATTTTTAGATAAAGAGTATATATTAATATCGCGGAGATATCAATTACACCCAGCCTCTGCAACAAAGCAATAACCTAAGATATTACGGATGCACACAGCCAAAAACAATAAGAAGAAGAAACTAAAAAGAAAAGTCCACTACAGAGTTACAATCCTTACAGCAACAACACAACAACCATCAAGAAAACACCTGATGTCATGTTCTCCAAAAGCAACTAATGCTGGAGATAGTCCCCGCTATCAAAATAATGTCTTCAACAAAGCCATTGCCAGGCACAACCAATTAAGACCAGATCTTGGATTTTCACCCTGAAAGGTAAGACTTTGAACTTCACCTGTGTTGGCGCCCCCACTTACATACCGCTGCTACGAGTTCTGAATCTCCAAGCAAGTTCCTCATCGCCGTCAAACGCTCGAATCACCATTACTAGTTCTCCAATCTCGCTCCCATGACATTCTCCGTCTCTGACTTCATCATGGATTTGCCCATGATGGCAACAGAGTTTCATGCCGCTCCCTCCGGCGCAACATAGTTCATCGAAAACAAGTTTCAGTGGCTGATGTTTTGTACCAAGCGCCTCCTCCAAATCTAGGTTTTAGGAGAGCGTTAACCGGAAAAAGTGGACAAGATGGTTACATTTGGTAAATCGGCTAATGCATGTTAACCTTACAAATCAAAATGATGTTTTTAAGTGGGGTTTAACTAATACTGTTATCTTTACGGTAAATCTTTGTATCTAGATTTCATGACTGATCATACAAGAGGTTCCTCCGTAAATACCTATGGAAAATGAAAGTACCTCTAAAAATCAAGATTTTTATGTGGTTCTTATACTGTAAGGCGATTTTAACAAAAGATAATTTAGCTAAGCGCAATTGGAATGGTTAAAAAAAATGTTGTTTTTGTGATCAGGATGAAACAATTCAACATTTATTTATTTCATGTCCCCTTGCAAGAATGACTTGGCGTATTGTTCATATAGTTTTCAATATTACGCCCCCAAAGGACTTATCAAATTTGTTTTGTAATTGGCTAAGGGGAGTCTCGAAACCAGAGAAGGTTCAAATCCGAGTTGGTGTTTGCGCTTTGCTTTGGGCAATTTGGAACATATCGCAATGATTACATCTTTAACAGAGTAAAGAAAACTTCTTTTACGCAGGTTATCCCGATGACCACTCATTGGATCCGTACGTGGTCCTACCTACAATCAATGGAGAAGCGCGACACAATGGATTTTGGGTCCAGCCGCCTAGAATCGGTCGCGTCGGATCTATATTCCCAGTTCAGCTGACGTTCTGATCTTACGATAACATGTTAATGCAGTGTCATTTTATGGTGTCCCTGTTTTTTAGATGGCTGATTCATGTCGCAACTTTAGACGACCCATGATGTAATAAGTCTGTACGGATAACTGCTTTTTAATAAATAATAAAAGCCGCATGTAGCAATCGATGCAGAGGCTGGGACTGCCCCTTTTCTAAAAAAAAAACTTTTGTTTTCATAGGAGGCTTAATTTATTCATGTTGCGATATTAGCCAACTGAATTTGTTGATATTTTTTGTGCGGAAAAGTGAATATTGTATGCTAATTTTAATCATTCTGCCCTTCACTACACAACAAAGGTAGAGTTCCTAGACTCCTTCCATATATTACATTATTCTTGTACCAACTTTACAGACTTGAATTACACCGACAAAAGCATATAGATTGCTGAAAAAAAAAACATTTGTACGAAGTGTTCCTACGATTCGAACTATGGAATCCAGGTGAGTTTTTTAATGGAAGCATTTCGCTCTGGATGTTTTTGTTTAACACATAAGAGTTGTCTAGTTGCATTATTGCATACCTCTCTTCTCTCTCGCTCACGTTTGCTCGAACTGAACGGCGGAAGAGACACAAGAAACGGGTGAATTTTCTGCTCATATGCAGCTTTTCTGATTTCTCCTCTTCTATCGCATCTCTAAAGACTCACAACCGAAAAATGAGGAATCGTGGACAGACCAAGTCCTACACGTGAGCGAGAGACCAAACCCTACAGCCGTGACATCCTATGCCGTTCTATCTGGATGCCCCGATCACGTCGTCATGACGCTTGGATCACGAACAGACTCGTGCTGCTGGTCCCCGTTTCTTCAGCTACAACTTAATTGAATCTAGACTTAACTGAACTGAGTGAAACTGTCTGAATGAATTCAGACTATTGCCGACAACAGGCGGTACAACACGTTGGACACAAACAAAACACGACCATTACACCAACAAGAGATCGCCTACAATTTGAGAAACACACCCACTTCTGAATCTCACTTGAGATTTACACATCTACTCGTAGTAAGTTTGACACAAACAAACAAGATATACAAAGGTGGAATCGCAGTTCGGGCCAAATACAGTTCCATACACAACAAAGATACGCACGCAGTTCGGGCCAAATACAGTTCCACACACAACAAAGATACGCACGAGCGAAGCATTGGACTTACAACGTCGCATATCCAATATAAATATAGTGAGTTCACACATAGTCTTCGGATAATGAGAGACCTCAGAAAGTTTATAGTAGCATAGGGAGGATGAATAACCTACTCCATCTTGGAGGTACCAATGACTGCAACCTGAGCTTCAATGCAACATTTTGATTTGGCAAGATAACCGTTTGAAGAGTCCTTGAAATCTTCTAGCGATATGAACTTGTCCCATCCGGCTTCCGTATTATTTGAGAATTCGCACCGAGCTACAGTCCCAAAAAAGAAAAAAACAGTGTCGATCAGGAAATGTGATGGATTGTAATTTAGAATCTGAGCACCAGTTCATTGTGCCATAATTTCTGCTAAAGAGCGAACCTGATAGTTTCCGGTGCTTGCTAGTTTCCTGGCTTTTGATGCTTATGCTAAATTCTACCAGGTTTGCAGAGTTCTTATGGAGTGTATCCTTCATGCTCAGGACCAAGGAAAGGTAGTTCCCATTCTTATCTCTACCAGATGGATAGATTTTGATGGACCTGAAAAATTGGAAAGCATCACATAGCTCAGTGCGTCATCAACAAGAGCATCACATAACATTATTGTTAATGTTAACCATTGCAAATAAAAGATGGTATGTATCACCATTTATGTCTACAGAGCTCAAACTCTGGAGAGCAGGTCGACCTCTTCAACGTGAAGAAATCCTCAATGTTCCAGATGTAGACTTGGGGATCACTGCAGGTATTGTTATTCTTTTGAACAAACAGCACATCTATCGGATCACTAACTTTAGTGGCGACAATTTTGATGAACTCAACACCGAAAACACAGGTATTGTTGAGGAGGAATCCAGAGGGTTCGTCCTTCAGTGCGGCCAGAGGAACCATGCATGAGACCCCAGAGCTTTTGCTTTCCCTCTGAAAGTCGTGACTCACTGCAAACAAAATATTCAAATGTAAGGCAGGCACAAAGAACTGATATGTTATTTTTAGGAGAACTAAAGTTTTTGTCTTGTGAAGTAGGTTATAAGTTACAGAATGAATCTAGTAGCCGACTAGCTGGAAAATTTTATAGGGTGTGGCTAATTCTCAAACCAACGAGATTAGCTTAATACTCAGTCAATGACATCATAAGATTTCAGTTGTAACTTGTAACCCATGTTGCAACTCATGCCTAGCACGAATCACACGAAAAATTCAACAGTTCAGTTGTAACCTCACTTGTAACTGATTTTTTTCTTGAGTTGCAACCCAATTTGCAACTCATAGTTGCACGAATCACGATATAAATCCGGTGGCGTAGTACGTGACTGAGCACTAACTTAGTTCTTGGCTAGATGAGAATTAGCAAAACCAAATTTTATAAGGTACCTGGATGTTGTTCATGGTGCTTTCCGTATAACTGATCATATATCCAGAACTTGAAATTTGCCTTCACGACCGTGTTGGGTCTCACAGATTCTAGCTCAAGTGTTAGCGAAACATATTCATTTTTGTCACCACTCTTTGTGTCCCTTGGGTTCAATGTCAAGAACCTGTGAACCAAATCAAGAGAAAATTCACGTCCGAAGGATAAAAAAATATAACAGAAGGGAATAGACAATAAACAGGTGAGAATGAATTTTGTTCAGATGGCATGCTCTCTGTCGGAGTAGCTGAAAAGAAACAGTAGCAAGTTAACTGTACCAGCTGAGCCCACTGATCTCAAACAACCTGGAGGTTGTCGGTCCTTTACCCTTATCAAGAAGGGAGTAGAAACTATCCATCCTCCACTTGAAGGTAGTCGCTCCCTTGTTTGATCGTCCTGCAACAACCACAGTTCTTACATAGTCAGTAAACCACAGTAGCAACTCAAATTAGATGTTTTGTATGCTAATCCGTGCCAGAATGTTCAGCAGATGGGGACTTTAGATATAAGGGATCACATTTGTTTAGTTTAACAATCAAATTCTTGTCTATGTTTTGTTCATATAAGAAGCAGTCTGGTCTTGCTTATAAAACCAACGAACTAAAATAATTCAAGTAAGAAGAAAAAGAAATCCTTACAGCCACTAGAAACAACAATGATTGCACAAGTTTTTTTTTTTTAGAAATGATTGCACAAGTATAACAGCAGCGAAACATCGCATCATATAGCAGCTCGATTTATTATAGACCTGTTGCCCAATAAGTAGTAGGAAAGACTAGATCGAAGGAAATCCTTACTGCAGCCGCCGGTGACACACGAGTTGCCCATAGCTCTTGCACTTCCTCTTGACGGGAATCTTCTGCAAACGAAATCAATCACCATGCCATAGATCAATAGTATAATTACAGATTAAAAAAACATGATAATCTTCATTGGCTGTGCAGATCTCAACCATGTATGCAAAAACAAGTGAAAAGATCAGAATCTCCACAGATTCAAAAGGAAAATAGCACTATAATTTTGATCGGTCAAAACCCTCTTATAAACCCAATGGTGGCATAGAGGAGATTGGGGGTGGGGGGTGTACGTGTTGCGGAGCATACCTCGCAGGCGTGGTGTCTTCCTCGCCGACCTTGATGTGGTGGCCTGAGAAGCCACAAGGTTTTATGGAGGCGTAGGGGAGATGTAATATGGAAAGCTCGACTCCACCCTTGGATGCTTACATTACATTCCTAAAAAACGGTAATTCCGCGGAAAACCCTCCAAAAACACAGCCACCGCTCCCTCTAATGTTCCGGATACTATGTGATCGTGTACCCTCCCGAATCCCGATGGCTGGACCAACTCAGGCATCTGACAGGTCGAAAATCGACAAATTTGGCGCTTATCTTCCCAACTCGAAAAGGTCTAGTCACATGCGTCGGCAGGTGATGATGGCGTCACTGTTCGTGTTCGTTTTCATCCGCAGCAGAAGCAGCGTCTACGATGGCCGTCAAGAGCTTGTATCCCAGCAGACTAGATGAGTACTTGCTTGCCATCATACCACCGCTACCCTATTTCCAGCAGATCTACGGCCGGCAATGAGATCAAGGCGACGAACAATGGGGGGCTAGGAGTGAGAAGAGGAAAAAGCAGGAGAGGAAGAGGATTCGATGGCATGCAATCAGTTTGTGAAGAGGAGGGGAAGAGGATTCGAGAGCATAAAAATAGCAATTAAGGGTTGCTAGTACAAATAGTTTTAGACTTCTTGTACGTACAGCAGTACAGCGCAACCAAACACATGAAGATACGGAGGCAGACTAGCAATTCAGGCTTCATTACAGAGACACACACATGGGCATATGCCAAGGACGAGTAATCTAGCTACTCCATCTTGGAGGAACCAATGACTGCAACTTGAGCTTCAATGCAGCACTTTGTCTTCACGAGATAACCATTTGACGAGTCCTTGAAATCTTACAGCGATATGAACTTTTTCCATCCCCAACTGTCACCATTCCTCAAGAACTGGAAGCGGCCTAAAGTTCCACCCCAAAATAACGTGTCAGTTAGGAAATGTGATGGTACAAATTTGTTTAGCATCTGAACTCAGGTCTATTGCGTGAAATTTTTGGTAAAGAGTGAACCTGATAGTTTCCTGTGCTTGCCAGTTTCCTGGCCTTTGATGCTTATGCTAAATTCTACCAGGTCTGCGGAGTTATTCTGTACTGTATCCGATGCCTTCACGGTCAGGAACAAGGAGAGGAAGTTCCCATTCTTATCGAGTCCAGAAGGATGGATAGTGATGAACCTGAAAATTGGACATCATCAGTAGTTTAGTCGTTGATAAGATGTCAAACTCTAACGGTACTGTATTGTTGTTTTTAACAAAGAGAAGTATGGCAGCCTTTATGTTCAAACAAAATTCAGTATAAATCCAGTAATTAAGAATCGACATTATAAGTCATGTTACCATCTGTGTCCACAGAGATCAAAGTTCGGAGAGGTGCTCCCGTTCTTCAACAGGAAGAAATCGTCAATGTTCCAGTTGTAGACTTGGGGGTCACTGCAGATGTTGCCAATCTTCTTAACAAACAGCATCTCCGACACATCATTACCTTTAACAGCCACAACTCTTGTAAATTCCACACCGAAAATACAACAATTATTAGCAAGGAATCCAGAGGACTTCTCCTTCAGCGTCATGAGGGGGATCATGTATGAGGTCCCAGAGGTCATGCTTCTACTTTGAAAATTGTGGCTCACTGCAAAAAAAAAATCTTTGTTTCAGGAGAGCTGGTGTTTTTAGCTTGTGAAACAGGATGCAAGTTACACTATAAATGTGAATGTAAAATAACCTGCTTTATTTTTCAGGAATAATAGTTTGCTAAGGTACCTTGATGTTGTTCATGGTGCTTTCCATACAATTGGTCATATATCAAGAACTTGAAAGATGCCTCCATGACCGTGCCGGATCTGACACGTGGGTTGGCCATCTGAAGCTTAAGAGAAACATACTCTGTTTTGTCACCATTCTTTGTGTCCCTTGGTTTCACTTTTAAGAACCTGCGAAACAAGTCCACAGAAAAGGAACCGACGATAAACAAGTGAGAATGAGTTTTGTTCCTCACATTTTTGTCGAAAAGGAGGAAAACTCCTGGCCTCTACAACGGTTGATGCACACAACCATGTATTATAGTTTACATGCTCTCGGTGGGAATAGATGAAATAAAGTAGTAGCATGGTAGTTGTACCAGTTAAACCCCCTGATGTGGAACGCACTGGAGTAGGTCCATCCATTACCCTTATCAAGAAGGGAGGAGAAACCATCGATCGTCCACTTGAAGGTTATCTGTGCCCCGTTGGATACCTGGCTCTGTCCCTGGTTTGACCGGCCTGGAAAAACATTGCAACAATTCTTCCATCAGTATCATCAGAAGATCAGAATGTATGGCGGCTCCAATTACAACTACAGATCATGAGACAAAGAGGCGTCCCATTAGATTAGTGCAGCTTTGTCAATTATTGTGAAGTACTGTTGCTCTTCTCATTTTGTACACAATAATTTAATGTCCTTGTGCACTATTTAAAGATTTGTAGAATAGCGAAGCTAGCTGTGCTAGAATTTACTCAGCAAATTGGGTGAGGTTTCTGCTAGCTTCTTTCTGGGCCAAACATTTTTTGATGGATGGAAGTGTACTATATGTTACTGGGAATTTTGTAGCGTCTGCTGATGGTTACTTTAGCCTTGAAGAGGCGAAAGAAAAGGCATAACATCTGCTTGGCATACTTAAATTTAGGTTACCATTCACTATTCAGTACAGCAATTCAACCTTATCTGATTTTGTTCATACGAGGAACAGTGTGAATCTTGTTTATAAAATCAACGATCTAGACAAGCGGAATGATACTCAGATAAATCCTTACAACCACTAGACCAACAATGCGTGCATCCGTATAACAGCATCAGATCATATAGCAGCAAACGAATTATTATCACAAGTTGGCAAGTAAGAAGCAGAAAAGAAACCCCTACCTGAAGCAGTAACACACGAGTTGCCCATAGCTGTGATTGGTCTTGGTGTGCCGAGCACACGTGCGGAGGAGGTTGCCGACTTCCGGCCAATAAGTCTCATCCATGCAATCGCGAAAATCATCGCCAAAGTGCTTGCCCTACGCCTTGCGCCGCTTATGAATGAGCTTGTCTCTAATGCCCAAAGCGCCTTCATAAAACAAGAAGCATTCACGACAACTTTCTCTATGTCAAAAACCTAGCTAAGAGGTTCCACAAGAGCAAGATTCCGGCACTCCTATTCAAGCTCGACATCCGAAAGGCATTTGATTCTATTCGTTGGGAGTACATCTTGAACCTTCTTCAACGTCGGGGCTTCCCTAGCCGCTTTAGGGGTTGGATCGCCGCCTTGCTCTCCACCGCCACCTCTCGTGTGCGACGGCCGGAAGAGCGGAGCTTGTCAAGTCGGTTATTGCCTCCCAAGCAATCTACTACTTGACACCGCTTATCATCCCACCCGGCACTATGCATTTCTTGAGGAAGATTCAACGTGCTTTCCTTTGGTCCGCCAAGGATACTACTACGGGCGCGAAGTGCAAAGTAAATTGGGCGCTTGTGTGTCGCCCCAAAGAGCTTGGGGGGCTCGGTATTCTTCACTTGGAAAAGTTTGGTTCGGCCTTGAGATTGCGGTGGCCTTGGCTTGAATGGAGAGACCCCTCCAAAATTTGGGTTGGGCGTGGAAACCCTTGCACGGAAAAGGATATGGACTTGTTCTATGTCGCTACAAAAATCACCGTTGGAAATGGCCTAAAGACTCTGTTTTGGCATGCCCCTTGGCTGGAGGGAAGGAAGCCAAAAGACATTGCACCACTCATCTTCGAATGCTCTTGCAAGAAGAATAGCTCGATTGGGCATGCCATGCTTGACTCTAGTTGGGTGGGAAAGGTTTGCCTCGATGATGGCATTACCACAACTCACTTTGTGCAATTTGTGGAGCTTTGGATCTTGCTCAATGACTTTCAACTTGGCGACATTGATGATACTATCACTTGGAAACTTACGGAAAGTGGAGAGTACACGGCAAAGTCGGCCTACAAGATGCAATTCATGGGAACTATCTCATCCTCCATGTATACTTCGGTTTGGAAACCTTGGGCCCCTCCCAAGACCAAGTTCTTTGCTTGGCTTGCAAACCAAAATAGGATTTGGACGGCGGATCGGTTGGCAAGACGAGGATGGCCAAATTGTGGGGTGTGTCCTTCTTGCAAGCAAGTCACGGAATCTACAACGCATCTCTTTGTCCATTGTCGCTTCACTCGAAGGATTTGGGACCTCATCAAAGGGTGGCTTGGCCTCTACAATGTCGCCACGGCGGATTGGGTGAACCTCAACTTCAACGAGTGGTGGCTAAGGATGACAACCACCACCCCAAACCGGAAAGCCGTCGCCTCCCTAACCTTGCTTGTCACTTGGGAGATTTGGAACGAGCGAAATGCGAGAGTTTTTCATAATAAGTCCGCACCTCACTTTGTTATTCTTGACATTATCAAGAAGGAGGCTCGCTTGTGGGTTCTCGCGGGGGCCAAGTGTTTGGGTACTTTAATGCCGCGAGAGTAGTTCCGTTATGTAATATTGGTCCGGTTGGTATCAAACTTGCTCTTGCCAGCTTCTCCTTAATTAATATAAGGGGCAAAGCTTTTGCCCCACAGTTTCAAAAAAAATAAAAATAATAATCACCATGCCATATCAGTGTGGATCTGGACGGCAAAAGACTGTTCCTTCGAAGAAGCTCCCTTAGAAGCTCCCGCGACTCCCTCCCCCAACCCTAACCCTAGCCGCCGCCTGCCGGCGCCCGGCCCGCGCCGCTGCCTCCCCCCTCCTCCCTCGCCCCCCTCCCTCTTCCTCTCGGCCCTCTCGCCCCCCCGAGGGCGACGGGGCCGCGCACTCCTCCCGCGGCCGCACCCTCCTCCATCGCCTCCCCCCGTCGCCGCCGCCGGCAGGGGTCGTCGGGCTGCGCCCGGGCGACGCTGGCGGCGGCGGCTCTCCTTTCCCCGCGTCTTGGAAGGCCGGTCGGGGCCGCACCCTCCCTGGCTGCGGTGCTCCTCGGAAGCTCCTGGTCCGGCGTGGCCGGGTGAGGCTGGTGGCGGGGCCGGTCTGCGGCGTCGCGCCTCGACTGCGGATCGACGGCGGCCGCCATGCCTTGTCCTGGGCAGCTCGGGCCCTTGGGCTCAGGCGGGCTGAGATGGGCTTGGGCGGGCCGGGTGCGCGTCTGCGGCTGGGGTGTGGCCTGAAGGTGAGGGCGACGACATTGCGGGTGTGGGGACGACGCGTTGCGGCCTGCCTGTTGCAGCAGGGCGGCGGGAGCTTTACCGGGCCAGGCGGGCCTGGTTTTGCTCCGGCAACTCTGTCCGGTCGACTACCGCCTCACGGTGGTGGAGATTGTTCTCTCCCGTGGGCCTGCGGCGCTGTTGTCCCTCGCTCCGGCGAAGTTGTCTGCTCGAGCTTGCAGATCGCTATCCAGAGCTCATGAAGAGATGACGAGGATGACGGCAAGATCGCGGTGGCGCATGTTGGTGGGCGGAGAAGCAGATGGTGGTGTTCCGGTTGTGTCCCGGTGTTTGTGTGACTCGGGCTCGGGAGAAATCCATGTTGACTCAGTTCGACACCGACGCGGTGCCGCCTTCGGGGTGGCGCCATTCCTTGTTGGAGGGCGTCGCGGGTAGGAGAAATCCGTGTCGACTGAGATTGACACCGACGCGGTGCCGCCTTCGGGTAGCGCCATTCCTTGTTGGAGGGTGTCGTGGGTAGCCCGAATTCACCATACACCGAGTGCCGGGGGAAACCCTAGGACCAGCTGGTCCGAGTAGCAGCGCCGTGTCGACGGTGACCCTCTGGGAGATGCTACTTGGTACTGGACACTTCGGAGCGATTGGAGTGTGGTAGAAACTTCAGAGGGCGCAGCGGTGGCGGGTCATCCTTGCTTCGTCGATTCATCACGTGCTTCGTTTCTTACTGTTTTGGGCGTTGTGTTTGCTGTTGCCCCAGCTTGTGTGGTGTGTGTTGTTGTTTGTGTGTGCGGGTGTGTTTTGTTGTATGCTGGTTGTTTGCTTTATTTATAAAGCGGGGCGAAAGCCTGTTTCGTGTATATCAGTGTGGATCTCAGTCAAATAAGTACCAGCAAAACAGAAGAGGAAGAACAAGGGGTCCGTAAATAAAACAGATTGAGAGGAAAAAGGAGCACTTGACTCTGGATCGGTGAAAAACTCCGTACAAAGAAAGTCAATAATTTGCATTAGAAATCCTCAAGTCGACAATAACTCATGAAAGATGACAAAAAAAAGACGGCAAGTTCGTCCTTTCTTATTGTCTTCCCAGATCACAGTATGACATTAGGAACAAAGAACGTGATAATCTTCAAAGGCAGTGCAGATCTCAACAAAAATACTTACCCGCCTGCTAAAAAGAAAACAAAGATCAAGAGCTCGCCAAAAAGCAGATCGAAAAGAAAAGGAAAACATTTCATCGAAGTGCCGAACTCTTGATCGGTAAAGCCCTCTTAGAAAAAGACCCAATAACTTGCATTACGAAACCAAACCGTGCAGAATTCATGAAAGATTAGCAAGTTCTCTTTCCTTTGCTTCTGCTCAGCTCACAGTATTTATTAATCACAATCGCGCTTAAGACTTCAGAGAGACGAAAGGGCGATGGATGGAGGCGGAGACTACCTCAGCAGACGAGGTGCCTGGAATGCTCTGCAACCGAAATCATTCACAATACCATGAATCAGTAATATCTATACTCGTACCAAGGACATGACATGTAGAAACAAAAGAACATGCTAATTTTCAGTCACTGCAGATGTCAACAAGAGAAATGGAAAAGGAAGAACAAGGTCTCACCATAACAAATGAGATTGAAAGAGAAAAAGAACACACCAGTCACTATCGGTAAAAAAAACCTCATATAGAGAAAGCCAAGAATTTGCACCTCAAACAGACCACAACTCATGAAAGATGGCAAGTAATCCTTCCAAAAAAAAAGATGGCTAGTTCGTCCTTAAAAAAAAGCCAAAAATTTGCACCTCAAACAGACCGCACCTTATGAAGTGTTTCTTCTCCCAGCTCAGTACCCTCATTTGAATTGTGCACATTTTTTGTAAACTTAGATCTGTCCACACTAGATGCAAAAGAAACGATATTCTTCAAAGGAAGTGCAGATCTCAACCAAATAATTAACAGAAAAAAGAAAAGGAACATCAAGAACTTCCCAAACAAAGCAGATTGGAAAAAAGGAGAGAAAACCACTTCACTGAAGTCTTGGTCGGTAAAGATCATCTTAGAAACATAGGCAAGAGCTTGCATTACAAAACCCCAAACCGGCCAGATCTCATGAAACATGTCAAGTTCGTCCCTTTCGTTTTCATCTCAGCAGCTTACAGTATCCCATTAAATTTGCGCAATTACGAACAAAACAAAAGATAATCTTCAAAAGCAGTGCAGATCTCAATCAAAGAATTACTGGCAAAATGAATAAAAAGGAAGATCAAGAGCTCCCCACACAGATAAGACTGAAACAAAAAGAAAATAAACACTACACTGAACTCTTGATCGGCAAAACTCCTCTTCTATATTAATTATAAACAAAGGCGAGAACTTGCATTTTGAAACCCCAAACCGTGCACAGTTCATGAAAGATTTGCAAGCTTCTTTTCCTTTTCTTCTCCTCAGCTCACAGTATTATGTACTACTAACCACTATCGCGCTTAATAATTCGTCAAAGAGAGAAAAGGGGTGGGTGTGGGAATGAGGGCGAGGGCGGGGGCGGAGCGTACCTTGCAGACACGGTGCCTTCCTCGCCGACCTTTCTCCCTTGAGCCGTGGGCACTGTCATGACCGCACATGTTGATGCACTGGGCTTTGTCGCCATGGGCCTTGGGCCAGCCTATCTTAGAGAGAGATGGATGCATCGGAGTATATACACGAGGGGAGCTGCTCAGCGAGGGGTATCGAAGAACAGAACTGAACTCAGGTTGCTCCCATTCCTCTCTCTCGTCCCCAACTTCTCCGGTGGCCGCTCTCGACAAGCGGCAAATTCTACGGTGGCCGCTCTCCACAAGCGGCGTTATCCCTCTCCTCACGTCCCGTGATCGCCGGCGGCAACGGGGTGTTACACTTGGTACCAGAGCCACGAATTTCCACCACCAAATTCAAAAAACAAAATCCCCACAAAATTTTCCCCATTCGATCTGGTGCCAATCGATGGAGGTGGCGACGACAACGACGGAGGCGACCTTGAGCGCCATCCATGAGAGCTTGGCGAAGCTCACCGTATCGTTGGGTCGTATTGCGCCAGGCAGACCAGATGCTCGTGGACTTGAAGAAGACGACGCGGCGCTGACGCCCACCGCCACAACCACGCCGACGTTCGTGCCAGATCGAGTATCGGAGCAGCGGACGATCAAGCCTTCGTCACCCTCACTCTTCTCGGCGGTTCAGGTCGTGGGTGGTCGTGTCCCGCATGCAGACGCGGTCTTCGCTGCTGCCATGCCCACCAGGTGTTCGACAAAAGGCCCGACCACTACATCAACAATGGTCGTGCTGAACTCTTCTTCTCAGCCAGTGACACTACACATCTCCCTGATACGACCTGTTTGTTGCCGGGAGCTGCACGCTCCAAGGTATGGGCGGGGCTGGTATGAACACATCCAGCCAGTTGGGCAGCTGGGCCATGACCTCGCCGACGTGCGACATGAAGGCAATGGGTGAAAAAGTAGTGAGCAGCAAAGAGAACATGGTGGTGGAGGGAACTTTCCCATCACCACTACCAAGTGGTGTCATTACAGGTTGGCGGAACCTTGGTGGCACTGTGCTGCTACCACATGACCTCGCGGTGTGCGCTTCCCACAAGGTCCTCGATGTGTTTGATCACGAGGAAGGTGTGAATACTCATATCGATGGCATGTCACTTTTTCTGGAAGCTGATTTGAAATCTGCACATGAGACGTTTTCTAGAAGGCTTTCCAAGGACATGGCGTCTGATGAGGAACTTGCAGACATCGTGCTCACTCATGTGGGTGGTTGGTCATTGTTCATAGAACATGATGTGGCTACTGACGGGTAGTTCCAAGGAAATATTGGGATAGACAAAAGATTTGATCAAGGACTTGGTGTCAGCAAGCTGCTGCCGTCCACATGGTGCACACAAGGTGCAATATCAATTTGCAGCTCAAGGCCAGACATCCTAAGTCACACGATCAAGCAGATGAAAGCTAGAGTCTGTTCATGCCAAAGCTTACTCCAGTTTACTCACAAGTCACCACTTCAACTACTGCGTACAGTGAAAGCTATTTTTTCTTTGATGTGGATCACCTCTTGGTTACCTCATTGAGTAGGACTTGGGATCCTGGAGGTTCAAGGTTCCCATGTTGGATGCCACATAACAAATATTTTGCTGCAAATATAATTGTTTCTCAAGCAGAAATAATCTTCTTTCACCCTGGGATTTTTTTGACAGAGGGTGATCGGCTAGTGCTTGACATGATACCTCCTTGGGATAGAAGTGCTTTCAATCCATGGTTGGGCAATACCATGTGGGTGATTCCAGGACTTAGAGAAAATGCTCTTATGGTTGCAATGTTTGTTCAGTTGGCCCAGAAATCGGTTGATCTGCCTGCGCTTTACATTCAAGTGATCAAAGAACTATGTGACTACACCATTGCTGGAAACAACACAGGTTACTCCATGCACAACCTGCTAATGGATTCAATTGTATGGCTTGGAGGTCATGGGCTGGTAGCAGAATTAAGAGGTGCATGGAAAATTACAAACAATGGAGTTACATACTGGAGCAGTGTAGTTCAACTTCCTCTCTGTTTGAAGCTTGAGATGCATGCTACTCTAAACATGGACACACAAACTTGGCATCAAATGGTGTTTTCCACTGTCTATCATTGCTAGCCTCCTGGAAGCAGTAGCAATGAGAAAAACAACATGTGTATCTACAAGTACAAGAAGAACCATGCAACTGCAGGAATTTATGTCCATTCTCTGGTATGCCAAGCGACCTTGAGTACAAGCAATGGGATCCTGGTATCAGCCAAAAGGTTTTCGAATGCTTCTCAAACCAATATGACAAATACTTACTGCCAGGTTTCAGGTTTGCCCAGAATATCCACTTGCTGTCTTGAGATTGTGTCGGCCTCACCGAGCCATTGCTTGGGGACAAGCAATGTTTCTTGGGGGCGGTAATGTCATGACCACACATGTTGATGCACTGGGCTTTGTCGCCATGGGCCTTGGGCCAGCCTATCTTAGAGAGAGATGGATGCATCGGAGTATATACACGAGGGGAGCTGCTCAGCGAGGGGTATCGAAGAACAGAACTGAACTCGGGTTGCTCCCGTTCCTCTCTCTCGTCCCCAACTTCTCCGTGGCCGCTCTCCACAAGCGGCAAATTCTACGGTGGCCGCTCTCCACAAGCGGCGTTATCCCTCTCCTCACGTCCCGGTGATCGCCGGCGGCAACGGGGTGTTACACACAAGGAGGAGGGTTTTATGGAGGCACATGGGAGATGCGATGTGGCTCGACCCTGGCCTGCTCAATGGCCTCGATTGGGTGCGCAAGTCAGAGCCAACCGGGGCAGGCTCATTTGGTGCTCAAGGGCAGGACAGTCCTTTTGGATGGGATCAGACATCAAAATCGCGAAATTTGAAAAGTAAAGTTGGAGAATGGTAGATACACTAACACTATGTAAGTGATTCCCCAATTTTAAATACTTGCAAATTTGGGTATCGGCACAATATCTTAGATTCAATTTCGAATTTCGGCGATGACCTGCGGGAAGATGATGCACTCTGTCCACGTCTCCACGTGATGGGTTATCTTTTCTGTTCTTTCAGGGAGAGATGAATTACTTCATCCCTTTCAATTCTTCGCGTCACTGTTTTCTTTAGGTTGAATTTAGGTATATATTTAAAGCCACCTTTTGACGTTCAATATAATGGGGCGAATAGATAAGTTTTTCCACAACAAAATTGAATGTCGATTTATGCACGCCTCTTCCCTCCCTCGCCTTCTATTGTAGATCATTATGTTCCACAATTAGGTATTTAGGTTAATTGCCCGCTTTCAACCCTTCTCCACCGTGTATCTCGCCTCACGATAAACTCCCTACCTTGCTCCATGATGCGTCGTTACCTCCTTGGGGGTGTGGACTAGGCCCTGGATCCTGCCTTCCTCTCTTCGCGTGCCGGGGAAACCCTAGGTTCGGTTCACTGGACTAGGCGGCGGCGGCGCCACAACGTCATGATCTTCTTGAAGACGTCGTCAAGGCTACTCGGAGTGAGCCTGATGTGATTGGAGATGTGTGTGGTGTGGGGGGGGGGGGGGGGCGTGGTGCTGCCGGTGTTGGTCACTGCTCAGGACTTGAGCCTCGGGGGTGCAATGTTCATCATGTGGGCGCTTCTTCGTCAACGTCTTCCTCAAGTCCGGTTGAATCCTGCCAACTTCTCGTGACCCCCCCCCCCCCCCCCCCCCCAGGTGTATGACGAGTGGTATGTTGATCCGGGCAACCTTGGAGTCAGGGTTGTGCGGTGGTGGTGCCTTGCTTTGATCGTGACGCGGTCCGGTTGCTTAGTGCCCAATTTTCCTTACCTTTGGTAGGAGCTTCGCTGGATTGTTGTAGTGTGTGTGTGTGTGTATGTCGTCTAGCGCGTGTGTGTGGTCGTCTTGGCCTCTTTTTTATGAAACTTTGCACCTTGCAAGGTGTATCCTTGAAAAAATTGTTGTTAGGGTTTCAAAAAAACAATGGAGATTATGGAAGATAAGCCTCACTGACCACTGCTCCATGACGCCGTGCTTAGCCCCAT
The DNA here is from genome assembly GCA_947311845.1 of Poa pratensis. Classification (NCBI taxonomy): domain Eukaryota; kingdom Viridiplantae; phylum Streptophyta; class Magnoliopsida; order Poales; family Poaceae; genus Poa; species Poa pratensis. The sequence continues at coordinate 70,731,833 of CAMZMU010000042.1, forward strand.
CGGCATTGAGCCACACGACAACGAAGTGCGTCCCCACCTAGGCCGTCTCCCGTCTACGGAGCCATACATGGAGATTGCTGACTGCTACAACAGCGGGTTCGAGGGGGTGGCATGATGTGTGGCCGACGCAGGGGTGGCGTAAGCTGCACGGTCCGTGGCGGAGAGCACCAAGCTGTGTGGTCTATAGATGGGAGATCCCTTGGAAGCCGCGGCTTCCAGTGGCGCGGAGCAGCCGAGTCAACGATGCTGGTCGGCGGTGGGTGATTTTTTTGAGAGAGGAGCGGTTCATGCAAATTAACAAAAAACTTAGATTTTTGAACTTTTCCAACAACAGCCTGCCTTGACCTTTTCCCCGCCGTGCCACATTATCCGACAACACTTGTCAACACTCCACCGGTCACAAACATCGTTAACCAGTGGAAACTAGACGTTCCAGTTTCTTGAGAATGTTTTACGCGTGATAGGTGATTTTTTTTTTGATAAAGCGTGTTGTATTAATTAAAAGTTTAAGCATTACATCTGACCTCTACATAAACTAAGATGCACAAAGCACACTCATACAATCTGACAAAAATAAAATAAAATTACATAGGCAAGTAACAAGCCAATAGCTCTGTATCGTCTATGCCGCTCGGGTACCAATCCGAATATCACGCCATCATCCATGTCGGTTAAAAATTTATCTCGCCGTGTTTTTCAGTCGTGCAGACACCTTCATGAAAGGTCTTGATTTTCACGCTTTATAATGTGGACTGATATTTTTATGAATACCGGTTGTTTTCCGGACTTCCGTCTCAATTGCGGTGGGTTTTAGCCACCACCGTGTAAAACCATTTCAACCGATCTTCGGTTTTATGAGCTAAGTTGAGCGTCTTGGAGTGATAGTTAAGACTTACACCGTCACTCGGCATGTACATATTCGAGAGATGCAAGATTAATTTGTTTCTTGAAAGTATGTGCAATCAACCGTTTACTGGAAGGTAGACAATGCTGTCAAAGTAAGATGGTAGAAAAAGTAGTTTTCCGTCTTGCTCTCTTTTTACCAGAAGCAGAACACTGCTACCTCTCGCTGCCTCTCATCAAGTGTGCAACCGCGTGAAAGGTGGCTACCTGCTACACGGCTACGCCATGCCTCCTTGGCCGCTTTAGTGAAGTGGGGAGGGAAGGGACGCTGCAGCATGGCCCCGTACTCTTTCGTTCGTTTCATGTAAATAGGTCAGATCCATTTTCGGAATCCTGGCTGGCTACTTCACGAACGCCACAGCCCCTACGTGTCGACCTCCCCGTGGTGTGGTGCCCTGCTCAAATATCAGCTCAAAGTTACTCCTAGTACTTTTTTTTTTTTTTTGAAGCTCATACCTGGATTATATTAATTGGAAATCGAAATTACAGGAACTATCCAGATACAGGGCAGCTGCCCACATTTTACAGAAAAGACCCCGAACAATAGGAAAAAAAAAACAAGACCCTAACCCTACTGTGGATCTCCTCTGCATCATCGAGCCTTCCGCCACCGCTCGCGTCCTCGCCGACGGATCGCCGAGGAGAAGACAACGAAGAACAGCAGCTGAGTCGCCGGCACGGACCTATAGAGGAGAAATCCTCGTTGAAGTCGCCGCATCGTCCACCTGGCGCAGACGCCAGGATCTAGCAAGACTACGAGATAACACATCGGCGGGAGACACGCTCCGATCCAGGCCGCCGGTCGGGTCGCCGGCGAAATCCAGCAAGCAGACCCGCAGAAATCCAGCTCCGGGAGCAGCGAAAGTAGCAGCAGAAGCCGCCACCAGCCCAACTCCTCCACCTCCCTTCTTCTTCCACCACGGTAACAAGAAGAGACGACGAGAAGCAGCAAAAAACCGAACCTTGCGAACTTATTGGAAAAGTTGTCTTCGACGCTGCGCCGCCGGCGCATCTCCCACCTCGGAAGCTCCGCACCACATCGCACCGCCAAGAAGCAGTCGCCGTCCGCCAGCAACCACATCAGACAACAAGAGGGGAGGACGGCTCTTATTGCAGAGATGTCTCGGCCAAGCTCCGCCAGCCAAGCTCGCCGGAGCGAAGCAAGCCGGAGGAGATAGGCGAGGGCGCACCAGATCCAGCCGATGAGATCCGATGTCCTACTCTGATTCGCCACGAAGGGCACAACCGCGATAAACGCGAGGCAGAACCTACATCTACTATGTACAGAAGAAGCACAACCTCCTACACCATCTCCTCGCCAGGCAGCAAAGCCACCGGAGAGAAGGGAGGCGAGGGGCGGCGGCGCAGAGCGAGAGTCGACTCTCAAAATGGAAGGGGAACGAGAGAGGGGAAAAGTTAGGAATAATATGTTTACTCCTAGTACTTTTGTTGATTAAACAGAATTACGCGCTGGCTTGGTCTTCTCAGACATGAATGATGAAATCCGTCGAAAAATGCAACGACGTAAGCTCGAGAAGGCAAACCATCTTCAAGGGTTAAACCATGTGCTACATAGATGGACAATAATAATGGGCGAAGGCTGACGCTCTTGCGCTGGCATGCGCCAACTCTGCCATGTACGCTTGAGTGATTGATTAAGCCGCGGGCAGCTCAAATGTACACTACCCGTAAAACTTTCTTTCTTTCTCAGCCCATTATTTATGCCTCTATAAGAGCCCCCAAAGCCGCCCTATACGTTCGGGCGGACAGACCGGACAGGGTTTGGGCTGAAAACCAGCACCCAACGGCTCCCCCCAAACTCAGCCCAAACATCCGGGCAATCCGGCACATCCCAAACCCAGCCCATATGTGCGGAGGGTTTGGGGCGGTCCGGACGCGCCTGAACAGGCCGCCACGTCGGACGCGGCCCAATACGACCCCACATATATCCACTCAATCCCCACCCCGTATGGACTCTCACTCTCCTTCGATCCCCTTTCCACTCTCACTCTTCTCCGTCCGTAGCTTCGCCAATGGGCGGCTCCGGCAGCGGATCTGCGACCGAGTTGTACTGGGATGCGTTCGTGAAGGAGGAGGAGGAGGAGGAGGAGGAGGAGCAGGTGGGCAGCTGCCCCGGGGCGCAGATGGATGCCGCGCCGCCGTCATCTCGGTCGGTGGCGGCGGCTCTTTTCTCCGGCTGTGCGGGCAATTCCGCCGCCGTAGCGTCCAACGAAACAGTGTTGGCTCCTCCACAGGTTTGTTCCTCCTTCCACCATTGTACAATTTAGGAACAAGTAGGATGCGTAATATAGGAATTTGATGAACCCGTAGGCCGTTTCGAGAGGGCCTACGTACTCGGTCGGCGATGATAAGGTGTTGTGCAATGCGTGGTTGTCCACCCCGGATGATGCTCAGACCGGAAACTACCACCGTGCTTCATTTTGGGGCCGGATCTGTCAAGTGTTCAATGCCAACTCGGAAGTTCTCCGCAATGACGCCTCCTTCCGGCAATGCATCGTGGCGGAAATTAACAAGTTCGCCGGATGCTATGCACAAATGGGTTCTGTAAGTTTCTAGTGTTTAATTTTGTACAATGCCAGATCCATTAGCTATGATTTATGGAGTCTAGAAGACCACGACTGATCCTCAAGGGTTGACACGCCGGATGCGGAGAAGAGGGACAGGGTGTGCCAAGCGGAGAGCCAGGCTCGACAGGCACGCCGTGCTCGGCAAAGGGAACGCGAAGCTATCGCGAGAGCGGTGGAAGCTGAACTTGAAGCGGGCGCCGCTCAAGCACGAGAACTGGAACGTGCAGCGGGGGTTTGCCGGGCACGGCGTCTTCGCCAAAGAGAACGTGCGGCGGAGGATGGCCGGGTTCTCTACAGGCTGTGAGAGCTCCTGTCTCTCCGACGAATTTGCATCAGTGTGCCTCTGCTCCGGTGTCTTCGATGAATTGTGTCCGATTTATTTGTGTTGAACTATATCCGTGGATGTTTGAACTATGTTTCTTCGTATGATCTTTGAACTATAATCTATCCGTATGATCTATGTTGCATGCCAATATGGTTTTGGGGTGGATGATTTGGGGTTACGGTTGTACGACACGAGTGTTGGGGTTGTCCGGTCGGTGTCCGTGGACACTTTGGGGACCAATTTTAGCAACCACGGTTGGAGATGCTATAAGTCAAAGCTCTCGGCAAGAATGCACTGGATATCTTGTCATATTTATGTGTGTCTCTCCCATTAAGCATTTGGTTCTATCTAAAGCTTCTCTGACATTAAGACGCGTCATCACACATAGCAATGTCATTAGTCTTAGACTTCTTGTACGTACAGCACAACCAAACAAACAAAGATACGGATGCAGAATAGCAATTCAGGCTAAGTACACAGAGACACACATGAGCATATGTGGAGGACGAGTAATCTGGCGGCTACACCATCTTGGAGGAACCAATGACGGCAACCTCGGCTTCAATGCAGCACTTTGTCTTGACGAGATAACCATTTGACGAGTCCTTGAAATCTTCCAGCGATATGAACTTGGGCCATCCCCAACTGGATGATTTTTTCGAGAACTGGCACCGTCCTAAGGAGAAAACATCGTGTCAATCAGGAAATGTGATGATAATAATTCATTTAGCATTCTGCTAAAGAACGAACCTGATAATTTCCGGTCCTTGCCAGTTTCCTGGTCTTTGATGCTTATGCTGACTTCTAGTAGGTCTGCGGAGTTCTCATGGAATGTATCCGGCACCTTCAGTTTCAGAGACAAGGAGAGGTAGTTCCCACTATTATCGGATCCAGAAGGATAGATAGTGATGAGCCTGGAAATTTGACAGCATCACATAGTTTAGTCTATCATCATTGATAAGAAGATCGAGGTCAAACTCCAACTGTCTTTTATATGCCTCTAAAGAAACGAAGCATGGCATTCTTTTAAACTGAATTCAGCTAATTCTGGAGTGGTGCCTGTAATTTTCAACACGAAGAATCCAGTAATTAAGAATTAACATTATCAGTAATGTTACCATTTGTGTCCACAGAGCTCGAACTCTGGAGAGGTGCTCCCGTTTTTCAACATGAAGAAATCGTCAATGTTCCAGTTGTAGACTTGTGGGTAACTGCAGATGTTGTTAATCTTCTGGACAAACAGTGTCTCCGACACATCATTGCCTTTAACAGCCACAACTCTTATAAATTGCACACCAACAATACAGCAATTATTAACAAGGAATCCAGAGGACTTGTCCTTCAGTGTCGTGAGGGGGATCATGCATGAAGTCCCAGAAGTTGTATTTGTACTCTGAAAACTGTGGCTCGCTGCAAAGAAACATTTCTTAGAATAACAGATGTTTCTGTCTTGTAGAAAAGGCTATAAATTATACTAGTGACATTTCTAGTAGGCTACTAGATGTGAAGGTCAAATGGTCGGCTTTATTTTTCAGGAATATTTTTTTAAGGTACCTTGATGTTCTTCATGGTGCTTTCCATATGACTGATCATATATCAAGAACTTGAAAGATGCCTCCATGACCGTGCCGGATCTATCATATGGTTGGCCCAGCTCAAGCTTAAGAGAAACATATTCTGTTTGGTCACCACTCTTTGTGTCCCGTGGGTTCAGTTTTAAGTACCTGTGAAACAAGTCCGGAGAAAAGAAGAGACAAACAAGTGAGAATGAGTATTCTTTTTCGAAAACGAGGATTTGATGAACTTAACATTATAGTTTTGCTCATCTCATGCTCTCTGTGGGAATAGATGAAAGAAAATAGTAGCATGGTATTTGTACCAGTTAAGACCCATGATCTGGAACACACTAGAGTAGGTCCATCCATTGCCCTTATCAAGAAGGGAGGAGAAACCATCGATCGTCCACTTGAAGGTTGTCTGTGCACCGTTGGATTCATGGCTCTGTCCCTCGTTTGAGCGGCCTGGAAGAACAATCCAACATTTCTTGCATCAGTAACAGCATCAGAAGATCACAATATGTAGCAGCTCAAATTACAAGTACAGACGTGATGCGAAGACCCCCCCCCCCCCCCCCCCCCCCCCAAGGATTAATTAAATTAGTGCAGCCTTCTTAATTAATGTGAAGTATTTGTTGGTCTTGTCTCTTTGAGAACAATAATTTAATGTCCTTGTCGTCTCTATATAGATAGATTTGTAGAATGACAGCTAATTGTGTCAGAAAATCAGAATTACTCAGAAAATGGGACTTTGGACAGAGGCAAAAATGGTGTGAATTACTTGTATGATAGTTAACTTTGGCCAAACAGGAGGTTATAGAAAAGACAGATCCTCTGCTTTTACATTGCATAATAGATTTATATTGTCTCGCGGTACAATAATTCAACTCTTCTCTGTTTTTGTTCATACAGTGAATGATCTGAATTTTGTTTGGAAAATGAACGTTCTGGATTATCTCATGTAAGAAGGAAAAAGGTGCTCAAAAGAAATACTTATAGACACTAGAAACAACAGTGCTTGCATCAGTAAAATATCATCAAATGATCACAATATTTGGCTGCTCAAATTGTCTTCAAATTGCCAACTAAGAAGTACAAAAGAACACTTACAGGAACCGGTAACACACGAGTTGCCCATAGATCCTGGATCAGCTCTCCACTGTAAAATGCTCTGCAATCGAAATCAATCACAACGCCTTGAATCAGTAATATATACTCTTGTAAGCACATAACATACAGGCAGAGTTATGCCCGGTATCATAATCGAAACAAAAGAACATCATAATCTTCAGTCAGTGTGGATCTCAACCAGAGAGACGGAGAAGGAAGAACAAGGGCTCCATAACAAATGAGACTCAAAGAGAGAACCAGCACCCCACTCTCGATGGCTACAAACAAAAGCCTCATATAAAGAAAGCCAAAACCTTGCACCTCAAACAGGCGACAACTCATGAAAGATGGCAAGTTATAAGCCTTCCAACAAAAAAGATGTCAAGTTCGTCCCTTTCCTTTTCTCCTACCAGCTCACAGTACCCCATTAGATTTGGGCACATTTTTCTTGAATTAGATCTGTGATGTGACACACTAGAAGCAAAAGAAAAGATAATCTTCAAAGGTAGTTCAGATCTCAACCAAATAGTTACCGGAAAAAAAGGAAAGGAAAATCAAGAACTTCCCAATCAAAGCAGATTGAATAAAGATCATCTTATAAACATAGCCAAGAACTTGCATTAAGAAACCCCAAACCGGCCACGACTCATGAAACATGTCTAGTTCGTCCCTTTCCTTTTCATCTCCCCGGCTCACCTTTATCTCAAAATATCTCCCCAGTTCACGGCATCCCATTAGAATTTTGCACATTAGGAACAAAAGAAAAGATAATCTTCAAAGAAAGTGCAGATCTCAACCAAAGAATTACTGCCAAAACAAGAAAAAGGAAGGTCAAGAGCTCCTCGAACAAATCAGACTGAAAAAAAAAGAAACAATTCACCGAACTCTTGATCGGTAAAACCCTTCCTATATAAATAAAGCAAAGAATTTGCATTACGAAACCCTAAACCGTGCACAGCTCATGATGACGATAGATTAGCAAGTTTTTTCCTTTCTATTTCTTCTCGTCAGCTCACAGTATTTACACTAGTAGTAGTATAATCACTATCGCGCTTAATTCGTCAGAGAGACGAAAGGGCAGGCGATGGAGCGTACCTCGCGGACCTGGTATCGTCGTTGCCGGCCTTCCTACCTTTGAGCCCTGAGCGCCTGAGCAGAGAGCACCACCGAAAGAGGGGTTTTATGGAGGCGCGGGGAGATGTGGTGCGCAAGTCGACTTACCCAGGGCAGAGTCTCACTGGGCTCGATTGGGTGCGCAAGTCGGAGCCTACCCAGGGCAGGCTCGTTTGGTGATCATGGGCAGGACAGTCTTTTCGGATGGGATAATAAGACATGAAAACCAGCGAAAATTGCAAATAAAGTGGTAGAACCGTAAATTATAACTCTACTATGTAAACCAATCCTATCTTTTTAATACTGGAAAATTTGGGTAAGAGATAGGCTTAATATCTTAAATTGTAAATTCAAAGTAGAGCAATTACCCTACGTGGAAAGAATATACCTTGACTTCTTCCACGTTTCCATGAGAAGGGTTGTCTTTTTTCTTCTTTTACAGGGAGAGACGGATTACCTCCCTTAAAATTCTTGGAGCCGCTATTATTTAATAATTTTCTCATAAAATAAGAGTTAATTATAAAAAACTAGCATAATTCAGGTTAGGGTTTCCAAAAACTACCAAGATACGTTAGGATTTCAAAAAAACCACCAGTCCAACGTTAATACGTTTCAAATAGCCACCACTTCACTGCTAACCGTCCCCGATGCTCAGTTAAAGCACGAATCTGATATATGGGGCCCAGTGTCAGAATGACGTGGCAAGTGGTGATTGACTGGACCATCAAAATAGACGTAAGGCCCACCTGTCATCACCTGCAACTAGACTCACTATTTTTTCCCTATATTTCACATGGGCAGTTCATCGAAGCAGGTTGTGGGCAGTGCCCGCCGGCAGCAGAAGCAGGGTGCTCATGGCCACACGGCGGCCGCCGGTCGGGCGTGTGCAGCCAACCGCACCACCATCGTACCCGACCACATCTTCTTCCGCTCCGGCCGAGTCCACCATCGAAGTTGAGCCCCTCCTGGACCATGTGTCCACCGGCGTGGCCGCACCTTCGCGATGAGTGCTTGTGGCCCGGCCTGGCCGGTGCGCTCGTTCGCTGCGCCCCACGCGCCTCCGTGGCCGCACTTTCGCGCCTCTCTTTACTCCACTCGCTATGGCAGTCGCTCCAGGTCTCCCTCACGCCTTACTCCTAGTTCGACGCGCCGGAGTTCCTCTCCTTCACTGTCGAACCCAACACGCTCTACCGATCGGTGCCTGTGCGCCGCGTCTCCGTGCTCGCCGATCATCCCGGAGCCCCCGCGCGCCCCCGCGCACCGCCCGGCCGCCCAAAGCTCGCCCATGCCGGCAGCGCGTGTGCTCGCTGCACTCTCGCGCCGCGTGCTCGCGGCATGGCCTGGCCGGTGCGCCTGCTCGCTGCGCCCCGCGCGCCGTGCGTCCCGACCATGCCCGGAGCTCGCCCGTGCCCGCCCCTTGCCTGGGCTCCTCGACCTCGCTAGCCGGAGCTCCCCCATGCCCACCCCTCGCCTGGGCTCCTCGACTGCCCCATGCCCGTGGTGAGCAACGGTGGCTGCAGTAGATAGTCCCCGCCGGCTCCCGCCATGGATTCTTGGTGGGGATTTTTATTTAGCAGACATGTAGGACCCAAGTCAGTCATTGACAGTGGGACCTATCTCAGATGACGAACGCACTGTTAACAGTAAACTGTCTGCGCTTGTCACGTCAACCTGACAATGGGACTCACCTGTCAGTTTTGGGGCTAAACGAGCGTCGTAGACGATTAGCAGCGAAGTGGTGGCTATTTGTTACGTATTAACGCTTGACTGGTGGTTTTTTGAAACCCAAACGTATTAACGCTTGACTGGCGGTTTTTTGAAACCCAAACGTATCTTGGTGGTTTTTTGAAACCCTAAGCTGAATTGTGGTGGGTTTTTGTAATTTTCTATTATTTTATTGAATTTAGTGTCAAATTTTGGCATTCGACATAATGGGTTAAATAGATGAGTTTTCCTAAAACAAAAAATGAATGTTGATTGATGCACGCCTCTCCTCCTCCCCTCCTTCTCCTTCTGTTGTATCGTAGATCTATGTTCCCACCATTAGGTTGATAATTGCCTGCTCTCATCCCTTCTCCACCATGCATCGTGCCTCGTGATAAAACCCCCTACCTCGCACCACAACGCCCACCAGCCATTCTTGCCATATTATGTGTTCAAAGAAGACGACACTCAATTGTGTTGGCTAAGAATGCAATGGTACATGTGATGTGACACAAGAAAGGAAATTGGTCATAAAAAGAGAAAAGTACAACAAAAAAAGAACCATAATTGTGATTACAATTCCAAAAAATACAAAGATTCATGAAAATCACAAAAGACCACCAAGTGTGCCGTGTGCGTAAGAGTTTCATAAAATGCATGGATCATCTAGTTTACGCTATCTAATCCTCTCTCGGACCGGTGGACCCAGCTGGCATGCCGACATGGCATGGCGAAAACGGACAAGGGAGACATCATTAGATGGGATATAAAATTTGGAGGTTTTTTGTAATTTTCTACGGCACCACTTGTCAGCCCCTCCCTAAAAAAAAAGGCTCTGCGACCCCATTCACCACCACCAGTCAGTCTGAATCGTTGCTCCCATCCATGCCATTCTCCCCACCGCATGGAGAGTCTCACCGCATGCGGATTTTAGGGATATCTTAGGGGGCGTTTGGTAGCCTGCATCGTCTTTTGAGCTCCACGGGGCAGGCCGTCCAGGTCAGGTCTGGCGAAATCACCCTCCGGGACATGTTGTGCATGTCGTTTGGTAGCCTGCATGTCTCCAGGACAGGGTCGCCATATATAGCTGACCAAACAACATGCTTGTGTTTCCTGTGATAGTTAATCTCACATTTTTCCACATGGGTGGAGTTACCTCCCATCACCACACTTGGATAGTTCTAAGTGACAGATACATGCCGAGCGGCCATGACGGCGGAGGTCGCCGGCGAAGGACGTGGCGAGCACGGCGACGACGCGGGCGGTGGCGGCAAAGCTCGTTGTCTAATTTGTAGCAGCGGCAACAGAGCTTCTCAGTGAAGAGATCGGTTAGCCTACTATGTGCTGCTACAACGACGGAGTTCACGACGAGGAGCGGAGGTTGAAGAAGACAGGTACAAAGAAGAGTCTAAATACACGCATATAGGACCCAAGATCTACTTGTATAGGACCAACGAAACGAAAAACTTACAACATGAGAGTTGTGTCAAATGGTGATACGAAGCTACTCCTAAAAGGAAATTTCAAACCGTCGATTGTGTGCGATTTATTTAACGAAATTCGTCTAAAAAAGTTTCAAACATGAACACGAAATTAGGAGTTAACAATTAACAAAAGTCGAAAACGATTGTCAGAATGGAACCACATCATCAATGCGCATCATTTTCGTGTAGACATTATTTTGAATCGAGCAATGTAGTGTTGATTAGAAGGAAGAAGATGAAGTAAGAATAAGTAGCAAGGTTGGAGCGCAGGAGGAAAGAACAAGCCAGGCCGGCTGGGCACGGTCCATTTGAGCGTGCCCAACGGGCTGATTTTTCATTGACCATAGCAGCTGGAGGGCCTGGCCCAGGAGCTCATGCAGGCATCCAATCATCGTGTTGTTACAGCTGGCGGGCCTGGTCTAGCCTTCTGCAGGCTACCAAACACGCCCTTAGCTCTCCATCACTCTACATGCGGAAGGGTGTGTGAAATATCTCGATGCTACTCCACCACTTCGCTCTCGATCATCGTAGTGAACAAGCGTAAACCAGGCTTTCAATGCTTGTTTTGAAAGTGTTACACACGATCGGTCGTTTCTATGATTTTGATTGCCGGACTTTTGGCACAATCAGGAAGGTTTTTTACGATTACCTCCGCCAAAAAGTCAGCCACCATCCTTGTTAGCGAAAGCATGTGTGGTTATAAGCCTTTGGGTTGTATGATCTAATAAGGTGAACGTTTTCGAGTTATAGTTGAGATTAACACTCTGCCTTGACCACAAGTGGCCAAGGCCAAATAAAAGTAAGGCCTACTCTCGCGGAATTATATTACACAAAGATTTCGCGCCCAAGCGAGACCACATAAGCGCCTCCTCTTTGATCTTCTCGGTTAGGATGTGCGCAGCAGTAAAATTGTTCCAGAAGACGCGAGCGTTTCTTTCTAGCCACACATCCCACGAAAAAAGCATTGCGAGGGAGGCCAAGGCTTTTTTTTGGGTTCCTTTTTTTGTGAATCGCCTTCGTCCACCATTCCTTGATGGAAGCAAAACCGGTCCAACCGCTCGGAGTGAGGTCAGCCATGCCAAGCCATGTCTTGAAGGACGACCAAATCCGCAATGTGAAGCGACATTGGAAGAAGAGGTGTGTGACCGTTTCTTGCGTTTGGTTACGAAGTTTGCACATGCCACAATTTTGCCATCCTCTCTGCTCAAGTCTATCGGCCGTCCAAACACGGTTTTGGAGGATCAATCAAGTGAAAATCTTACACTTGGGGGCGCCCAAGGCTTCCAAACTAAAGTAGGCATCATCGAATTGCTGTGACCCAAAAATTGCATCTTATAGGCCAACGTGGACGAATAGGATCCACTCTTTGTGAACTTCCAAGTGATTGCATCCGGAGTAGTTTGATCGAGATGAACATCCGCAAGCAATTCCCAAAGATGAGCAAATTGCGTGATGTGCTCAATAGTGAGCCCTCCTTGTGTGTTGACTTGCGTGACCCAAAAGTTATTTTGGAGAGCTTTCCAAAACCGAGCAATTCATCTTTTTTGTGATGTCAAAAATCTAGGGGGCTATATCTTTAGGGCTCCTTCCATCGAGCCCAGAAGACTCCCAAAAGAGGGTTTTCTTTCCATTCCCAATATTCACTTTAATTGCCATTTAATGAAAAAGGTAAATATTTTGTCTCGTTTCAAAAAAAAAAAGATTTACACTCTGTAGTCGACGTGTACATACTTGAGAGAAAGCTTAATTGGTTTGGATCTTGAAAGTATGTGCAATCAACCATTTATTAGAATAAGGTAGAAAATGTTGTCAAATTAAGATAGAAATGGTAGATTGACTGCCTGAATGGGATGCTTGTACGATTGTAGCAGTTTGCCATCTTGTTCTTTTTTTTATCAGAAGCAAAACATTGCTACCTCTTGCTCCTCACGTTGCTTCCTCTCTTTCACCGATTCCACATACAAGGATACAAGGGTGGCTACCTAAACTGCTACAGTGCTAAACCCACTGCCATGTCTGTCGTCCGTTTCGTGTAAATAGGTAGGATCCATTTTTTGAATGGTGGCTACTTCAGGAACGCCACAGCCCCTACGTGTCGTGCGCTGCACAAATATCAGATGAAAGTTACTCTTAGTACTTTTGTTGGTTAAACAGAATTACGCACCGTCTTCAAGGGTTAAGCGTCTGTTTGTTTGGGCTGCTACGGCTGATAAAAAGCAGCTGCAAGAAGCACCTGCTGCAAGCATAGATTTGATATTTCGCAGTAGTGTTTTTGATGACTGGTGCTGTTGGTTTAGTAAAAAAATTGTCTAGAATTCCCCTAAATGCTGAAAAGTTGTATAATGTACACACTAAATAATTCATCAAATATATGTCTGGATGCGGCAACTAGACGTACAAAGACGAAGTTCGGAGCGGGAGCAACACGACGAGAGTGTTAACGCGTACATACATACTTACAAGATGTAGTTATATGTGTATGCCGAAACGAAAAAGTTAAAACACAATAATTGTGTAGAACAGCGATATCCATCTACTCTTGGAAGAAAATTTTAAATAGTGTACGGAGTGGGATGAATTTAATAAATTTGTCAAAAAATGATGCAAACTTGGGTCTAACATTAAGAAGCCGTAGTCCATGAAACTTTAAACCAATCACGGGAACGGAACCTGCTCGTCAACGCGGATATTTTCGCGTACAAATTATTTCAAATAGAAATATATTTGTATGAGATGGAGTATGGCTTGACCCAGGTAGATGTGCATGCCAATCAAATTATTTTGCATAAATTGACATGATTATTTTTATACAAGATAACATCGACGTTAAGCTCGTATATGTACATCCAAGCCATTTATCCATCCATCAATCACACTGCGTGGGAAAAACATTTCGTCGAAATTTCGCGAAAGTACCGATTCTCGATGAGTGGCGAGAAAAGTTAAAATGGGTCAAAAAATTTGTTAGATTGGAAAATAATCCCAAACGTCATCTCATAAGAGAGATAAATCAGGTCAAGCATCACAAACAATGCATGGCTTTAGTACATTTGTGGAGGGTCACGCGCGGGAACGGATTGCCAGGTCGCTGGGTCGAATCCAGACCGTTTCATTTAATTTGACCAATTTATTTTGAACTCCAGACTTTAAACTTGTCCGATATTTTTGAAAAATATCTTTGAAATTTCGATAATTTCATGAAATTTACGAATCTCGGTCTGGTGCGGAAAAAAATTCGATAACGAAATGTTGAACCCTGGGAATGGATGGCCTGCCGCGGGCGCTTCTTCGGGCCCCGCTCGGACCACGACGTTGGCGGCGTTAGCCCACCGTGCATGCGGCGCTCAAGCTCTGGATGCGCGCTGGCGGCACCATGCTGCAGGACGCGCGCCCAGTGAGCCGGAGCAGCCTGGCGTAGGCGGCCGGGTACCAGCCCCGTGGCAGGGGGCGTGATGTCTCTCGTCCGGTCTCGCCGCATTTTATCGAACACCTTGTGAGCAGCCTCACGTGGCCGACAAATGTAGGTCCAAGAGAAAAACCGGCTGACGTGTCGTGTTTGTGACCAAAATGCACGCATATGGTCATTTTTGTGACTGGTTTTTTCAGTTTTTCATCTGTGAAACTTAAGTGCACACGGGACAAGTTGTGATAGCGCCAGCACCATTTACTCAATTATTTATGCCTTTATAAGTCGAAGCTCTCGGCAACAATGCACTAGCTATCTTGTCATATACATGCGAGTCTCTCCCATTAAGCATTTAGTTGTGTCTAAAGCTTATCCAACATTCACGTTCATCATACATATCAGTGTCATTAGTCTTAGACTTCATGTACGTACAGCACAACCAAACAAACAAAGATACGGAGGTAGAATAGCAGTTCAAGCCAAGTAGAGAGACACACATGAGCATATGTGGAGGATAAGTAATCTAGCGGCTACTCCACCTTGGAGGAACCAATGACTGCAACCTCAGCTTCAATGCAGCACTTTGTCTTCACGAGATAACCATTTGACGAGTCCTTGAAATCTTCCAGCGATATGAACTTGGGCCATCCCCAACTGGATGTTTTTTTTGAGAACTGGCACCTTCCTATGGAGGGAAAACATCGTGACAATCAGGAAATGTGATGATAATAATTTATTTGGCATTCTGCTAAAGAACGAACCTGATAATTCCCGGTGCTTGCCATTTTCCTGGTCTTTGATGCTTATGCTGACTTCTAGCAGGTTTGAAGAGTTCTCATGGAGTGTATCCGGCATCTTCATGCTCAGAAACAAGGAGAGGTAGTTCCCATTGTTATCGGATCCAGAAGGATGGATTTTAATGAACCTGAAAATTGGAGAGGATCACATAGTTTAGTCCATCATTGATAAAAAACGAAGCATGACAGCCTTTCAAGCTGAATTCTGCTAATTCTGGAGTGCTGCCCGGATTCTTCAACACGAAGAATCCAGTAAATAAGAATTAACATAATCAGGGAATGTTACCATTTGTGTCCACAAAGCTCAAACTCTGGAGAAGTGCTCCCGTCCTTCAACATGAAGAAATCTTCAATCTTCCAGTTGTAGACTTGGGGGTCACTGCAGATATTGTTAATCTTCTGAACAAACAGCGTCTCCGACACATCATTGCCTTTAACGGCCACAACTCTTATAAATTCCACGCCAAAAATACAGCAATTATTAACAAGGAATACAGAGGAATTGTCCTTCAGTTTCGTGAGGGGGTCATGCATGAGATCCCAGAGGTTGTGCTTGTACTCTGAAAACTGTGGCTCGCTGCAAAGAACATTTTCTTAGAATAACAGATGTTTTCGTCTTATGGAAAGGCTATAAATTATACTATCATTCTAGTAGGCGACTAGTTGTGAAGGTCAAATAGACAGTTTTATTCTTCAGGAATAGTTTGTTAACGTACCTTGATGTTCTTCGTGGTGCTTTCCATATGACTGGTCATATATCAAGAACTTGAAAGATACCTCCACGACTGTGCCGGATTTGGCACTTGGTTTGGCCAGCTCAAGCTTAAGAGAAACATATTCTGTTTGGTCACCACTCTTTGTGTCCCTTGGGTTCAGTTTTAAGTACCTGTAAAACAAGTCCAGAGAAAAGAAGAGACGATAAACAAGTGAGAATGAGTTTTGTTCATCACAGCTCTCGGTGGTAATAGATGAAATAAAACAGTAGCATGGTAGTTGTACCAGTTAAGCCCCCTTATCTGAAACACACTGGAGTAGGTCCATCCATTGCCCTTATCAAGAAGGGAGGAGAAACCATCGATCGTCCACTTGAAGGTTGTCTGTGCCCCGTTGGATTCATGGACCTGTCCCTCGTTTGAGAGGCCTGGAAGAACAATGCAACATTTCTTGCATCAGTAACAGCATCAGAAGATCACAATATATAGCGCTTAAATTACAACTACAGAGGCCCCCAGGATTAATTAAATTAGTGAGCCTTGTTAAGTAATGTGAAGTATTTGGTGCTCTAATCTCTTCCAAAACAATAATTTAATGTCCTTGTCCTCTCTCTCTATATAGATTGATTTGTAGACTGACAACTAGTTGTGCCAGAATTACTCAGAAACTGGGACTTTGGACAGAGGCAAAAATGGTGTGAACTTCTGTTAACTTTTGGCCAAACAGGAGTTCATAGAAAAGACAGAACATCTGATTTTACATGGCATAATAGATTTAGATTGTCTTGCAGTAGGGCATGTACACCACAAAAATTCATGGGAAAAGGAAAACCATCCAAGCGCTTCATCCTCCAGCGCTAGACGCAAACTAAGGCGCTTAAAACGATTTGTTTCTGGCGCGTCGATAGCATCTGCTGTTGGAAAAATCGTTTGCTGGTGACGGAAAAAGTGGAGCGCCGGACGCCTCTTGAAGCGTCGATGCAACCCAAATTCCCAAGCTCGACCAGGATTTTGCCGTAACGGCAGGGATTAAGACCCTAGCGCCCACGCTAAGCCTAAGCGTCCCCGCTGTATCTGCCCTACAATAATTCAACTCGTATCTGATTTTTGTTCATACAGGGAATGATCTGAATATTGTTTACAAAATGAGCGATCAAGATTAACTCATGTAAGAAGGGAAAAGGTGCGCAAAAGAAATCCTTATAGACACTAGAAACAAGTCAAACAACAATGCTCGCATTAGTAAAATCATCAAATGGTCACAATATTTGGCTAAGTTGCCAACTAAGAAGCACAAACGATACCCTTACAGGAACCGGTAACACACGAGTTGCCCATAGATCTTGGACCAGCTCTCCCCTGGAACTGGAATGCTCTGCAATCGAAATCAATCACAGTGTCATGAATCAGTAATATATACACGTGTTAAGAACATGAAATTCAGACAGAGTTGTGCACGGTAGAAACAAAATAACATCGTAATCTTCAGGCAGTGCGTATCTCAACCAGAGAAACGAAAAAGGAAGAACAAGGGGCTCCAAAACAAATGAGATTGAAAGAGAAAAGGAGCATCCCACGCTCGATCGGTAAAAAAACACCTCATGTAAAGAAAGCCAAGAATCTGCACCTCAAACAGACCCCTACTCATGAAAGATGGCAAGTAAGCCTTCCAAAAAGAGATGGCAAGTTCGTCCCTTTCCTTTTCTTCTCCCAGCTCAGAGTGCCCCATTAGATTTGTGCATATTTTTGTAAACTTAGATCTGTGCCAGTGTGCCACTTAGATCAGAGGAGGCAGTGCAGATCTCAACCAAATAATGACTGGCAAAAAATGAAAAAGGAAGATCAAGAGCTCCCGAAACAAATCAGACTGTAAAGAAAAGAAACACTCCACTGAACCTTTGATCGGTAAAACCCCTCCTATATAAACAAAGCCAAGAACTTGCAATACGAAACCCTAAACGATTGATTAGCAAGTTCTTCCCTTTCCATTTCTTCTCGTCAGCTCACAGTATTTACTAAGTAATCACTATCGCGCTTAATTCGTCAGAGAGACGAAAGAAGATGGGGACGGAGCGTACCTCGCAGACGCAGTGCCTTCCTGTTCCTTGCCGGCTTTCTTGCCTTTGAGCCATCAGCACCAACGAAAGAGGAGGGTTTTATGGAGGCGCAGGGGAGATGCGGTATGGTACTGTCGCCCGCTCGACCCTCCCCTGCTCCCCGGGCTCGATTGGGTGCGAAAGTCGGACATACCCAGGGGCCAGGGCAGGCCCGTTTGGTGCTCAAGGGGAGGACAGTCTTTTCTAACGGGATCAGACATGAAAACCAGCGAAAATTAGAAATAAAGTTGAAATTTTTAAATCCTGCTATGTGGGAAGATGGTGTACTTTGTCCACGACTCCATGTCTCCGTGTGATGGGTTGTCTTGTTTTTTTATTTTTGTAGTGAGAGACGAATTACTTCAATTTCTACAATACTGCGTGTCGCTATTTTTTCTTGAATTTAGGTATATATTTTAGCCACCTTTTTGTGTTCAATAAAATGTTGTGGCGAATAGATAATTTTTCTACAACAAAAATTGAATATCGATTTATGCACGCCTCTCCTGCTCCCTTCCGCCACGTTCTATCATAGATATTTATGTTCCACATTAGGTTAATAATTGCCCACTCTCATTGTTTTTCCACCATGCATCGTACCTCGAGATAAAGCTCACTACCTCGCTCTACGACGCCATAAGATGTAATCAAAGAAGACGGGCACTCAATTGTGTTGGCTAGGAATGAAATGGTATATGTGATCCAACACAAGAAAGGAAATAGCTCATCAAAAAGGAGATAATTGCACAAAGAATTGTCTAATTGGGGTTAGGATTTCCAAAAACACAGGGATTCAGGAAAATACCAAAAGACTACCGAGTACTCGTAAGAGTTTCACAAAAAGCATGGATCATCTAGTTTATGTTGCCTAATCCTCTCCCTCACCGGTGGACTCTGGCGTGGCACGACGGCCAAGTGACACATTCGTTAGATGGGTTATAAAATTTTGGAGACTTTCATAATTTTTTGGTTGACCAGTAGTCGGCTCCTCCCAATCCCTAGCGGCCCCATCCATCACCGCTGGTGAGCCATATTTCTTGCTCTCCTCCGTGCCATTCTCCCGCCGCAGGGAGAGTCTTGCGGCACCGGCTCCCAAGGATCTCTAGCTCACCATCACTCCATAGACATCGAAAGATGGGTGAAATATTTCACCGTGAGACCACCACTCCGCTCTCGGTCATCATGGTGAACTAGCTTAAACGACGTTTAGTACTTCTTGTGAAAGTGTTAAGCACGATCAATACTTTTATGTGATTTTGTTGTGCGCACTTTTGGCACAATCATGAAGGTTTTTTGCGATTACCTCCGCCAAAAAGTGAGCCACCACCTTGTGGTTGTCAATTATAGTTGAGATTTACACTCGGTGGTCGACGTGTACATGCTTGAGAGATAGCATACTTGATTTGTTTCTTTGAAGTATATGTAATAACCCATCTACTAGAATAAGGTAGAAAATGCTGTCAAAGATAGGAAAAGTAGTTCTACTGGTTGAGTGGGATGCTTGTGCTTCTCCTCAACACCTTGTATGTGTCGTTCTGAGTTTTGTTAATTCAAAGCTGAGCATTATTGCCTTTTATCTAAAAGTGGGATGCTTGTACATACGTAGCAGTTTGCCGTCTTGTTTCTTACCCAAAGCAAAACCTTGCTATCTCTTGCTCCTCGGCGTCCTCGCGTTGCCTCTCACTCTCAAGTGTGCAACAATGACATGAAGATTTAAACAAAACGTAACAAACACGTGAAGCTCTTTCCTCTCTTTCACCGATTCCCCATGCAAGGGTAGCTAGCTACCTACACGGCTACACCCACTTGGCCGCTTTACTGAAGTGGAGAGGAAGGGACGATGCCCCATGCCATGTCTATTGTTCGTTTCGTGTAAATAGGTAGGATCCATTTTTTCGGAATGCTAGCTATTTCAGGAACGCCACAAACCCCCAACGTGTCGACCTCCTGGTGGTGCGGTGCGCTGCGCAAATATATCACCAGAAAGTTACTCCCAGTACGCAAACGGAGCTTGGCTCTGATGGTTGGGTTCCCTGTGGTGGAACCAGCCCACCCAGGTTCAAGTCCTAGACTTGGCATGGGCGTTTGCATTTACCTGGATTTATTTCAGGATTATCCGGCGCTATTCTTTCAGTGGTAGGTGACGTGCCCGTCAACAGCGAGGCGCCTGTGGTGACTTCGTCAACCTCAAGATCTGCCGGCTCAGTCCTTCAGAGGTGCTCATAGGGGTAGGGTGTGCGTGCGTGCGTTCATAGGGGTGAGTGTATGTGCGTATTTGTGAGCGTCTGTGTTGTACTGTGTTCTCAAAAAAAAAAAAAAGTTACTCCCAGTACTGTTGTTCAGATAGCAACCACCACTTATTTCAAGCAACAGACGTTGAAACTAAAAGACAGACCAGAAAAAACCAGCTGTTCTGAAAATGTTGCAGATAGAACCCTAAAGATTGGATCAAAAAATACAGAACGATTACTAAAGTTTTCTGCACACCCCAAAGCCAGTGGCCGCCGCCTAACTCCAGCGCCGCTGAGGCGCATGTTGGAAGAGACGTCGAGACTCCACCGACGAGGTTTTGTCAGTCGATAAACAAGCCCGCTGCAAACAACGAGGCACATGTCGTTGTGGCATGTCGAATGAGGGACGTCCCCATGCTATTTTGGATTCAGACATGCTGAATCTCATCCACAAAGTCGAGGAAGAACGACAGATCCACCATCTCCGGACCACCATATCCTCGCTCGGTGGAATGGTGGAGGATGAGACCACCTTGGATGTTGGTTGGCTGGCGCGGCCACTGTCGGCTCCGGCTGGCGGCGGCATTTAGCTCGCCCCTCCTGTGGTGATAGTTCGGGCGAGGTCGCCGGGCAGTACGGCCGCAGGCGAGGTGCTCTGGCTGCCTCGCGTGCACGGGCCAGGGCAAGGCCCCGGGCCTGGCAAGCCAAGGTGTGCATTTTCCCTAGATCTAACAGCTCTGGTAGCCGTGGGGGCTGCAGGCCCTCGATCTAGCAGGTGGAGCAGTCACGAAGGTCTTTGGCTTTCCTTTTGGTTTCGGTGGGGTGTGGAGTTGGGATGCTGGGGCGGTGGTCCTGGAAGGTGGGAATCACGTCGGTTGGCGGGCGAGCCGGTGGTTCTGATATTGTTCATTTACCACGACCATGAGGGCAGCGTGGTGACTGGTGAGCGACTCGCCGTGGCAGTGGTGTGGGTACCGCTTTGCCGGTGTTTACTGCCATGTGCGAGGCAGTGAGAGTGTGCCGAGGGGAAACTATCGCCCGGGGTTCCTGGGCCGTGGCGGCAGCGTCCATGGGCGTCATTCCCTTCTTGAAGGCGTCGTTGCAGCTGCTCGGGCCTCCTTTATGCTTTGGGTGAAAACTCAAGATCCTCGGATTGGGCGGCAGCGCTCCGGTGTCGCGCTCTTTTTGAAGACAGGCCTTGAACCTCACGGTGTGTGGCTCTCCGGAGTTGGTGTGACGATGGAGGCGGTGCCTTGGCGTGGTTTCTTCTTCGGGCTTTCTCTAGCAAGACTTGGAGCTGGTTCTACACACCCAATGTTCCTATGGTTGGATCTTTCAGATTGAGCTTGTCAGCGGCGGTGTGCGACTGGTGGTGGTGATGTTCCTGGTGCTGATGCCTGCAACAGTATAGTGTATCGCAGGGGTGTGCAGGGTGTGTTGGTGTGTCTGTGCTCGAGGATGAGCTCCAGCCAGACAAATTTACCCGTCTTGCAAGTGCTCATCCTTTTCGGCTTAGCTCCCCTTTGGCGACTGCGTCCTCGATTTGTTGTAGTCTCCTTGGTAGTCCTTTTTTTTCTTACGTGTGTGTGCGGCTCATAGTTGTAAGTTAGGTTCAACATCTTATATTTGTCGCCGTTCGGTACGTTTTAAATTTAACGCTGGCGTTTTCAGCCATAAAAGAAAAGCACAACCATACACACGATGTACGGAGGCAGAATAGCAGTTCAGGCTGAAGTACATAGATGCACATATGAGCATATGCCAGGGAAAAGAGACCAACGCCCGGAGCTACGTCTGGAACAACGCCTCCTCGGCGGCTTCTATCGCGTGTTCGGCGGCGGAGATGCGGACTGCTCTCTCCATCAAAGACGCCCGAATGACACGTCGGCGCGGTCCCGCTCAAAGGCGGCGCGAGAGAGAGGAGACCGACCTCCAAATCCGAGTCCCATTCATCCGAGGAGGAAGAGATACGGGCGTCGGGGCCGCCACCGCCGTGGATCCGTAGGGTATGTGACGGCTCCGCAAGAACTCGTGACCTCGCTCGCCCTGGACCTCGGCCCAGTTGACGGGGAGATCCAACTCCGGTTGGTGCCTCGGAGGGTTGGCGGAGGAAGATGCTATATCCTGACTTCCGTCGGCGCAAGAGGGCTTCGCCATCGAGGGAGTGAAGTGCGTGGAGAGAGTGTGCGGCTAGGGTTAGGACCTGGGGAGAGTGAGAGTGAGATACACTGGAGTGGGTGATATTTATACGGGCACCACTTAATGGGCCATCACATGGGAAACAGAGATTGGCAGAACTCTGTATCTCTTGTGGGCATATCCGCAACGGAGTTTATTTTTCCTCCGCTGGCAATATATGGGCAACGGAGATATTTTCTCCCTCCGTTACCATTGTGTCGGGCCCATCGACCAAGTAGAGCACGTGCACGCGACTAGCCCCCCTGCAGGTCTCCTCCTGGCGCAGTCTTTGTTTCTTCGTAAAAATAAATCATGTAAATTGGCAGCGTATTCCGAGAAAGTTCCCCGACTAGCTTTTCTGAAACAAAAAGACATCAGAAAATAGAAACTGGCACTGGCATCTTGTTAATAGGTTAGTTCCATAAAATGTGCCAAAATGATAGAAAAACATTGACAGCATGTGGCAATGATATATAACATGCATGGAACAACCAAAAATTATAGATACATTTGAGATGTATCACATATCCGCAACATAGTTTCTTTTTCCTCTGTTGGCAATATATGGGCAACGGAGATATTTTCTCCCTCCGTTACCATTGTGTCGGACCCATCGACCGACTAGCGCACGCGCACTCTCGCGGAAGCGCGCGAAACTTATTTCTTCCGTCTCCTAACTCGTGTCGTTTTGATAGAGGGGTATCCGATGTGTCGTTCTGTACTAGTGCTAACACTAGGCCCCATCTATCAGATTCGTGCTTAACTGAGCGTCGTGGACGGTTAGCAGCGAAGTGGTTTTTTTAAACCCTAACGTATCTTGGTAGTTTTTTGATACCATAGCCTAAATTGTGGTGGTTCTTTGTAATTAACCTCTTATTTTATTGAATTTAGTGCCACATTTTGGCATTTATCATAATGGGTTAAATAGATAAGTTTTCCTACAACAAAAAATGTATTTTGATTGATGCACGCCTCTCCTCCTCCCCTCCTTCGCCTTCTCTATTGTATCGTAGATCTATGATCCCACCACTCGCGATAAAACCCCCTACCTCGCACCACGACACCCACCAACCATTCTTGCCATATTATGTGTTCAAAGAAGACGGCACTCAATTGTGTTGGCTAAGAATGCAATGGTATATGTGATGTGACACAAGAAAGGAAATAGGTCATAAAAGGAGAAAAGTGCAAAAAAAGAAGAACCATAATTGTGATTAGGATTCCACAAAACACAAAGATTCATGAAAATCACAAAAGACCACCAAGTGTGCCGTGTGCGTAAGAGTTTCATAAAATGCATGGATCATCTAGTTTACGCTATGTAATCCCCTCTCAGACTGGTGGACCCAGCTGTCAGGCCAACGTGGCATGGCGAAAACGGCCAAGGAGACATCATTACATGGGTTATAAAATTTGGAGGTTTTTTGTAATTTTCTACGGCACCACTTGTCAGATCCTCCCTCCAAAAAAAAGCCTCGGCGACCCCATTCACCACCACCGGTCAGTCTGACTCGTCTGACTCGTTGCTCCCATCCATGCCATTCTCCCCACCGCATGGAGAGTCTCTCTGCATGCGGCTTTTAAGGATCTCTTAGTTCTCCATCACTCTACATGCCTAAGGATGTGTGAAATATTACGATGCTACTCCACCGCTCCGCTCTCGATCATCGTAGTGAACCAGCGTAAACCAGGCTTTCAATGCTTTTTGTGAAAATGTTACGCACGATCGGTCGTTTTCTCTGATTTTGGTTGCCGGACTTTTGGCACAATCAGGAAGGTTTTTTACGATTACCTCTGCCAAAAAGTGAGCCACCATCCTTGTTAGCGAAAGCATGTGTGGTTATCGATCAGCCTTTGGGTTTTATGATTTAATAAGGTGAACGTTTTGGAGTTATAGTTGAGATTTACACTCTGTGGTCGACGTGTAAATACTTGAAAGTATGTGCAATCAACCATTTATTAGAATAAGGTAGAAAATGTTGTCAACGTAAGATAGAAAAGGTAGATTGACTGCTTGAGTGGGATGCTTGTACGATCGTAGCAGTTTGTCATCTTGTTCTTCTTTTATCAGAAGCAAAACATTGCTACATCTTGCTCCTCACGTTGCTTCTTCTCTTTCACCGATTCCACATACAAGGGTGGCTAGCTACACTGCTACACTGCTACACCCACTTCTCCGTGGCTCCTTGCATTGGCCGCTTTAGTGAAGTGGATCGAGAGGGAAGCGACGGTGCAGTGTGAAACCCCATGCATTGTCTGTCGTTCGTTTCGTGTAAATAGGTAGGATCCATTTTTGGAATGGTTGCTACTTCTGGAACGCCACAGCCCCTACGTGTCGACCCCCCGGTGGTGTGGTGGGCTAGCTGTACAAATATCAGATGATAGTTACCTTTTTTTTTTTTTGAAATGGAGGATGTAGCGAACCTCTACATCCAAAGAATGCATAAATCCGTTTTCATTAGCTTATTCAACAAAAACTTATAGAAGGAATACGATCAACCCACCAACCTAGCGACAGTTCGCTATACCTTCAAAACTGATGAAGGGGTGGCCAAGAACAGGTCCATATACCCTGACAACACACCAACGCCCGTCATCAAAAGACCGAAGGCCACACCAAGCCGCCTGTTATCGAACGAGGGGCACAACCGGTCCAGCACCCTGCGCGCGTCCATCAACACGCGTCCACCGCCGAGACCCTGTTGCGTCATGCCGCCGAGACTCGCCGACGCCAATGACATAGAAGCAACACCGCACCATGACTAGACCCCTCACGCAATACTTGTTCCAAAACAATGGCCCTAAAAGGGAGCACGACATCTGAGTGTCGCCATCGTCCGATCTGTGAGACCCAGATCTAGGGTTTCCCCTGGAACATATTGGCGGACGGCGGGAGATCACAGCGACGACGCCTTCAACAAAGTAACGATGTCCGCGGATGCCGCCATCGTCAGCCCCGACCGAACGGAACTTCGCCTCACAGATCCGCTGGGATCCACCCGCCGTAATCCTGAAGGAGCCAATCCACGGCGGAGGGAGTTGCCTCCACGCCGTCTCCGCCGTTTTCCCTCGAGAAGGTCGACGATACGAGGTCGGCCGCCACGACTGGCCACCGTCCCCGCAACAAGCCTCCCCTTACCACATGTGCTGCTCCGGCGACGGTCCACCTTCGCGTGTAGGAGGCCATCAGAGCACACCCGCCCTCACCCCCCGTCTAGGACAGGCTGGGCGTGGTCGCCACCGCCGTGGCTAGTGATGGCAGCGGTCGTGGGTTCGGAGGGGGCCTATAGAGCTGCCCCACGTGGGGCGACCCGGAGAGGAGGTATGAGGGGAGGAGCCCTGGCGCTTGCGGGGCTGGGAGAGAGGAACCCTGGCGCTCTCCCCTCATTGGTCAAACATAATTACGTTGCCTTGGTATTTTCAGACATGAATGTAACCCATTGAACAACCATCTTCAAGGGTTAAACTACGGACAGTAAAAATTAGCGAGGGTTGAGGATGTTGCGCCAGCATGTGCCAACGAAGGTTTGGGTAACCGGGCGGTAAATCTGGTTACCACCTGATAACCGGAAATCCGAGCACCCCTGGTAAATAGCCTTACAGAACAAATAATTTCGAGATTTTTTGAAAATTTGAATTTAAACGCTGGTTACAGAATAAATAGTACGTGCCTTCTCTTTAACCTGAAAAGGATATGTACCACAGTGGTCGTGCCCTCGCATTCTCTGTCGGCGTGGTTCGAACTCGCGACCTGTCACTGGCGTAGATGAAGGAGCATGGTCATACCACTACGTTACTGAAATTGTATTGTTCAATAGTTGTTTTCTTTCTAATTAATACTTTATAAGAAATTTCGAATTCAAGATTTATTTGAAAATTTCTGTCGGTATTTTCCGATTACCGCGGTAACTGGAAATCACGAGCCCCTTGGTAAGTTTTCTTTGCTCGGTACCCAAAACCTGGGCGTCAACTCCGACACGTACCCTCGAGTGATTGATTAACCCGCAGCTCATATGTGTACTCCGACACGTCCACGGTGTCGGTGTGTCCCTCGTCTGCTCGTATATTCCCTTGGCCTTGGAAGTGTATATATTCCGCTCTTTGTAGTATGTCTCTTGTATAGCAGATTCTGATATCTCAAACCGAAGATACCGCTTTGTCACGTGCACAATGAGTATTGATGATTGATCGCGTACACAGACCGTTGGTATCGCCGCTATATTTCGTTGCCGCCTCCGGCACCCCATGTCCCGTGTTGCCGTCGGTCGATCCATCGCCAATATGATGTTTCATCCACCATGTGGCGGTAAAGTTCAATGTACATTGACACTCTTTCGCTCGATGACAGGGATGACTAACAAACTGTCAATGTTTCTTGTCCACTCCTCTCCCTCTAGTCCCCTTCTTCTCCAGGGATGAATTAGATTTCGCTTGCTCGACTTTTAGACTATGTATGAAAGTATAAGTACTTTTTTTTATCTGAGAATAAATTTCTTCGTGGAAATAAAATGATGCCAGGGAGACAGTAAGCTCCATGTTGTAGCTATTACACTACCCATGTAAAACTTTCTTTCTCATCCCATTATTTAGAGTAAATGGCACCGGCAGTACCACAGCTTGTCTCGCGTGTGCACTTAAATAACACAACCGAAAAACGAAAATCCCGTCACACAACTCACCATATGCGTGCACTTTGGTCACAAACACGACCCGCCAGCCAGTTTTCCTCTTGGACGGGCATGTGTTGGCCACGTGAGGCTGCTCACAAGGTGTTCGATGCAATGTGGCGAGAGAGGACGAGAGACAGCACGTTTGTGCATGATTATTCACCGGAGGTCACCCCGGAGAAGGTGAAAAATTTGTGAACGCATGCATGTGTTGGCACCCAACTCGAAAGAGTTGCTGTCGCTGTGTGCGCGGTCAACCTGGCTTACGTACCTACTACCGTGCCGTGGTTGCCGATACGGGGGCGCAAGCCTGCCCGAATCAAAGCCAACCCTGTCTCGGCATCTAGCGCTCAGCTCCACCACAGACATAGCGCGGGTGTGGGAATGGATGGCCTGCCACTGGCGCTTCTTCGGGCCCCTCTCGGACGTCGTGTTCCACGACGCCGGCGGCGTCAGCCCCGCCGAGCGCGCGACGCTCGAGCTCTGGATGCGCGCTGGCCGCGCCATGCTGCAGGACGCGCGCCCAGTGAGCCGGAGCAGCCTGGCGTAGGCGGTCGGGTACTAGCCCCGTGGCAGGGGGGCGTGATGTCTCTCATCCGGTCTTGCCGCATTTCATCGAACACCTTGTGAGCAGCGTCACGTGGCCAACACTTGCAGGTCCAAGAGGAAAACCGGCTCACTTGTCTGTGTTTGTGACCGAACTGACGCATATGGTCAGTTGCGCGACTTAAGTGTACACCGGGACAAATTGTGATAGCGCCAATGCCATTTACTCCATTATTTATGCCTTTATAAATCGAAGCTCTCGGCAACAATGCACTGGGTATCTTGTCATATTTATGCGAGTCTCTCCGATTAAGCATTTAGTTGTGTCTAAAGCTTATCCAACATTCACGTTCATCATACATATCGATGTCATTAGTCTTAGACTTCATGCACGTACAGCACAACCAACCAAACAAAGATACGGAGGCAGAATAGCAGTTCAAGCCAACTACAGAGACACACATGAGCATATGTGGAGGATAAGACTACTCATAGTGGGGAGTAACATAAAGTAGTAACATGCACATGTTACTAGTTTATGTTACTACCTCCATAGTGGGTAGTAACATAAGTGTGGTCTCATGCAAGTCTTAATTAATTAGGTTATAGACTCACATTACATTGGGGTATGTGATGTTACGGTAACTAGCTATGTTACTCCAACCTCCTCTCTCCTCTTTAATTACTTGCCACGTCATATTTTTTGCCTACGTGTCATTGAAGTTACTAGCTATGTTACTCCCACTATGAGTAGTCTAAGTAATCTAGCGGCTACTCCACCTTGGAGGAACCAATGACTGCAACCTCGGCTTCAATGCAGCACTTTGTCTTCGCGAGATAACCATTTGACGAGTCCTTGAAATCTTCCAGCGATATGAACTTGGGCCATCGCCAACTGGATGTTTTTTTTTGAGAACTGGCACCTTCCTAAGGAGGGAAAACATCGTGACAATCAGGAAATGTGATGATAATAATTTATTTGGCATTCTGCTAAAGAACGAACCTGATAATTTCCGGTGCTTGCCAGTTTCCTGGTCTTTGATGCTTATGCTGACTTCTAGCAGGTTTGAAGAGTTCTCATGGAGTGTATCCGGCATCTTCATGCTCAGAAACAAGGAGAGGTAGTTCCCAATGTTATCGGATCCAGAAGGATGGATTTTAATGAACCTGAAAATTGGAGAGCATCACCTAGTTTAGTCCATCATTGATAAGAAAAAACGAAGCATGACAGCCTTTCAAACTGAATTCGGCTAATTCTGGAGTGGTGCCCAGGTTCTTCAACACGAAGAATCCAGTAATTAAGAATTAACATAATCAGGGAATGTTACCATTTGTGTCCACAAAGCTCAAACTCTGGAGAAGTGCTCCCGTTCTTCAACATGAAGAAATCTTCAATCTTCCAGTTGTAGACTTGGGGGTCACTGCAGATGTTGTTAATCTTCTGAACAAACAGCGTCTCCGCCACATCATTACCTTTAGCAGCCACAACACTTAGAAATTCCACGCAAAAAATACAGCAATTATTAACAAGGAATCCAGAGGAATTGTCCTTCAGTTTCGTGAGGGGGATCATGCATGAGGTCCCAGAGGTTGTGCTTGTATTCTGAAAACTGTGGCTCGCTGCAAAGAACATTTTCTTAAAATAACAGATGTTTTCTTCTTATGGAAAGGCTATTAAATTATACTATCATTCTAGTAGGCGACTAGTTGTGAAGGTCAAATAGACATCTCTATTCTTCAGGAATAGTTTGTTAAGGTACCTTGATGTTCTTCGTGGTGCTTTCCATATGACTGGTCATATATCAAGAACTTGAAAGATGCCTCCACGACCGTGCCGGATTTGACACTTGATTTGGCCAGCTCAAGCTTAAGAGAAACATATTCTGTTTCGCCACCACTCTTTGTGTCCCTTGGGTTCAGTTTTAAGTACCTGTAAAACAAGTCCAGAGAAAACAAGAGACGACAAACAAGTGAGAATGAGTTTTGTTCATCACAGCTCTCTGTGGAATAGATGAAATAAAACAGTAGCATGGTAGTTGTACCAGTTAAGGCCCTTATCTGAAACACACTGGAGTAGGTCCATCCATTGCCCTTATCAAGAAGGGAGGAGAAACCATCCGGATGCCTCTTGAAGTGTCGATGCAACCCAAATTCCCACGCTCGACCAGGCTTTTGCCGTAACGGCAGGGATTAAGACCCTAGCGCCCACGCTAAGCGTCCCCGCTGTATCTGCCCTACAATAATTCAACCCGTATCTGATTTTTGTTCATACAGGGAATGATCTGAATCTTGTTTATAGAATGAGTGATCAAGTTTAACTCATGTCAGAAGGGAAAAGGTGCGCAAAAGAAATCCTTATAGACACTAGAAACAAGTCAAACAACAATGCTTGCATTAGTAAAATCATCAAATGGTCACAATATTTGGCTAAGTTGCCAACTAAGAAGCACAAACGATACCCTTACAGGAACCGGTAACACACGAGTTGCCCATAGATCTTGGACCAGCTCTCCCCTGGAACTGGAATGCTCTGCAATCGAAATCTTGGACCAGCGCAGGGGAGATGCGGTGTGGCTCGCTCGACCCTGCCCTGCTCACCGGGCTCGATTGGGTGCGAAAGTCGGAGCATACCCAGGGCAGGCCCGTTTGGTGCTCAAGAGCAAGACAGTCTTTTCGGATGGGATCAGACATGAAAACCAGCGAAGATTGGAAACAAAATTAGAATTTTTAAATCCTGCCATGTATGGTTAAGAGATCGGCAGTTCAGCACAATACCTTAGGTGTCAAAAAAAAAAAGATATGAAACGCCTTAAAAGTCAATATCAAAGTACGGCGATCACCCTATGTGGGAAGATGGTGCACTTCGTCCACGACTCCACGTGTCCGCCTGATGGGTTATCTGGGATAAAACACTACAGGAATGGCGAACTGTGCCGACGGCCAGAACCTGTGTCGACGGCTATTTATCGGGGCCGTCGACACAGGGGTGGACCAGGACCAACCGTCGACAAGGCCGTCGGCACAGACATTCTATCCCGATGGCCACCGTCGGGACACAGGCAGCCGTTAGCACAGCAAACCAGGTGACGTCGACGGCAATCTGTGCCGACGGCAAGCCGTCGTCACAGGCCTCTACCATTTTTTTGGGCAATTTTGTTTCTGTCGCTCATCGTTGCGGTTTCCACCCACAATTAAGTTTAATGTGTTTAAAAATATTTTTATTCATTTTTATATATATTGATACACCGAATAGCTATATGTATATATACAGATTCGCCGAAAATAGTCATAATGTTTTTTACCCTAATCTTCTTTTTTTATGTATCTATTCATTACTCTCAATTAAGTTTAATATGTTTTATTCATATTCTATGTACATAGCTACGCCGAATAGCGGTTTCCACCCACATAAAATAACGTCGCGAATAATTGTCTATACCGGAGCGTCGGAACCCCACCAAAAACTAGGTTGCTGCATACCATATGTGTACAAGTGTTTTGGGTGATTCAAATGTCCAAGAATCTACCCCGGTGTGTGACCGGCTTCACCGGCTTCACTTTCTCTCTACCAAGTGTGTGGACTTATAGGTGAAAACTCCCACTTCGGATGAAACGGGGGCAATCTTGTAAAAACTTGTGATAAAAGTTGGTTTCCCATGTGCCTATGTCCCAACCAAACACAATCAAGCAAAAAAGTCAACTGGCCTACCCCCTTTCGACGCCGTTCACGGGGGTAGACGTAAATATTAGGGTTTTTCCAGCGGATCTAGGGTTTCGCCGAAGCGGGGCCCCGGAGCGTCGGAACCCATCCCAAACCTAGGTTGTTCCATACCATATGTATACAAGTGTGTTGTGTGTTTTACATATCCAAGATACCACTCCGGGGTGTGACCGGCTTCACCGACTGCACTTTCTCTCGAGTGAGTTCCTGCACTTAGAGGTGAAAACTCCCGTTTCGGACTAACCGGGGGCAACCTTGTGACAACTTGTTATAAAAGTTGGTTTCACATGTTCCCATGGACTAGTCTAACACAATCAAGCAAAAAGTTCCGCTGGCCTACCCCCTTTCGACGCCGTTCATGGGGGTAGACGAAAACGTTAGGGTTTTTCCAGCAGATCTAGGGTTTCGCCGAAGCGGGGCCCAGGAGCGTCGGAACCCCACCAAAACCTATGTTGCTGCATACCATATGTGTACAAGTGTTTTGGGTGATTCAAATGTCCAAGAATCTACCCCGGTGTGTGACCGGCTTCACCGGCTTCACTTTCTCTCTACCAAGTGTGTGGACTTATAGGTGAAAACTCCCACTTCGGACGAAACGGGGGCAATCTTGTAAAAACTTGTGATAAAAGTTGGTTTCACATATGCCTATGTCCCAACCAAACACAATCAAGCAAAAAAGTCCACTGGCCTACCCCCTTTCGACGCCGTTCACGGGGGTAGACGTAAATATTAGGGTTTTTCCAGCGGATCTAGGGTTTCACCGAAGCGGGGCCCCGGAGCGTCGGAACCCATCCCAAACCTAGATTGTTCCATACCATATGTATACAAGTGTGTTGTGTGTTTTAAATATCCAAGATACCACTCCGGGGTGTGACCGGCTTCACCGACTGCACTTTCTCTCGAGTGAGTTCCTGCACTTAGAGGTGAAAACTCCCGTTTCGGACTAACCGGGGGCAACCTTGTGACAACTTGTTATAAAAGTTGGTTTCACATGTTCCCATGGACTAGTCTAACACAATCAAGCAAAAAGTTCCACTGGCCTACCCCCTTTCGACGCCGTTCATGGGGGTAGACGAAAATGTTAGGGTTTTTCCAGCGGATCTAGGGTTTCGCCGAAGCGGGGCCCAGGAGCGTCGGAACCCCACCAAAACCTAGGTTGCTGCATACCATATGTGTACAAGTGTTTTGGGTGATTCAAATGACCAAGAATCGACCCCGGTGTGTGACCGGCTTCACCGGATTCACTTTCTCTCTACCAAGTGTGTGGACTTATAGGTGAAAACTCCCACTTCGGACGAAACGGGGGCAATCTTGTAAAAACTTGTGATAAAAGTTGGTTTCCCATGTGACTATGTCCCAACCAAGCACAATCAAGCAAAAAAGTCCACTGGCCTACCCCCTTTCGACGCCGTTCACGGGGGTAGACGTAAATATTAGGGTTTTTCCAGCGGATCTAGGGTTTCGCCGAAGCGGGGCCCCGGAGCGTCGGAACCCATCCCAAACCTAGGTTGTTCCATACCATATGTATACAAGTGTGTTGTGTGTTTTAAATATCCAAGACACCACTCCAGGGTGTGACCGGCTTCACCGACTGCACTTTCTCTCGAGTGAGTTCCTGCACTTAGAGGTGAAAACTCCCGTTTCGGACTAACCGGGGGCAACCTTGTGACAACTTGTTATAAAAGTTGGTTTCAAATGTTCCCATGGACTAGTCTAACACAATCAACAAAAAGTTCCACTGGCCTACCCCCTTTCGACGCCGTTCATGGGGGTAGACGAAACCGTTAGGGTTTTTCCAGCGGGTCTAGGGTTTCGCCGAAGCGGGGCCCAGGAACGTCGGAACCCCACCAAAACCTAGGTTGCTGCATACCATATGTGTACAAGTGTTTTGGGTGATTCAAATGTCCAAGAATCTACCCCAGTGTGTGACCGACTTCACCGGCTTCACTTTCTCTCTACCAAGTGTGTGGACTTATAGGTGAAAACTCCCACTTCGGACGAAACGGGAGCAATCTTGTAAAAACTTGTGATAAAAGTTGGTTTCCCATGTGCCTATGTCCCAACCAAACACAATCAAAGCAAAAAAGTCCACTGGCCTACCCCCTTTCGACGCCGTTCACGGGGGTAGACGTAAATATTAGGGTTTTTCCAGCGGATCTAGGGTTTCGCCGAAGCGGGGCCCCGGAGCGTCGGAACCCATCCCAAGCCTAGATTGTTCCATACCATATGTATACAAGTGTGTTGTGTGTTTTAAATATCCAAGATACCACTCCGGGGTGTGACCGGCTTCACCGACTGCACTTTCTCTCGAGTGAGTTCCTGCACTTAGAGGTGAAAACTCCCGTTTCGGACTAACCGGGGGCAACCTTGTGACAACTTGTTATAAAAGTTGGTTTCACATGTTCCCATGGACTAGTCTAACACAATCAAGCAAAAAGTTCCACTGGCCTACCCCCTTTCGACGCCGTTCATGGGGGTAGACGAAAATGTTAGGGTTTTTTCCAGCGGATCTAGGGTTTCGCCGAAGCGGGGCCCAGGAGCGTCGGAACCCCACCAAAACCTAGGTTGCTGCATACCATATGTGTACAAGTGTTTTGGGTGATTCAAATGACCAAGAATCGACCCCGGTGTGTGACCGGCTTCACCGGATTCACTTTCTCTCTACCAAGTGTGTGGACTTATAGGTGAAAACTCCCACTTCGGACGAAACGGGGGCAATCTTGTAAAAACTTGTGATAAAAGTTGGTTTCCCATGTGACTATGTCCCAACCAAGCACAATCAAGCAAAAAAGTCCACTGGCCTACCCCCTTTCGACGCCGTTCACGGGGGTAGACGTAAATATTAGGGTTTTTCCAGCGGATCTAGGGTTTTGCCGAAGCGGGGCCCCGGAGCGTCGGAACCCATCCCAAACCTAGGTTGTTCCATACCATATGTATACAAGTGTGTTGTGTGTTTTAAATATCCAAGATACCACTCCGGGGTGTGACCGGCTTCACCGACTGCACTTTCTCTCGAGTGAGTTCCTGCACTTAGAGGTGAAAACTCCCGTTTCGGACTAACCGGGGGCAACCTTGTGACAACTTGTTATAAAAGTTGGTTTCAAATGTTCCCATGGACTAGTCTAACACAATCAAGCAAAAAGTTCCACTGGCCTACCCCTTTCGACGCCATTCATGGGGGTAGGCGAAAACGTTAGGGTTTTTCCAGCGGATCTAGGGTTTCACCGAAGCGGGGCCCAGGAGCGTCGGAACCCCACCAAAACCTAGGTTGCTGCATACCATATGTGTACAAGTGTTTTGGGTGATTCAAATGTCCAAGAATCTACCCCGGTGTGTGACCGGCTTCACCGGCTTCACTTTCTCTCTACCAAGTGTGTGGACTTATAGGTGAAAACTCCCACTTCGGACGAAACGGGGGCAATCTTGTAAAAACTTGTGATAAAAGTTGGTTTCCCATGTGACTATGTCCCAACCAAGCACAATCAAGCAAAAAAGTCCACTGGCCTACCCCCTTTCGACGCCGTTCACGGGGGTAGACGTAAATATTAGGGTTTTTCCAGCGGATCTAGGGTTTCGCCGAAGCGGGGCCCCGGAGCGTCGGAACCCATCCCAAACCTAGGTTGTTCCATACCATATGTATACAAGTGTGTTGTGTGTTTTAAATATCCAAGACACCACTCCAGGGTGTGACCGGCTTCACCGACTGCACTTTCTCTCGAGTGAGTTCCTGCACTTAGAGGTGAAAACTCCCGTTTCGGACTAACCGGGGGCAACCTTGTGACAACTTGTTATAAAAGTTGGTTTCAAATGTTCCCATGGACTAGTCTAACACAATCAAGCAAAAAGTTCCACTGGCCTACCCCCTTTCGACGCCGTTCATGGGGGTAGACGAAACCGTTAGGGTTTTTCCAGCGGGTCTAGGGTTTCGCCGAAGCGGGGCCCAGGAACGTCGGAACCCCACCAAAACCTAGGTTGCTGCATACCATATGTGTACAAGTGTTTTGGGTGATTCAAATGTCCAAGAATCTACCCCAGTGTGTGACCGACTTCACCGGCTTCACTTTCTCTCTACCAAGTGTGTGGACTTATAGGTGAAAACTCCCACTTCGGACGAAACGGGAGCAATCTTGTAAAAACTTGTGATAAAAGTTGGTTTCCCATGTGCCTATGTCCCAACCAAACACAATCAAAGCAAAAAAGTCCACTGGCCGACCCCCTTTCGACGCCGTTCACGGGGGTAGACGTAAATATTAGGGTTTTTCCAGCGGATCTAGGGTTTCGCCGAAGCGGGGCCCCGGAGCGTCGGAACCCATCCCAAGCCTAGATTGTTCCATACCATATGTATACAAGTGTGTTGTGTGTTTTAAATATCCAAGATACCACTCCGGGGTGTGACCGGCTTCACCGACTGCACTTTCTCTCGAGTGAGTTCCTGCACTTAGAGGTGAAAACTCCCGTTTCGGACTAACCGGGGGCAACCTTGTGACAACTTGTTATAAAAGTTGGTTTCACAT
Organism: Poa pratensis; assembly: GCA_947311845.1. Taxonomy (NCBI): domain Eukaryota; kingdom Viridiplantae; phylum Streptophyta; class Magnoliopsida; order Poales; family Poaceae; genus Poa; species Poa pratensis. The sequence continues at coordinate 70,767,485 of CAMZMU010000042.1, forward strand.
GTTCCCATGGACTAGTCTAACACAATCAAGCAAAAAGTTCCACTGGCCTACCCCCTTTCGACGCCGTTCATGGGGGTAGACGAAAATGTTAGGGTTTTTCCAGCGGATCTAGGGTTTCGCCGAAGCGGGGCCCAGGAGCGTCGGAACCCCACCAAAACCTAGGTTGCTGCATACCATATGTGTACAAGTGTTTTGGGTGATTCAAATGACCAAGAATCGACCCCGGTGTGTGACCGGCTTCACCGGATTCACTTTCTCTCTACCAAGTGTGTGGACTTATAGGTGAAAACTCCCACTTCGGACGAAACGGGGGCAATCTTGTAAAAACTTGTGATAAAAGTTGGTTTCCCATGTGACTATGTCCCAACCAAGCACAATCAAGCAAAAAAGTCCACTGGCCTACCCCCTTTCGACGCCGTTCACGGGGGTAGACGTAAATATTAGGGTTTTTCCAGCGGATCTAGGGTTTCGCCGAAGCGGGGCCCCGGAGCGTCGGAACCCATCCCAAACCTAGGTTGTTCCATACCATATGTATACAAGTGTGTTGTGTGTTTTAAATATCCAAGATACCACTCCGGGGTGTGACCGGCTTCACCGACTGCACTTTCTCTCGAGTGAGTTCCTGCACTTAGAGGTGAAAACTCCCGTTTCGGACTAACCGGGGGCAACCTTGTGACAACTTGTTATAAAAGTTGGTTTCAAATGTTCCCATGGACTAGTCTAACACAATCAAGCAAAAACTTCCACTGGACTACCCCTTTCGACGCCATTCATGGGGGTAGGCGAAAACGTTAGGGTTTTTCCAGCGGATCTAGGGTTTCACCGAAGCGGGGCCCAGGAGCGTCGGAACCCCACCAAAACCTAGGTTGCTGCATACCATATGTGTACAAGTGTTTTGGGTGATTCAAATGTCCAAGAATCTACCCCGGTGTGTGACCGGCTTCACCGGTTTCACTTTCTCTCTACCAAGTGTGTGGACTTATAGGTGAAAACTCCCACTTCGGACGAAACGGGGGCAATCTTGTAAAAACTTGTGATAAAAGTTGGTTTCCCATGTGCCTATGTCCCAACCAAACACAATCAAGCAAAAAAGTCCACTGGCCTACCCCCTTTCGACGCCGTTCACGGGGGTAGACGTAAATATTAGGGTTTTTCCAGCGGATCTAGGGTTTCACCGAAGCGGGGCCCGGAGCGTCGGAACCCATCCCAAACCTAGATTGTTCCATACCATATGTATACAAGTGTGTTGTGTGTTTTAAATATCCAAGATACCACTCCGGGTGTGACCGGCTTCACCGACTTCACTTTCTCTCGAGTGAGTTCCTGCACTTAGAGGTGAAAACTCCCGTTTCGGACTAACCGGGGGCAACCTTGTGACAACTTGTTATAAAAGTTGGTTTCACATGTTCCCATGGACTAGTCTAACACAATCAAGCAAAAAGTTCCACTGGCCTACCCCTTTCGACGCCATTCATGGGGGTAGGCGAAAACATTAGGGTTTTTCCAGCGGATCTAGGGTTTCACCGAAGCGGGCCCAGGAGCGTCGGAACCCCACCAAAACCTAGGTTGCTGCATACCATATGTGTACAAGTGTTTTGGGTGATTCAAATGTCCAAGAATCTACCCCGGTGTGTGACCGGCTTCACCGGCTTCACTTTCTCTCTACCAAGTGTGTGGACTTATATGTGAAAACTCCCACTTCGGACGAAACGGGGGCAATCTTGTAAAAACTTGTGATAAAAGTTGGTTTCCCATGTGCCTATGTCCCAACCAAACACAATCAAGCAAAAAAGTCCACTGGCCTACCCCCTTTCGACGCCGTTCACGGGGGTAGACGTAAATATTAGGGTTTTTCCACCGGATCTAGGGTTTCGCCGAAGCGGGCCCCGGAGCGTCGGAACCCATCCCAAACCTAGGTTGTTCCATACTATATGTATACAAGTGTGTTGTGTGTTTTAAATATCCAAGATACCACTCCGGGAGTGTGACCGGCTTCACCGACTGCACTTTCTCTCGAGTGAGTTCCTGCACTTAGAGGTGAAAACTCCCGTTTTGGACTAACCGGGGGCAACCTTGTGACAACTTGTTATAAAAGTTGGTTTCACATGTTCCCATGGACTAGTCTAACACAATCAAGCAAAAAGTTCCACTGGCCTACCCCCTTTCGACGCCGTTCATGGGGGTAGACGAAAACGTTAGGGTTTTTCCAGCGGATCTAGGGTTTCGCCGAAGCGGTGCCCAGGAGCGTCGGAACCCCACCAAAACCTAGGTTGCCGCATACCATATGTGTACAAGTGTTTTGGGTGATTCAAATGTCCAAGAATCAACCCCGGTGTGTGACCGGCTTCACTTTCTCTCTACCAAGTGTGTGGACTTATAGGTGAAAACTCCCACTTCGGACGAAACGGGAGCAATCTTGTAAAAACTTGTGATAAAAGTTGGTTTCCCATGTGCCTATGTCCCAACCAAACACAATCAAGCAAAAAATTCCACTGGCCTACCCCCTTTCGACACCGTTCACGGGGGTAGACGTAAATATTAGGGTTTTTCCAGCAGATCTAGGGTTTCGCCGAAGCAGGGCCCCGGAGCGTCGGAACCCCACCAAAACCTAGGTTGCTGCATACCATATGTGTACAAGTGTTTTGAGTGATTCAAATGTCCAAGAATCTACCCCGGTGTGTGACCGGCTTCACCGACTTCACTTTCTCTCTACCAAGTGTGTGGACTTATAGGTGAAAACTCCCACTTCGGACGAAACGGGGGCAATCTTGTAGAAACTTGTGATAAAAGTTGGTTTCCCATGTGCCTATGTCCCAACCAAACACAATCAAGCAAAAAAGTCCACTGGCCTAACCCCTTTCGACGCCGTTCACGGGGTAGATGTAAATATTAGGGTTTTTCCAGCGGATCTAGGGTTTCGCCGAAGCGGGGCCCCGGAGCGTCGGAACCCCACCAAAACCTAGGTTGCTGCATACCATATGTGAACAAGTGTTTTGGGTGATTCAAATGTCCAAGAATCTACCCCGGTGTGTGACCGGCTTCACTTTCTCTCTACCAAGTGTGTGGACTTATAGGTGAAAACTCCCACTTCGGACGAAACGGGGGCAATCTTGTGAAAACTTGTGATAAAAGTTGGTTTCCCATGTGCCTATGTCCCAACCAAACACAATCAAGAAAAAAAGTCCACTGGCCTACCCCCTTTCGACGCCGTTCATGGGGGTAGACGTAAACGTTAGGGTTTTTCCAGCGGATCTAGGGTTTCGCCGAAGCGGGGCCCAGGAGCATCGGAACCCCACCAAAACCTAGGTTGCTGCGTACCATATGTGTACAAGTGTTTTGGGTGATTCAAATGTCCAAGAATCTACCCCGGTGTGTGACCGGCTTCACTTTCTCTCTACCAAGTGTGTGGACTTATAGGTGAAAACTCCCACTTCAGACGAACGGGGGCAATCCTGTAAAAACTTGTGATAAAAGTTGGTTTCCCATGTGCCTATGTCCCAACAAAACACAATCAAGCAAAAAAGTCCACTGGCCTACCCCTTTCGACGTCGTTCACGGGGGTAGACGTAAATATTAGGGTTTTTCTAGCGGATCTAGGGTTTCGCCGAAGCGGGGCCCCGGAGTGTCGGAACCCATCCCAAACCTAGGTTGTTCCATACCATATGTATACAAGTGTGTTGTGTGTTTTAAATATCCAAGATACCACTCCGGCGTGTGACCGGCTTCACCGAATGCTAGGGTTTGTTGGAGGGTCTAGGGTTTCGCCGAATCGAGGCCCCGGAGCCCCACCTAACCATGCACATGTCCCTAATATATCTATAAGACATTTTATAAATTAATTATAATTGATTTAGAAATTGAAGAAAATAATATTTGATTTAAAATAGAAAATCAAAAAAAAAACATTGCCGTCGGCATAGGCATGTCCTATCATGACTTACCGCGCGGCCGGGTCGGGGTTGACCAAACCTATCCCCAAATCACATCCCCGCCGCCAACCCCAAATCCTTCGCCGCCGACCTCGCCGCGACCGTCCCCGACGCCCCACCCCGTACGCCACCCGCCGACGCCGTCCCCGACGCCCCGCCTCCGGCCCGACTCCGGCAGCCCCCGACGCCCCGCCGCTGCCGCTGCCTGCCCCCGCCGCTCCTCTCCACCGGCCGCCCCCGACGCCCCACCTCCGGCCCGACCCAGCTCCTCCACCTCTGGCCGCCCCCGCCGCTGCCGCTGCCTGCCCCCGCCGCTCCTCTCCACGGCCGCCCCCGACGCCCCACCTCCGGCCCAGCTCCTCCCACAATCGGCCGCCCCCGACGCCCCCACCTCCACCAGAGCCACCGGAAGTAAGCACTGCTCCACCCTCTGTTTTTTTGCTAGAATTATTTAGTGTTAGGGTTAGTGTTAGCTTTAGGTTTAGTGTTAGTGTTAGCTAGGTGTCATGAATATTATTGTTGAATTTTTGTTAGCTATAGAATTTATGTTAGTTATAGAATTTATGTTGAATACTTTGGGTTTAGGGTTGGTTTAGTTGTTAGCTATAGAATTTTTGTTGCTTTTTCAGATGACATAGCTTCCTTCCAGCCAGCATCGCCGGTCCCGCGCGTCGTTGCGGGGCTTCTTCTCCAGCTGAGGAGGGGCTGCCTCGGTGCCCTGTTTTGTCGCCCCTTCCGGAGCACGTCCTCGACTTTCTCCGACCACCGATCACGCTTCGAGGGTATAAATCTTTCGCCTCTCTTGCTGCATAGGTTTATTTTGGTCTAGATCACCAAGTCAGTCGCGTAACCCGAGTCAGATCCCATCCGGAAGGGTTACAAATTTATAAATATGCAGGATTGTCCATCTTTGCATATTTATAACCGTAACACTTCCGGGTTGTCCTGTTGGACAGTCCGAGTACGTGTAGATCGGGTCGTGTTCCATGTTCTACCCCTTCCTGAGACGAATTTCGGCAGCACCTCCCTGTTGTTCTTCGGATGCACACCCTCTCGGCTTGACAAGCTCGAGACGTGTATTCTGAAGAACAGCGGGGAGGTGCTGCCGAAATTCCGTCTCGGGTCGGGGTAGAACATGGAACACGGCTCGATCTACACGTACTCGGGCGGGATAGGCCCTCCTATTAGAAGTGTAGGTGAACCCTTGCATGATGTAAAGATTAAAATTTGACCGTAATTAATCTGGTGACACTAAATCATTTTATTATTACTTGGTGCATATTAAAAGACTGCGTGTTGTTTCGCTCCCAATAAAGCAGAGGATGGCTGATAATGGGTGGATGTACAGTGGCCGTGTCGATAAGATTAAAAGAACAGAGGAGTGGGAGATGAAGACCAATATATTAGTGAAGGAGTTAGGGCGTGGTTCAAAGGCAAAAGGAGTTCGTGGAAGGTGCCCTTGCACTCATTGCAAGAATCGTGACCGTCAAGGAAAGGAAGATATGACTAAACATCTTTGGTTGTATGGGTATACGCCTAACTACGTCACGCATGTCAAATTTGATCAGTACGAACGTCTCAGAGTTGGGGTGATGCGGCAGCGGATCGATGGCAATGAGTACGATGGGTTGAGAAACATGCTAGATGATCACCATGCTGCTTACATGCCGGATTCGCCACCTCCACAGGAGGAACAGGAGGAACCGGGTGAACCGGAGGAACCAGAGCCAACCGCGAAGGCTTTCTATGAGACGATGGCCTCGGCTACGAAGCCTCTATACGAGGGTGCAAACATTTCTCAGCTCGATGCCGTAGCTCAACTACTAAGTGACAAGTGTCAGTTCTCCACCACCCGTGCAGGCTTTGAAGCTAATCTGACAACATCTGGTAACATGTTGCCCAAAGGGCATTGTCTGCCAAAATCCATGCACGAGACGAGAAACTATTGGGATCGCTCAGCATGGATTATGAAAAGATTCATTGTTGTCCAAAAGGATGCCTGTTGTTCCGGAAACAATATGCGAATGACAAGTACTGTAGCCTTTGTGGGGCCTCTAGGTATGAGGAGAAAACGCTGCCTGATGGTCGGAAGACGCAGGGAAAAATCCCTGTGAAGGTTCTTCGGTACCTCTCATTCATAAAAAGAATGCAGCGGCTTTTCATGTCCGAGGAGTCTGCCAAACAAATGACTTGGCACAGGAAAGGGAAGAGATACGTCGACGAGTTAGGACGGGAAAAGATGGGACATCCATCTGATGGTGAGGCATGGAAGAACTTCGACTTGAAACACCCCCTTAATTCAGCAGATGCTCGGAATGTCAGAATTGCAATAGCAACAGATGGGTTCAATCCATTTGGGATGTCGACTGCGTCGTACAGCTGCTGGCCCGTGTTTGTTATTCCGCTCAATCTCCCTCCTGGGGTACTAATGCAAAGGAAGCACATGTTTCTGTCGCTGATCATTCCAGGGCCCGAATACCCGGGGAAGAATTTGAGTGTCTACATGCAACCGCTTGTGGATGATTTGCACCACTCATGGCACAATGGGACGTGGACATACGACCGAGCATCAAAGAAAAACTTTTGATGAAAATTTGGTTCCACTATTCCATGCACGACCTACCCGGGTATGCCCTATTCTGCGGATGGTGTACAGCTGGTAAATGGCCATGCCCAGTGTGCAGGAACCAACTTGAGTTCCTTTGGCTAAAGTCAGGTCGCAAGTATGTCGCGTTTGACAAGCATCGACAGTTCCTCGAAGGAAGGCATCCTTATCGAGAAGACCAAAAAAACTTCACGAAGGGCATAGTTGTGCGTGAAGAAAAAGCGATACCGAAGTTCGATGGTGCAAAAGTTGATGCCGAGCTACGTGCTCTCGTGCCTGCTGAGGGATCTATCCGAAAATTTGAGGGTATGGTGTAACGCACAACTGGACTCATGTGGCAGGCTTAACGCAGCTAGAGTATTACAAGGACCTCGAACTTCCCCATAACATCGATGTGATGCACACCGAAAAGAATGTTGGAGAGATGATCTTTCACACAGTCCTGAACATTCCTAAGAAGACAAAGGACAATGTGAAGGCTAGAGTTGATGTTCAGAAGCTCTGTGATAGGGAGAGATTACACATGAAGCCTCCTAACCCTCGTCAAAAAAATTGGTTTAAGCCAAATGCCGACTACTGCCTTGATAATATCCAAAAGAAGGAGGCATTCAAGTGGCTCAAAAACATCGCCGTGATGTTCCCTGATGGTTACTGTTCCAATATAAGTAATGGAGTCAATCTTCTTACAGGAAAAGTCACTGGGCTCAAGAGTCACGACTATCACATATGGATTGAGCGGTTGATGCCGGTGATGCTTCGAGGGTATCTCCCCGATAGTATCTGGCGAGTGCTTGCGGAGTTGAGCCATTTCTTCCGCACGCTCTGTGCGAAACAGATATGTCCCCTGATTATTGCGAAGCTGCGTGATCTTGTGCCGGAGTTGCTATGCAAGTTAGAGATGATCTTTCCGCCAGGCTTCTTTGTTCCGATGGCACATCTCGTTGTGCATCTCGCGAACGAGGCACTCTTGGGTGGACCGGTGCAGTTTCGTTGGCAGTTTTGTATTGAGAGAGAGTTTAAGTACATTCGAAACATAACTGGAAACAAAGCTAGGATTGAAGCATGCATAGCTGAGGCAACAATACTCAGGAGATGGCAGACGCCGTGACAACGTACTTTCCCGATGAAGTTGCCACTATGCATAACCCGGTCACTCGGTACAATGTCGACGAGCCCAAGAATGACCCCAAGCTCCTCCTCTTCCAATGTCCCGGTGGCAAGGCCGGTGCCGGTGAAAAATGTAAATTGACCAAGGAAGAGAAGGATTGCATAATGCTCTATGTGCTTATAAACATGACGGAAGTACTCGATTTCATGAGGTAAATGGTGAACAAATTACTTTGCAACTAGTAACTCAGTTTCGGTCTAATACGTATTTTCTCCTTTTAGACAATTCCAAGATGAATACTGGTTGGGAACGGTGGATCCCGATCCCGCGGAGCTGGACACTCTTCTGAAAGAGGGTGCTCACGGAGGAAAAAAATTTGTGTCTTGGTTCATGGGAAAAGTAATTTCTAACGTGTCCCTCTTACCTTGCAATATGTGACTTGTCCCTCTTATTACACGTAACTAATGCACAAAACAATTTGAACCGTACTTGTAGGGAGCTGATCCCAACGTTGAGATGACAGATGAGCTGAGATGTGTTTCCCAAGGATTTAACCGTACCGTCATGAAGTATGAGAAGTATGATGTGAATGGGTTCCGCTTCCATACAGAGTATCACCAGAATAATCGTCCTGGAGCAAAAACTGTAAATACTGGGGTCTTCACCAAAGGATCCAGAGGAGCCGATGGAGCCAATTACGTAGATTACTACGGAAGGTTACAAAACGTATACGAGCTGACGTTCAATCGTACGAACATAGAACTCAAGCTCGTTGTGTTCAAGTGCCACTGGTTCGACCCATGCACTGGACCACATGGTGGACAGAGAAGTGAGCCTTCCATTGGGTTAGTTGAAGTTAAGCCTTCAACCACCTATACCGGAGCCGATGTCTATATTGTGGCTCACCAAGCCAAGCAAGTTTATTATTTGCCCTACCCATGCCAGAAAGAGAACCTCAAGGGCTGGGAAGTCGTGTTCCGGGTATCCCCACATGGTAAGCTACCCAGGCCCTCCGACGACGATTACAACAACATTGACCCTAAAACATACGAGGGAATTTTCTATCAAGAGCAAGAGGACTTCGGGCACTTTGACTTACAAATAGGTGGTCTCGAGGACCTCGAGAACAATGCACACACTCGTGGTGAGTCAGTGGTGGATCTGAAGGACATAGATGTGCTCTCGAAGTTTCATGCGGAAAATGACGACGATGACGAGCCTGGCGATGCCCTACTACTCACGTGATAGTGATAGTGATAGTGATAGTGAGAATGAGAACCGACACCCTGATGAGGAGAGTGATGACGATAGGTGACGGTCTATAATGTCTTTATGCTTTAGTAATTATTTTCCAACATGCTTCTTAATTGCATTACGTCTTTATGCTTGGTATCTACATGTTATTATGTCTTTTATTCTTTAGTATTTATTTTTCGACATGCTTCTTCATTGCATTATGTCTTTATGCTTAGTGTCTACATTTTATTATGTCTTGATGCTTACTTGTTTTCTCTTTCTCAATGCAGTTGATTGAACAATATGAGCCAGGGCAAGGAAAGCGCAGCTACCTTGCTTAGTACGTTGAAGGCACAGAAGTCTAACCTTACACGGAGTGGACGACCTACCACCTCGCGTTACGCCGCGGACGAGGGTGCACGAGTAGGACGAGGTGGAGGACGAGGTGGACGGCAAGGTGGAGGACAAGGTGGAGGGCGAGGTGGAGGACGAGGTGGAGACGTGGAGCACCCACCCTCCGCTTCTGGCGACGTGGATTCCGAGTTGCCCTCCGCTTCAGGCGACGTGGCTTCCCAGAACCATCTGGAGCTGGAGGTGGAGGACGAGGTGGAGGCGGCGCCGAAGCGGAAGAAGAGTCGTGGCGAAGCAAGAATCCCCGAGGAAAAATACTGGCCTAAGACCGAGGAGGCGAAAACCCTCATTGAGCCTCATGGCGTTGAGTAAGTGTACTAGTTTTGTAATTTTGAACATGAAATTTCATTTTGGTCATAACAATTTGACATATGTACTAATGTTTGCTTATTGTGCAGTTCATGGACATGGACAGGCCCTAAGATTCCACGCACTCCTGGGAGCTTGCTTGGAGCTCTGATTAGGAAATATTGGCCAGGCTTGCACACTACAGGGCCCGACGACGAGCCGAAGTTAGCCACGAAATGGGCGGACTATGAGGCTGCGCCGTCCCCACCGTTCGAGACAGCTGCTCACGCCGTGATCACCACTTTTTGGGTAAGACATATTTTTCGAATTCCGTTCATAGTTAATGACCCCACCGTGATAACTCATGACTCACAATTTTTTTTTGCATGGTTGAAGCGGTTTTATCGTGTGCTGGACCAGCAAGCTGCGGATAGCATTTTGCATGCTCATTGTGTGAGGTTGACACGGCAGCAATTCTACAACCAAAAGTTTACATCCGCCAATGACGTTACGTATGAGAAAACGGGCAAGAGGGCCAAGAAGGCGGATAATGCCAAGAATGCAGCGGAGATGACAAAGGAGGAGTACATTTCGGTAAGTAAATTGTCAATGAAATTCTATATTGCTGCTAAGTTGCCATTGCATTTAGCTCTTCTTGAATTGCATTTTCAGGTTATGCCCGACTGGGCCGACGGCAATGAAGACGCATGGGATGCGTTGGTTAGGAGATGGGTCGGGGAAGACGCGGATTTCGGCGTCGTGAGCCAGCGGAACAAGGCAAACCGAGGCTCCGAGGGAACACACAGTGCGGGAAACCGCAACCACTTCCTCTTTAAGGATAAGATGGTATATATATACATGGAACGACGTGCATTTATTTTTACCGCATGTTTCTACTTGGTATGAATAACATTTCTTTTCGTGATGCAGGACGCCGATACTGGGACGGTAAGCTCCCACATCGGTGCGTGGAAGAAGATGAGGCAAAAGAAGCCCGATCCATCGAAGCCTCAGCCACAGGTTCCTGAGTACTACGGCAGAACCGAGGAGGCCGTGGACAGCTACTGCACGACGTTCCAGGGTTTTCACCCGGAGGTGGATGACCCCTTGAGCGAGGAGGTCGACGAGAGGTCGGTATATATATATACATGGAACAACGTGCATTTATTTTCACCGCATGTTTCTACTTGGTATGAATAACAATTATTTTCGCGATGCAGGGTGGTGGTCCTCTCGGGGCACGGAAGGCCGCATGGCCGTAATCGCACTCTTAATAAGGTGGTTAGGCCTGCCATGACCTTCACGCAGGCAAAAGCTACTCTCCCTGACAACAGCCCACTGATCCCGCCTCGTCCACAGCCTCGTCGATCCACTCCCATCGATGTAAGTTTTTTTGCATCCTCTTTCCGACATTCGTTCTTGCATGGCTAAGTTGACGAGATTCATTCTTTTCGAAATTGTTGCCCGATTTTGAGGAATCCTACGCTGCCACTCATGCGGAGTATGAGGTGGCCTTTGCCAAGTGGGAGGAGATGAATAAGCCCTGGACCGAGTATCAAAAGTTGTTCCGAGCTGTAAGTTTTAACCTTTACAATTGTCAAATATGACAAGTCTCACTTCCCTAGTTTGAACCTTTATTTTTGTAACACCTGACATCTAAACTATCTTGCAGTCGGTGCTGAACTTTTTCACCACTGGAGTGCGGGTAGCCCCTCCTATGGACGAGCCTCCGGAGCCGGGTCCGACTCCACGGATGCCATCGAGGGACGTGTTCGCTCTCTCCTACTACAAAAGTACCCCGGTAAGTTTGATCCCAAACCACTGGTTACTCCTTTTCTTTGCCTCGCAGTTGCTAACTCTTGCTCAAACATGTAGGAAACGGGATGCTCATCGGAGAACCCACACATTGATCCTTGTGCTTCTCCTAGTTCCTCGACGGGTTCGCCTGGCATCACACCGTTACATACCGGTGGTCCTTCTCCCGGTGCTTTAGCTTCTCCTGGTGCTTCGTCTTCTTCCGGTACTTCTGCTGCACCGATCCGACGCTCACCTATTATCAGCCGGGGAGATATGGGGTTCACCCCGTCGCCGTCGCCGCAATAGATGTAGGGCTTTGGGCGTCTAGACATCTAGCTATGTATGTATCTACTTGATGATGGTCCTATGTGTGTATCTACTTGATGATATAGCATTTTGCTTGATGATATATGGAGTCATTGTGTGATCTTGTTTGTTGTGAATTTGTCGTGATTTTTGATTATTTTTTCTGCTATTTTTGCTGCAAAAAACGAGCTGCTGGATCAAAAAATCTGGTCAAACCTGTGCCGACGGCATTGCCGTCGGCACAGACCTGTGCCGACGGCAATGCCGTCGGCACAGGCCCCTCCCAGAAGCGCCCAGCTGCCTCCACGTGGCAACGCTGCGCCGCAAAAGCTGTGCCGACGGTGTATAGCTGTGCCGACGACCAGGTGGCCTGTGCCTACAAGGCCCTATGCCGACCACCCTGTGCCAACGGTGGCCGTCGGCATAGGTGTGTGCCGACGGCATTGGGACCTTTGCCGACGGGCTGAGACCGTCGGCACAGGTGTCCATTCCTGTAGTGAAAGGCCTTCAGGCCCGACTTTAAATTAATAAAGCCTTGCATAACAAGGTTTGGATACAGACATGCTGGGGTTACCAGCTTACATAAAGGACATCACAGAAGAGTTTCAAAGTCATAAGTGGCCGACCAGCAAAAATAAAAAGGGAAACTAAGAGGCATTCGAGCTTCTAGAGTACATCTGCGCCAGCAAAGTCCTGGAAAGCTTGATGAGCTCCTCAAATCCTGCTTGATCTTTACTTCTTGATAGTGGTCGTCAGTGCTGGAGGAAGAATGACATTTTAAAAGCGCAGTTAGTTGGCTGTTTGGGGAAGATATTCTCAATAGAGAACTTGTTTCTAGTTTGCCAAAGGGTCCAACTTTGCGCCGCAAAAAGAATCCAAACAAGTCTGCGAGACTGGGGAGCAAGAGAAAGCCAGATGGTAAAGAAATGATGAAAAGAGGTCGGATTCCACTGAACCCCAAGCATCTGTCCAACTCCACTCCACATAAACTTTGCAAGAATGCAGTTAAAGAAAATGTGATCTACATCCTCTGGCAGATTGCACAGGGCACATCTGGTGTTTGGAGCTTTTTCTTTTGTAGTGAGAGACGAATTACTTCAATTCCTACAATACTTCGTGCCGCTATTTTTTCTTGAATTTAGGTATATATTTAAGCCACCTTTTTGCCTTTAATATAATGTTGTGGCAAATAGATAAGTTTTTCTACAACAAAAACTGAATATCGCTTTATGCACACCTCTCCTCCTCCCCTCCCACTTTCTATCGTAGATATTTATGTTCCACATGTGGTTAATAATTTCTCGCTCTCATCGTTTTTCCACCATGCATCGTACCTCGAGATAAAGCCCACTACCTCGCTCCACGACACCATAATACGTGTTCAAAGAAGAAGGGCACTCAATTGTATTAGCTAGGAATGAAATGGTATATGAGATGCGACACAAAAAAGAAAATAGCTCATCAAAAAGAAGAAATTTGCAAAAGGAAATGCCATAATTGTGGTTAGGATTTCGGAAAACACAGAGATTCATCAAAATACCAAAAGACCACCGAGTACTCGTAAGAGGTTCACAAAAAACATGGATCATCTAGTTTACGCTGCCTAATCCTCTCCCCGACCGGTGGATCCTGGCGTGGGGCGACTGCCAAGTGACACATTCGTTAGATGGGTTATAAAATTTTAGAGACTTTCATAATTTTTTGGTTTGCCAGTAGTCGGCTCCTCCCAATCCCTAGCGGCCCCATCCACCACCGCCGGTCAGCCATATTTGTCGCTCCCCTCCGTGTCATTCTCCCCGCCGCTGGGAGAGTCTTGCGGCACACGGCTCCCAGGAATCTCTAGCTCACCATCACTCCATAGACTTCGAGAAGATGGGTGAAATATTTCACGCCGCTCCACCACTCCGCTCTCGGTCATCACGGTGAACTAGCTTAAACGACATTCAGTGCTTTTTGTGAAAGTGTTAGGCACGATCTGTATTTTTATGTGATTTTGTTTTGCGCACTTTTGGCACAATCATGAAGATTTTTTGCGATTACCTCCGCCAAAAAGTGAGCCACCACCTTATGGTTGTCTATTATAGTTGAGATTTACACTCGGTGGTCAACATGTACATACTTGAGAGATAGCATAATTGATTTGTTTCTTTGAAGTATATATAATAACCCATCTACTAGAAATTAGAATAAGGTAGAAAATGCTGTCAAAGCTAGATAGGAAAAGTAGTTCGACTGGTTGAGTGGGATGCTTGTACATAGGTAGCAATTTGCCATCTAGCTTTTTACCAAAAGCAAAACCTTACTATCTCTTGCTCCTCGGCGTCCTCGCGTTGCCTCCCATCTCAAGTGTGCAAAAATGACATAAAGATTCAAACAATCACGTGAACCTCCTTCCTCTCTTTCACCAATTCCCCATGCCGCTTTACTGAAGCGGAGAGGAAGGGACGGTGTAGTGTGATGATGCCGCATGCCATGTCTACTGTTCGTTTCGTGTAAATAGGTAAGATCCATTTTCGGAATGCTAGCTACTTCAGGAACGCCACAGTCCCTTACGTGTCGACCTCCCGGTGGCGTGGTGAGCTGCGCAAATACCACCTGAAAGTTACTCCCAGTACTATTGTTTTGATAGCAACCACCACGTATTTCAAGCAACACACGTTTGAAACTAACAGACGGACCAGAAAAAACCAGTTGTTCTGAAAATGTTGCATATAAAAACCCAGAGGATTGGATCAAAAAATACAGAAGCAAGCGGCCGCCGCCCAACTCCAGCTGAGGCGCATGCAGGAAGAGACGTCGAGACTCCACCGACGAGGTTTTGTGAGTCGATAAACAAGCCCGCTACAAACAACGAGGCACATTTCGCTGTGGCATGTCGAACGAGGGACGTCCCCGTGCTATTTTGGATCCAGACACGCCGAATCCTATCCACAAAGTCGACGAAGAACGACAGATCCACCACCTTCGGACAACCATCCTCACTCCAGAGCATCCGCCTCGCCCTGGCCGCCAGTGCTGCCGCGAGTAACAACATATGCTAGTGGCACAGCGAGAAACTAATATCACCAGATCTGAAAAACGGTGAGAGAATCAAGCTAGCTGCTCCACGATGTTGCCGATTAGAGCACCGTCAGGATGGTGCAGGGGCACCTTACTGCGACGCGGCGTCGTCCCCGCCACCGATGTGACGCCCCTAGAAAAAACCTATCCCAACCGTACCTACTCGCTAGGGTCGAAGCGTCGAGGTCCCCACCCTCTACCGTCGCCGGAACGACGAATGGAGGAGGGAGGGACCTGCAGCCTTGCCGGCGGAGTGTGGGCAAAAACTAGTAGTCGCTGCCCTAGTCGCCTCTGTTAGGACGTGCGGCGGTAGACTGTTCATCACACCCCCTGCACGTACTACGTACTGTCGTGCCGTGGTTGCCGATAGGGGGCGCCTGCGCGCAGCCGACCAACGAAAGCCTGCCCGAACCAAAGCCAACCCTGTCTCGGCCTCTAGCGCTCAGCTCCACCATGGACCTTGCGCTCGTGTGGGAATGGATGGCCTGCCGCGGGCGCTTCTTCGAGCACCGCTCGGACCACAACGTCGGCGGCGTCAGCCCCGCCGTGCGCGCGGCGCTCAAGCTCTGGATGCGCGCTGGCCGCACCATGCTGCAGGACGCGCGCTCAGTGAGCCGTAGCAGCCTGGCGTAGGCGGCCGGGTACCAGCCCCATGGCAGGGGGGTGTGATGTCTCTTGTCCGGTCTCGCCGCATTTCATCGAACACCTTGTGAGCAGCCTCACGTGGCTGACAAATGCAGGTCCAAGAGGAAAACCGGCTGACGTGTCGTGTTTGTGACCAAAATGCACGCATATGGTCAGTTTTGTGACTGGTTTTTTTAGTTTTTCATCTGTGAAACGTAAGTGCACTGGGGACAAGTTGTGATAGCGCCAGCGCCATTTACTCCATTATTTATGCCTTTATAAGTCGAAGCTCTCGGCAACAATGCACTAACTATATATATGCGAGTCTCTCCCATTAAGCATTTAGTTGTGTCTAAAGCTTATCCAACATTCACGTTCATATTACATATCAGACTATCAGTGTCATTAGTCTTAGACTTCAAGTACGTACAGCACAACCAAACAAACAAAGATACGGAGGTAGAATAGCAGTTCAAGCCAACTACAGAGACACACATGAACATATGTGGAGAATAAGTAATCTAGCGGCTACTCCACCTTGGAGGAACCAATGACTGCAACCTCAGCTTCAATGCAGCACTTTGTCTTCACGAGATAACCATTTGACGAGTCCTTGAAATCTTCCAGCGATATGAACTTGGGCCATCCCCAACTGGATGTTTTTTTTGAGAACTGGAACCTTCCTAAGGGGGGAAAACATCGTGACAATCAGGAAATGTGATGATAATGATTTATTTGGCATTCTGCTAAACAACGAACCTGATAATTTCCGGTGCTTGCCAGTTTCCTGGTCTTTGATGCTTATGCTGACTTCTAGCAGGTTTGAAGAGTTCTCATGGAGTTTACCCGACATCTTCATGCTCAGAAACAAGGAGAGGTAGTTCCCATTGTTATCGGATCCAGAAGGATAAATTTTAATGAACCTGAAAATTGGAAAGCATCACATAGTTTAGTCCATCATTGATAAAAAAAAAACGAAGCATGACAGCCTTTCAAACTGAATTCGGCTAATTCTGGAGTGATGCCCATGTTCTTCAACATGAAGAATCCAGTAATTAAGAATTAACATAATCAGGGAATGTTACCATTTGTGTCCACAAAGCCCAAACTTTGGAGAAGTGCTCCTGTTCTTCAACATGAAGAAATCTTCAATGTTCCAGTTGTAGACTTGGGGGTCACTGCAGATGTTGTTAATCTTCTGGACAAACAGCGTCTCCGACACTTCATTACCTTTAGTAGCCACAACTCTAAGAAATTCCACACCAAAAATACAGCAATTATTAACAAGGAATCCAGAGGACTTGTCCTTCAGTTTCGTGAGGGGGATCATGCATGAGGTCCCAGAGGTTGTGCTTGTACTCTGAAAACTGTGGTTCGCTGCAAAGAACCTTTCTTAGAATAACAGATGTTTTTGTCTTGTAAAACAGGCTGTGAAGGTCAAATAACATGCTTTATTTGTTAGGAATGGTTTGCTAAGGTACCTTGATGTTCTTCATGGTGATTTCCATATGACTGGTCATATATCAAGAACTTGAAAGATGCCTCCACGACGGTGCCGGATCTGATACTAGGTTGGGCCAGCTCAAGCTTAAGAGAAACATATTCTGTTTGGTCACCACTCTTTGTGTCCCTTGGGTTCAGTTGTAAGTACCTGTGAAACAAGTCCAGAGAAAAGAAGAGACGGCAAACAAGTGAGAATGAGTTTTGTTCATCACATGCTCTCTGTGGTGATAGATGAAACGAAATAGTAGCATGGTAGTCGTACCAGTTACGCCCTCTTAGCTGAAACACACTGGAGTAGGTCCATCCATTGCCCTTATCAAGAAGGGAGGAGAAACCGTCGATCGTCCACTTGAAGGTTGTCTGTGCCCCGCTGGATTCATGGATCTGTCCCTCGTTTGAGCGACCTGGAAGAACAATGTAACATTTCTTTCATCAGTAACAGCATCGGAAGATCACAATATGTAGCAGCTCAAACTACAAGTACAGAACGCGAGGCAAAGAGGCCCCCAGGATTAATTAAATTAGTGAAGCATTGTTAATTAATGTGAAGTATTTGCTGCTCTCATCTCTTTGAAAAAAATAAATTAGGGTGTGTTTGGTTCATTGGCTATGAAAACGTGGTTGTGGGTACCCCCAACCACGTGGTTGGTGGTAGCCATTTTTCATGTTTGGTTGTGTGTGTTGGTTAGCCAAAATTTATGTTTGGTTGAAGGGATAAAAAGTGGTTAGGGCCAGCCATATTTACGTTCATTTTGAGTGATTAGAAATGCTTAGAATTTTTTGTTTAAATCATTAAAAAGGGAAGTTTCTTCAAATATTTTTAATATACAATAGGAAAATGTTTTTTAATATTTAAAAGCGTAAAATTACTTATTATATTTCAAGAGAAACGTTTATTCCAATATTTTTAATATATATAAAAAGTTTGTTCAAATATTAAAAAGTGAATATTTTGTTCAAATAATTAAAATAGAAAAGTTTCTTTAAATATTCTTAATAATATATAAAATGAAAATGTTTTTCAATTATTTAGAAGGGTAAAATTTCTTATTATATTTAAAGAAAAAGGTTATCCAAATATTTTTGATATATAAGAAAGGAAAATTTATTTGAATATTTAAAAGGTAAAAGTTTGTTCAATATTTAAAAGATAATTTTTTTCAGATTTTCTTAATATATAATAAGGGAAAGTTTTTTCAAATATATAAAAGGGTAAAATATTTTAATATATTTTAAAGAGAAAAGTTTTTTTGAAATATTTAAAAGAGATAAAATTTATATTTTATGAATACAATGAACATGCCGCAAAAAGTTTCGCAGGTGACAGCAGGGACTAGCCCAAAGTGGTTGGCTTCAACCACCACTTTTAGGGTGGTTGAGCTCAACCACTTTTTTGAAGGAATATACCTAAAATTTGGCTACCCCCACACACCCAACACCACAAACCAAACAGGGGGTAACCACCTAAAAAATGGCTACCCATAACCACTTGGTGGCTAGCCACCCAACCAAACACACCCTTAATGTCCTTGTCCTCTCTCTATACAGATAGATTTGTAGACTGACAACTAGTTGTGCTAGAATTACTCAGAAAATGGGACTTTGGACAGAGGCAAAAATGTTGTGAATTTCCTATACGATGGTTAACTTTGGCCAAACACGAGGTTATAGAAAAGACAGAACATCTGATTTTGCATGGCATAATAGATTTAGATTGTCTTGCAGTACAATAATTCAACTCATATCTGATTTTTGTTCATACAGGGAATGATTTGAATCTTGTTTATAAAATGAGCGATCAAGATTAACTCAAGTAAGAAGGGAAAGGGTGCTCAAAAGAAATTAGGCACTAGAAACAAATCAAACAACAATGCTTGCATTAGTAAAATCATCAAATGGTCACAATATTTGGCTAAGTTGCCAACTCGGAAGCAGAAACGAAACCCTTACAGGAACCGGTAACACACGAGTAGCCCATAGAGATCTTGGACCAGCTCTCCCTTGGAACTGGAATGCTCTGCAATCGAAATCAATCAGACTGTCATGAATCAGTAATATATACACGTTTTAAGAACATGACATTCAGACAGGGATGTGCACGGTAGAAACAAAATAACATCGTATTCTTCAGTCAGGGCGTATCTCAACCAGAGAAACGAAGAAGGAAGAACAAGGGCTCCAAAACAAATGAGATTGAAAGAGAAAAAGACCACACCACTCTCGATCGGTTAAAAAAAAACATATAAAGAAAGCCAAGAATCTACACCTCAAATAGACCACAACTCATGAAAGATGGCAAGTAAGCCTTCCATAAGGAGATGGCTAGTTCGTCCCTTTCCTTTTCTTCTCCCAGCTCACAGTACCCCCATTAGATCTGTGCACATTTTTGTAAGCTTAAATCTGTGCCAGTGTGCCACTAGATGCAAAAGAAAAGATAATCTTCAGAGGCAGTGCAGATCTCAAGTTCTCAACCAAATAATGACTGGCAAAATATGAAAAAGGAAGATCAAAAGCTCCAGAAGCGAATCAGACTGTAAAGAAAAGAAACACTCCACTGAACCTTTGATCGGTAAAACCCCTCCTATATGAACAAAGCCAAGAACTTGCATCACGAAACCCTAAACCGTGCACTGCTCAGCTCATGATTAGCAAGTTCTTCCCTTTCCATTTCTTCTCGTCAGCTCACAGTATTTACTAAGTAACCACTATCGCGCTTAATTCGTCAGAGAGATGAAAGGAGATGGGGACGGCGCGTACCTCGAAGACGCGGTGCCTTCCTTGCCGGCTTTCCTACCTTTGAGCCCTGAACACCAACGAAAGAGGAGGGTTTTATGGAGACGCAGGGGAGATGCGGTGTGGCTCGCTCGACCCTGCCCTGCTCATCGGGCTCGATTAGGTGCGAAAGGGTGCGAAAGTCGGGGCATACCCAGGGCAGGCCCGTTTGGAGTTTGGTGCTCCAGCGCAGGACAGTCTTTTCGGACGGGATCAGACATAAAAACCAGTGAAGATTGAAAGTAAAGTTTTTTTTTTAGATTTATTGAAAATAAAGTTGGAACGGTAAATTATAACACTGTAGATGAGTCCCGGTTTTTAAATCTGCCAAGTTTGGATAAGAGACCGACAGTTCGGCACAATATCTTAGATTTCAAAGTAGGGCGATTACCCTATGTGGGAAGATGGTGCACTTCCTCCACGTCTCCGTGTGATGGGTTGTCCTCTTTTTTCTTTTGCGCTGAGAGATGAATTACTTCAATTCCTACAACCTTCATGCACTATTTTTTATTATATTTATTTAGGTATATACCTTGGCGTTCAATATAATGTTGTGGCGAACATATAAATTTCTCTACAAAAAAAATAAATGTTGATGGACGCCTCTCCTCCTCCCCTCCCTCACCTTCTATCGTGTGGATCTTTATGTTCCACATTAGGTTATTAATTCCCGCTCTCATCCTTTTTCCACCATGAATCATCCCTCGCGATAAAGTCCACTACCTCGCTCCATGACGTCAACCAGACATTATTTCCAAAATATGTGTTCAAAGAAGACGGACACTCGGTTGTGTTGGCAAGGAATGAAATGGTATATGTGATGTGACACAAGAAAAGAAATAGGTCATCAAAAAGGACAAAGTTGCACAAGAGGAAATGCCATAATTGTGGTTAGGATTTAAAAAACTGGGAGACTCAAGAAAATCTCATAAGAGTTTCATAGAAAGCATGGATTGTCTAGTTTACGCCAATAAGTGAGACATATGTTAGATGGGTTATAAAATTTGGGAGACTTTCATAATTTTTTGGGGGACCACTAGTCAGCTCCTCCCTCCCTAAAAAAATCCCTAGTGGCCACATCGACCCACCGCCAGTCAGCCATATTCGTCGCTCTTCTCCTTGCCATTATCCCCGCCACACGGAGAGTCTTGCGGCACGCGGCTTCCAGGGATCTGTAGCTCCATCATTCAGCGGACCACGAAGGATGGGTGAAATAACCACTCCGCTCTCGGTCATCGTGGTGAACTAGATTAAACCGGACGTTCAATCTTTTTTGTGGAAGTGTTAGGCACGATCGGTGGTTTTATGTGATTTTGTTTTGCGGACTTTTTGGAAAAATCGTTAATGTTTTTTGCGATTACCTCCGCCAAAAGGTGAGCCACTACCTTGTGGTTATCAATCGGCCTTCGGGTTTTATGATCTATAATAAGGTGTCGTTTTGGAGTTATAGTTGAAGATTTACACTCGCGGTCGACTACGTGCAATCAACCATCTACTAGAACAAGGTAGAAAATGCTGTCAAAGATAGAAAAAGTAGTTTGATTGGTTGAGTGGGATGCTTGTACATACGTAGCCGTTTGCCGTCTTGTTCTTTTACCAAAAAGAAAACCTTGCTATCTCTTGCTCTTCGCGTTGCCTCTCATCTCAGGTGTGCAACAGTGACATGAAGCTACCTACACGGCTACACCCACTTGGCCGCTTTACTGAAGTGGAGAGGAAGGGACGATGCCCCATGCCATGTCTATTGTTCGTTTCGTGTAAATAGGTAGGATCCATTTTTCGGAATGCTAGCTATTTCAGGAACGCCACAACCCCCAACGTGTCGACCTCCTGGTGGTGCGGTGCGCTGCGCAAATATATCACCAGAAAGTTACTCCCAGTACTGTTGTTCAGATAGCAACCACCACTTATTTCAAGCAACAGACGTTGAAACTAAAAGACAGACCAGAAAAAACCAGCTGTTCTGAAAATTAGAAATAAAGTTGAAATTTTTAAATCCTGCTATGTGGGAAGATGGTGTACTTTGTCCACGACTCCATGTCTCCGTGTGATGGGTTGTCTTGTTTTTTTATTTTTGTAGTGAGAGACGAATTACTTCAATTTCTACAATACTGCGTGTCGCTATTTTTTCTTGAATTTAGGTATATATTTTAGCCACCTTTTTGTGTTCAATAAAATGTTGTGGCGAATAGATAATTTTTCTACAACAAAAATTGAATATCGATTTATGCACGCCTCTCCTGCTCCCTTCCGCCACGTTCTATCATAGATATTTATGTTCCACATTAGGTTAATAATTGCCCACTCTCATTGTTTTTCCACCATGCATCGTACCTCGAGATAAAGCTCACTACCTCGCTCTACGACGCCATAAGATGTAATCAAAGAAGACGGGCACTCAATTGTGTTGGCTAGGAATGAAATGGTATATGTGATCCAACACAAGAAAGGAAATAGCTCATCAAAAAGGAGATAATTGCACAAAGAATTGTCTAATTGGGGTTAGGATTTCCAAAAACACAGGGATTCAGGAAAATACCAAAAGACTACCGAGTACTCGGAAGAGTTTCACAAAAAGCATGGATCATCTAGTTTATGTTGCCTAATCCTCTCCCTCACCGGTGGACTCTGGCGTGGCACGACGGCCAAGTGACACATTCGTTAGATGGGTTATAAAATTTTGGAGACTTTCATAATTTTTTGGTTGGCCAGTAGTCGGCTCCTCCAAATCCCTAGCGGCCCCATCCATCACCGCTGGTGAGCCATATTTCTCGCTCCCCTCCGTGCCATTCTCCCCGCGGCAGGGAGAGTCTTGCGGCACCGGCTCCCAAGGATCTCTAGCTCACCATCACTCCATAGACATCGAAAGATGGGTGAAATATTTCACCGTGACACCACCACTCCGCTCTCGGTCATCATGGTGAACTAGCTTAAACGACGTTTAGTACTTCTTGTGAAAGTGTTAAGCACGATCAGTACTTTTATGTGATTTTGTTGTGCGCACTTTTGGCACAATCATGAAGGTTTTTTGCGATTACCTCCGCCAAAAAGTGAGCCACCACCTTGTGGTTGTCAATTATAGTTGAGATTTACACTCGGTGGTCGACGTGTACATGCTTGAGAGATAGCATAATTGATTTGTTTCTTTGAAGTATATGTAATAACCCATCTACTAGAATAAGGTAGAAAATGTTGTCAAAGATAGGAAAAGTAGTTCTACTGGTTGAGTGGGATGCTTGTGCTTCTCCTCAACACCTTGTATGTGTCGTTGTAAAACTCTGAGTTTTGTTAATTCAAAGCTGGGCATTATTGCCTTTTATCTAAAAGTGGGATGCTTGTACATACGTAGCAGTTTGCCGTCTTGTTTCTTACCAAAAGCAAAACCTTGCTATCTCTTGCTCCTCGGCGTCCTCGCGTTGCCTCTCACTCTCAAGTGTGCAACAATGACATGAAGCTCTTTCCTCTCTTTCACCGATTCCCCATGCAAGGGTAGCTAGCTAGCTACCTACACGGCTACACCCACTTGGCCGCTTTACTGAAGTGGAGAGGAAGGGACGATGCCCATGCCATGTCTATTGTTCGTTTCGTGTAAATAGGTAGGATCCATTTTTCGGAATGCTAGCTATTTCAGGAACGCCACAAACCCCCAACGTGTCGACCTCCTGGTGGTGCGGTGCGCTGCGCAAATATCACCTGAAAGTTACTCCCAGTACTGTTGTTCAGATAGCAACCACCACGTATTTCAAGCAACAGACGTTGAAACTAAAAGACAGACCAGAAAAAACCAGCTGTTCTGAAAATGTTGCAGATAGAACCCTAAAGATTGGATCAAAAAATACAGAACGATCACTAAAGTTTTCTGCACACCCCAAAGCCAGCGGCCGCCGCCTAACTCCAGCGCCGCTGAGGCGCATGTTGGAAGAGACGTCGAGACTCCACCGACGAGGTTTTGTCAGTCGATAAACAAGCCCGCTGCAAACAACAAGGCACATGTCGTTGTGGCATGTCGAATGAGGGACGTCCCCATGCTATTTTGGATTCAGACATGCTGAATCTCATCCACAAAGTCAAGGAAGAACGACAGATCCACCATCTCCGGACCACCATATCCTCGCTCGGTGGAATGGTGGAGGATGAGACCACCTTGGATGTTGGTTGGCTGGCGCGGCCACTGTCGGCTCCGGCTGGCGGCGTCGTTTAGCTCGCCCCTCCTGCAGTGATAGTTCGGGCGAGGTCGCCGGGCAGTGCGGCCGCAGGCGAGGTGCTCTGGCTGCCTCGCGTGCACGGGTCAGGGCAAGGCCCCGGGCCTGGCAAGGCAAGGTGTGCATTTTCCCTAGATCTAACAGCTCTGGTAGCCGTGGGGGCCTGCAGGCCCTCGATCTAGCAGGTGGAGCAGTCACGAAGGTCTTTGGCTTTCCTTTTGGTTTCGGTGGGGTGTGGAGTTCGGATGCTGGGGCGGTGGCCCTGGAAGGTGGGAATCACGTCGGTTGGCGGGCGAGTCGGTGGTTTTGATATTGGTCATTTACCACGACCATGAGGGCAGCGTGGTGACTGGTGACCGACTCGCCGTGGCAGTGGTGTGGGTACCGCTTTGCCGGTGTTTACTGCCCTGTGCGAGGCAGTGAGAGTGTGCCGAGGGGAAACTATCGCCTGGGGTTCCTGGGCCGTGGCGGCGGCGTCCATGGGCGTCATTCCCTTCTTGAAGGCATCGTTGCAGCTGCTCGGGCCTCCTTTATGCTTTGGGTGAAAACCCAAGATCCTCTGATTGGGCGGCAGCGCTCTGGTGTCGCGCTCTTTTTGAAGACACGCCTTGAACCTCACGGCGTGTGGCTCTCCGGAGTTGGTGTGACGATGGAGGCGGTGCCTTGGCGTGGTTTCTTCTTTGGGCTTTCTCTAGCAAGACTTGGAGCTGGTTCTACACACCCAATGTTCCTATGGTTGGATCTTTCAGATTGAGCTTGTCAGCGGCGGTGTGCGACTGGTGGTGGTGATGTTCCTGGTGCTGATGCCTGCAACAGTATAGTGTATCGCAGGGGTGTGCAGGGTGTGTTGGTGTGTTTGTGCTCAAGGATGAGCTCCAGCCAGACAAATTTACCCGTCTTGCAAGTGCTCATCCTTTTCGGCTTAGCTCCCCTTTGGCGACTGCGTCCTCGGTTTGTTGTAGTCTCCTTGGTAGTCCTTTTTTTCTTACGTGTGTGTGCGGCTCGTAGTTGTAAGTTAGGTTCAACATCTTATATTTGTCGCCCTTCGGTACGTTTTAAATTTAACGCTGGCGTTTTCAGCCGTAAAAGAAAAGCACAACCATACACACGATGTACGGAGGCAGAATAGCAGTTCAGGCTGAAGTACATAGACGCACATATGAGCATATGCCAAGGACGAGTATTTTAGCTACTCCATCTTGGTGGAACAAGATAATTTAGTACTACTTTAATTTGATTGATCTGATGAGTCAGTTGAACATTTGTTTATTTCCTGCCCGTTTGCTAGGGACAAATCCATTTCAGTTTTAACATTTCTCTATCAGCTAGTGTAGCTAACATGTTTAGACATTGGTTAGATGGATTTGATAAGAAAGCTAAATCCCGTATCTGCATTACTACTTGTGCTTTTTGTTTGAGCGAATTGGAATTGTAGAATTGATGGAAATGATATGATTTTTAACAAAACTAGAGATGCTCATTTTTTGTAGCGTGTACATCGATCGCACCTTCTATTGGATAAATATGTGGTCCTTCTTTTTCCCACATGACCAATAAGCACTGGATACTGGATGTACCCGGTCATGGCGTTTGTTCAAGCTATTTTCAACCAGGGCTGGCAGCACGCAAGAAGATTTAAACATGTGCAGTTTTTATCTTTGTTCATATAGCCACTCTAGCCGACCCTTGAATGTAATAAGTGGATCAAAATACTTCGTTGGCTGGTTTATATAGTTACTCTCTAAATATAAAACAGCTGTGTGCATCGTCGTGATGCAGAGGACTGGCTACACTCTCATTTCAAGAACAAAAAAAAGAGTTTAGGACACATCATCATAAACATCATAAATATCAA
Source organism: Poa pratensis (assembly GCA_947311845.1). Taxonomy (NCBI): domain Eukaryota; kingdom Viridiplantae; phylum Streptophyta; class Magnoliopsida; order Poales; family Poaceae; genus Poa; species Poa pratensis. The sequence goes on from CAMZMU010000042.1 coordinate 70,793,181, forward strand.
TGTCATTAGTCTTAGCTAGACTTCTTGTACGTAGAGCACAACCAAACACACGCAGATACGGAGGCAGAATAGCAGTTCAGGCTGAAGTACAGAGCCGCACACATGAGCATATACCAAGGACGAGTAATCTAGCTACTTCATCTTGGCGGAATAAGAGAAACTTTGGGCTTCAATGCAGCACTTGTTAGATATGATCTCCACCATTATAGCCCAACGGCTATAATGATCCCTATGATCACGCGCCCTGATCGGGGGCGCCCGACCCCTTAATGGTCGGTGGGCCCCTGTGACCTGCGCCATATATAAAGAGGTGGGGGGGGGGGGGGGGGCTAGGGCACACGGTACGAGGTTCACCGCGCCGCCAGCACCCCCCACCGACACCCCTCCGATTAGGGTTTGGCACAGTGCTCACGGGAAGCCCACTGCGCCGCCACGCCGTCGCAGCCGCCACCATCGACCACCATGGCCGACTCTTCGAGCTCCTCAGGAGCTAATCAAGGTACCTCTGCCTCTCCCTCTCGTTTTCACTCACTCACACTCATAAACACTTGATGTACACATGATCTACCGAATCCACTAAAGCTAGGACCCTAACAATGGTATCAGAGCACGTTTTGGTTCCTAGTTTATTTTCGGTAGAAGGAAAGGAGAATTTTTTTCTCATCGAAACCCTACCCCGGTTCATCCCAAAAGCAAATCCCGAAAAGAAAATCAAAAGAAAAGTGTGCCGCCGTTACGGCCGCGCCGTTCCTCTCGATCCGATGCGCACCGCAAGGGGCATCGGACGAAGAACTCACCCTTCGAGGCAAAGAACTGAACCCTAACCCTAACTACAAAAAGGAGGGGAAAAGGGAAAAGAAAAAGAACTCACCGGGGCCACGTCGCCGCCGGCAAAGGGCACTGCCGCTTGACGGTGTTGCGCCCACCCGTGGGTGCACGCAGCTCCGGCAAGAGGACCAGGGAGGCGCCATCGTTTCTTCTCGAAATGGCCTTCGGGCTTCTGTTTTTGGCTCGAGAGAAAGGAAAGAGAAAGGGAAGGAAAGAAAGGGGCCGCGGTGCGGCGTGCTGCCGTCGCCGGCCGGCGGTCGCCGGCGCCGCCGGCGCCACCGCCGTCACGCGGACGAAGCAGAACCGCGGGATCGAGCACGGGGCAAGAGCGAAATGGGGGCTAGGTTTTCCGTCGGGCCGGCCGGTCGTTTTGTTCAAGCGAGCAACGCGGACAGCCGTCCGATTGCGATGGACGGCCACGATGCGCCCTGGCGAAACCCTAGCGACGCAGACGGGCTCATGGGCCAAAAGTAGCAGGCCGTGGGCTGGATGGGCCGCAAACTTCGTCGCCGCGCGCGGCAGCCAGCGCTGCCGCTCACGGGCCGTGGGCCGCAGTTATGCGTAGCGCCGCGCGACAGATAGCGAAAGGCCATGGGCCGACTGTTTTTTCGCACAGAAAAAGTTTTTCTGTTAATTCTTTTTCAAAAGCATGTTTAGCTAATTATTTCTTTCTGTTTCTCCTATTCATTTTATCCAACGAAAATTTGTTTAGGAAACAGAAAAGAGGAAAAGAAATACTTGTTAAAAGTATAAAAGTTTATGAAATTTTTTTTAATTCATTTATTTAAAAGTTTCCGCTGCAAATAGTTAAAAGAAATTGCATAAAAGCAATAAAGTGAAAATTAAAAGCATGATTAAAATGATATTAATGCTGATTATGATTCTGCTATTATTTGACCAACGTTATTAATAGCATTATTGTGATTTAAAGTGAGAATTGAAAGCATGATAAAGTGATTTTAATGATGATTATGATTTTGTTGTTAAATGACCAACGTTGTTAATAACATGATTATGATCTGTCTTAAAGGTGCATTTATTTCTTTTATTGCCCAACGGTAATATAGTTTTAATTGCACAAACGGTTGTATGTTTTAATTTATACCAACGTTGGATTATTACATGCAATTGTTTTTTGTTATCTTATATCCTTGTGGTTTCAGGAAGTTTTCACCTGATGAGTTGCCTCAAGGATGTTCCGAAGCTCAGGGGTGACAACTATGCTGAGTGGTGGAAGAAAGTGGAGCTGGCTTTTGTCTGCGCTGAGGTCGACTGGGTTGTGACTACTCCACAGCCAGTCAAGCCAGCAGAGCCAGTGAGAGCATCTGATGATGATGATTCTGCTTGGCAGAAAAAGCAGCTGGACTATGGTCCAGTAGAGATGGGTTACACCCTAGAGAACCAAAAGTGGGTGAACGCCAACAAAAAGTGCATGGCATTCATAAAGAACACAGTTGAGAACGCCATTGTGGGCTCAATTGAAGAGTGTACCTCTGTGGGAGAGTATCTCCAAAAGATAAAGAGCCAGTTTACTGGTTCTTCAAAGACATATGCTACCCAGCTGCTCAAACAACTGGTGACAGAAAAGTATCATGGAGGTTCACATGGAATAAGGGAGCACATTCTTAGAATGAGCAACATGGCTGCTAAGCTTAAGTCCATGGAGGCTGATCTGGAGCTCAAGCCTGCACTCATAGTTCACTTGGTGATGGCTTCACTGCCACCACAATTTGAAAATTTCATCATCAACTACAATGTGTCACCTGAAAAGTGGGACATTGAAAAGACCATTGCCATGCTGTCGCAAGAAGAGGAAAGGCTGAAGTCCCAGAATGGGGGCTCCTTGAACTTTGTGAAGGACAACAAGAACAGGAACTACAACGGTTCCCCTTCTAAGCCATATGGCAAAGGTCCTCGCCAGTATAAGCCACATGGCAAAGGTCCCCAGCAGTATCAGCAAGTGGACAAAGACACCTGCCACCACTGCAAGAAGAAAGGGCACTTCAAGCAAGATTGCCCAGATTGGCTCAAGATGATAATGGAAAAGAGAGGTAAAGACACAGTTTCTTTTGTAAATGAATCCCTGTATACACAGTTTTCAAAATCTACTTGGTGGATTGACTCAGGTGCAACTGTTCATGTTGCAAATTCTTTACAGGGATTCCATTCGACAAGGACTTTGCAAAGAAGCGAAAGACACATTGAAGTCGCAAATGGAGTTCAAGCAGAAGTTGAAGCTGTTGGCGACATCTCCTTGGAGCTAGCTGATGGTTTCAATATTATGCTTAGAGATGTTTTATTTGTTCCTTCGATTCACAGAAACTTAATAAGTGTATCGTGCTTGGATAAAGACAATTATGAATGTTATTTTGGTCATGGCAAATGTGCCATATGGTTTAAAGATGCTTGTGTGGGTATTGCTTTACTTCATGATAAGCTTTATTTGTTATCCTTGCGTGAAAAAGTGCATTCTGTGAGTAATGTGAATGAACAAATTCCCTTGTTGGACAAAGAACAAAAGAAAAGAAAGCGAACTCATGACTCCTCGAAGTTATGGCACTGTCGATTAGGCCATATTTCGAGGGGAAGAATAGAAAGCCTCGTTAAAAATGAAATTCTTCCTCCGTTAGAGTTCTCAGATATTGAACAATGCATAGATTGCATAAAAGGAAAATACGTAAAACAAATTAAAAAGGGTGCAAACCGAAGCACCGCGACACTAGAAATTATTCACACTGATATATGTGGACCATTTCCGGTGAAAAGTGTGGATGGTTATGACTCGTTCATAACGTTCACAGATGATTACTCCCGATATGGTTATATTTATCCAATTAAAGAAAGATCTGAAGCATTGGATAAATTTAAAATATTCAAAGCTGAAGTTGAAAATCAACATGATAAAAGAATTAAAATAGTCAGGTCCGACCGTGGGGGGGAGTACTATGGTCGGCACACTCCATATGGTCAAGTACCTGGACCTTTTGCAAGGTTTTTACAGGAAAATGGAATAGTCGCCCAGTATTCTATGCCGGGCGAACCACAGCAAAATGGAGTAGCTGAAAGGCGTAACCGTACTCTTATGGATATGGTGCGCAGTATGATGAGTTATTCCACACTGCCATTGGGATTATGGATGGAGGCGTTAAAAACCGCCATTCACATTCTCAACAGAGTACCAAGTAAGTCGGTGCCCAAAACACCGTACGAGTTGTGGACAGGGAAAGTTCCTTCTCTACGCCACTTGAAAGTCTGGGGGAGCCCAGCTGAGGCAAAAGTTTTTAATCCCACATTGCAAAGTTAGACCCCAAAACAGTAACTTGCCATTTCATTGGCTATCCTGATAGATCAAAAGGTTATCGTTTCTACTGTGCAGACAGACACACAAAGTTTGTAGAAACGAGACAAGCGGTCTTCTTGGAGGACGAAATGATGAGGGGGAGCATGGTAGGCCGGAAAATTGATCTTGAGGAGAAGAGGGTGTGTGCACCTTTTCCGATGATCCATGAGCCATTTTTCGCCCTACCTGTTGTACCTGCACCGATAATCCCAGAGGTTGTGGTGCAAGCACCTGTTGTAACTCCACCCGTGACCACAACGAGGCAAGATTCGGAACCTGTCCGTCAGGAGCCGACTCAACCCGTTGTTGAGCATGAAAGGGAGAGACGACAGCCACATTTAGAAGAAGAGTCGCACGTTGAGACACATGATGTGCCAGAGAATGAGACTCTCCGAAGGTCTAAAAGAGCTAGGAAATCAGCTATTTCTAGTGATTATAGAGTTTATAATACAGAAACAGTTCATATGGAAGAAGATCCCACTTCATATGAAGAAGCCATGAGAAGCGTTCACTCTTCGAAGTGGCTGGAAGCCATGGAAGACGAGATGAAATCGATGAGTTCTAACAATGTTTGGGATTTAGAGGAAATTCCTAAAGGAGCCAAAACAGTAGGCTGCAAATGGGTCTACAAAACAAAGTATGACTCCAATGGGAACGTAGAAAAGTATAAAGCGCGACTTGTGGCAAAAGGCTTTACGCAAAGAGAAGGGGTAGATTACAATGAGACATTTTCTCCGGTCTCATGTAAGGATTCGTTCAGAATCATCATGGCACTAGTTGCACATTTTGATTTAGAGTTGCATCAAATGGATGTAAAGACGGCATTTCTAAATGGAGATTTAGAAGAGAATGTTTACATGAAACAACCCACGGTTTTTTCATGGAGGGGAAGGAACATATGGGATGCCGCCTAAAGAAATCCATTTATGGGTTAAAGCAAGCCTCTAGACAGTGGTATTTAAAGTTCAATAATACAATTAAAAGTTTTGGTTTTAAAGAGAATGTTGAGGACAACTGCATTTATGCAAAGTTTAAAAGTGGGAAATATATTTTCCTAATTTTGTACGTGGATGATATCTTGCTTGCAAGCAATGATGTCAGTCTACTACTAGAAACAAAGAAATTCTTGTCCTCAAATTTTGATATGAAAGATCTTGGTGAAGCTTCATATGTTTTGGGCATAGAAATTCACCGGGATAGAAAGAATGGAGTGCTAGGACTATCACAAAAGGCATATTTAGAAAAGGTTCTAAAGAAATATAATATGCATAAAAGTAGCGCATCACCTGCTCCGATAGTCAAGGGCGATAGTTTTGGGAAATTTCAATGTCCCAAAAGTCAATATGAGATCGATCGAATGAAAGCAGTACCATATGCTTCGGCTGTTGGAAGCTTACAGTATGCACAAGTGTGCACTCGCCCTGACTTAGCTTTTATCACCGGGGTACTCGGTAGATATCAAGAAAATCCAGGCCATGAACATTGGAATATGGTAAAGAAAGCTTTGCGTTATGTGCAAGGCGCAAAAGACCTCATGCTAACATATAGAAGATCTGATTCCCTAGAGATAAAAGGGTATTCAGACGCAGATTTTGCGGGAGACAAAGATGATAGAAAGTCCACGTCAGGATACGTGTTCACTCTCGCAGGAGGGGCTATTTCGTGGAAAAGCTCCAAACAGTCATTAGTTGCATCGTCCACGATGTATGCAGAATTTATAGCATGTTATGAGGCCACGGGGCAGGCGCTATGGCTAAAGAAATTTATACCCGACTTGAAAGTGGTAGATTGTATTGACAAACCACTAAAGATGTACTGTGACAACCAGCCCGCAGTATTCTATGCTCACAACAACAAGTCGAGTAATGCTACAAAGGCAATAGATATAAAGTATTATGTTGTGAAAGATAAGATCCAGGATCAAACTATAAGTCTCGAGCATATAAGGACAAAGGAAATGCTTGCGGATCCGCTAACGAAAGGCTTACCACCCGATATGTTCCAGAAACACATAGCCGGCATGGAATTAATGGAAAGCCTATGATCACTGGATCATAGAGGCCCAAAAGTAACAGTTTTATTGTTTCAAAACTAAAAAGTATATAGTGGCTGTCTGATTCTATCGGCAATGAGCTGTGACGATAAAACATGCTCTATGTACTAATCGGTGATGAAACGAGTAAAGTAAAAGGTAAAAAAGTTAAAAGTAAAAGTTGAGATCAAGGGGGAGAATGTTAGATATGATCTCCACCATTATAGCCCAACGGCTATAATGATCCCTATGATCACGCGCCCTGATCGGGGGCGCCCGACCCCTTAATGGTCGGTGGGCCCCTGTGACCTGCGCCATATATAAAGAGGTGGGGGGGCTAGGGCACACGGTACGAGGTTCACCGCGCCGCCAGCACCCCCCACCGACACCCCTCCGATTAGGGTTTGGCACAGTGCTCACGGGAAGCCCACTGCGCCGCCACGCCGTCGCAGCCGCCACCATCGACCACCATGGCCGACTCTTCGAGCTCCTCAGGAGCTAATCAAGGTACCTCTGCCTCTCCCTCTCGTTTTCACTCACTCACACTCATAAACACTTGATGTACACATGATCTACCGAATCCACTAAAGCTAGGACCCTAACAGCACTCTGTCTTCACGACATAACCATTTGACGAGTTCACGAAATTTTTCCCCGGTGAGAAGTTGCTCCATCCCCAACTGGTACCATTGTTGGAGAACTGCTGGTGGCCTAAAGTTCCACCCCAATAAAACATGTCCGTCAGGAAACGTGATGATGATATAAATTTACTGAGCATCTCCACACATCATTACCTTTAACAGACGCAATTCTTGTAAATTCCACACCAAAAGCACAGCAGTTATTAACGAGGAATCCAGAAGACTTGTTCTTCAGCGTCATGAGGGGGATCATGCATGAGGTCCCATAGGTTGTGCTTGTACTTTGAAAACGGTGGCTCACTGCAAAGAACCTTTTTTAGTGAGCTGATGTTTGTATCTTGTGAAACAGGATGTAAGTTACACCATGAATGTAAAGGTCAAATAATCTGCTTTATTTTTCATGAATAGTTTGCCAAGGTACCTTGATGTTGTTCATGGTGCTTTCCATGTATCTGATCGTATATCAAGAACTTGAAAGATGCCTCCACGACAGTGCCTGATCCGACACATTGTGGTGCCAGCTCAAGGTTAAGGGAAACATATTCCTTATTGCTGCCACTCTTTGTGTCCCTTGGATTTACTTTTAAGTACCTGCAAAACAAGTCCAGAGAAACAAGTGAGAATGAAATTTGTGCATGGCACGCTCTCTGCGGGAATAGATGAAATGATGTACTAGTAGATTTGGTAGTTGTAATGTTGTACCAGTTAAGCCCCCGATCTGAAACACATTGGAGTAGGTCCACCCATTACCCTTATCAAGAAGGGAGGAGAAACCACCGATCTTCCACTTGAACGTTGTCTGCGACCAGCTGGATTCATGGCTATGTCCTGGTTTGAGCGGCCTGGAAGAGGAAGAACAATGCCATATTTCTTGCATCAAAAGATCACAATATGTAGCAACTCAAACTACAACTATAGAACGCGAGACGAACAGCCCCCGTGGATTAATTAAATTAGTGCAGCCTTGTCAAAAGATTCATTTTCTGTCCATATATATATAAATTTGTAGACTGACAACTAATAGTGCCAGAATTACTCAGAAAATGGGACTTTGGACATAGGCAAAAAATGGTGTGATTTTCCTAGCATTTGTACGATAGTTACTTTGGCTAACCAGGAGGTTATAGAAAAGACAGGAACGTCTGCTTTTGCACGCCATAATACATTTTGATTGTCTTCCAGTACAATAATTCAACTCTTATCTGATTTTTGTTCATACAGGGAATGGTCTGAATATTGTTTATAAAATGAGCGATCTAAAAAGCAAAAAGGTGGTCAAAATATATCATTATAGGCACTACAAACAATAATGACTGCATCAGGAAGATATCATCAAATGATCGCAATGTTTGGCAGCTCAAATTGTTATCACAAGTTGCCAACTAAGAAGCACAAAAAAAACCTTACCAGTAGCAGACGAGTTCCCCATAGATCTGGGACCAGCTCTCTCCTGGAATGCTCTGCAATCAAAATCATGCACAATGGAATGAATCAGTAATATATATACTCGTACTAAGGACATGACTTGTAGAAACAAAATAACATGATAATCTTCAGTCAGTGTTTTATTCTAAAAAAAATTTCAGTCAGTGCAGATCTCTACAAGAGAAATGGAAAAGAAAGAATGAGGTCTCCATAACAGATGAGATTGAAAGACAGAAAGAATACCCCAGTCACTGTCGGTAAAAAACCCTCATATAGAGAAAGCCAAGAATTTGCACCTCAAAACTCATGAAAGCGAGTAAGCCTTCCAAAAAGAGATGGCTAGTTCGAAAAGGGAGATCAAGAACTTCTCAAACAAAGCAGATTCGAAAAATAAATAAGAGAAAACCACTTCACTGAAGTGGTCGGTAAAGAACTAAAGATCCTCTTAGAAACATGTCAAGTTCGTCCCTTTCGTTTTCATCTCATCTCAGCGGCTTATAGCATCTCCAAAAGCAGTGCAGATCTCAACCAAAGAATTATTACCGGCAAAAAGGAAGATCAAGAGCTCCCCGACCAAATCATACTGAGAAGAAAAGGGGAAGAAGCACTTCACTGAACTCTTGAGTCCTGATGGGTAAAAGCCCTCCACAAAGCCAAGAACAAGTATTACGAAACCCCAAACGGTGCACAGTTCATGAAAGATTTGCAAGGTATTTACTAATCACAATCGCGCTTCCTGCTCCTACTCCCCCAGCCCTGTGCTTACCTCGCCGACGCGGTGCCTCACTCGCCGACCTTCCTGCTCCTACTCCCCTAGCACTGAGCAGAGAGCACCCACGAAAGAGCAGGGGAGATGCGGTGTGGCGCTGTGGCTCGCTGTGGACGCGTGCCTTCCTCGACGATCTTCTTACCTTGAGCCGGGGGGTTTATGTATGCGCAGCCTCGCAGGGGAGATGTGGTGTGGTTTGCTCGGCCCTGCCCTGCTCACTGGGGCTCAACTGGGTGCGCAGCCAACAAGGGCAGGACAGTATTTCGGACGGGATCAGAGATGAAAACCGGCGAAACTTGAAAATAAAGTTGCAGAACGGTAGATTATACTAACACTCTGTATACCATTCCCCATTTTTAAATACTGGCAAATTTGGGCAAGATGTCGACACAATATCTTAGATTTCAATTTCAAAATTTGGCGATTACCTATAGGAAGATGATGCACTTATGGAAATTATTGATCCCTAATATTTTTTTGTTGTATTGCTTAGACCCTCGTGGGGTTTATATAGAGGTACAAAGGGGTAGAGGATTGGAGTACAAGGCAAGTCATGCTAGGTTTAAACCGAGTCTATCTCTAACTCTAGAGTATTACAATATCTCCACGTATTATACTTCTGACATTCCCCCTCAGTCGTAGCGGGAGTGAAGCGAACGATTGCGACTGTCTTTGAGGCTTGCGCTTCCGTCGTCTCCTCCTCTCCGCCATCATCAACTGCGTCTCTGATAGTCTCTCCTCTCTTCCCTCCTGCAGTCACAGCGGGAGTGGCGTGGACGCAAGTGACGACGCGGACATTGTTGACTGGAGTTGTTGCCGATGTGTTGCTGTAGACGTTGTCCTGGATGTCGATGTCGTGGTTCGGCGTTGTAGTCCGGCGTGATGCAGTGCAGATCGGTAGGTGACGACGTGCTGGCGCGCGGGAGGTCGCCTTCCCGTGGGCCGTAGGCGTCGATGCCGTGATGCTGGAACCCTCGTCTCGTCCATCGGGTGCTTGTAGTCGTGGCGGCGCGTACGTATCGACGCGGACAGCTGATCGATAGCACGCTCCAGGCACAGCACAGCATGTACGCATGCATCTCCATGTACGATGTGTTAGTTAATCGTAACGAAAGGATTGTGTGCCGTAGTTAGCCCCACGGCTGGCTCTTGTATTTATATGAACAAAACTTGTAGAACACGTATACAACACGGATACAATACATGAGTCGGTATTCTACCTAATACACCCTCTCAATCTAAACCGTCGTGTACAAGGTTAAGATTGGAAATAAACCTACTAAGCAACTGCCGAGAAACAGGCTTTGTGAAGATATCAGCCAATTGATCTCCTGAAGCAATGAACCGTACGTCGAGAGCACCCATAGATACCTTCTCGCGCACAAAATGAAAATCAACCTCGATATGCTTGGTGCGAGCGTGAAACACCGGATTGGCTGACAAATAGGTAGCACCCAAATTATCACACCATAAAACAGGAGACTTGGGCGAAGAGACTCCAAGTTCCTTGAGAACAGACTAAATCCATGTTGCTTCAGCTGTACCATTAGCAAGAGCCTTGTACTCCGCTTCTGTACTAGAGCGGGACACCGTGGGTTGTTTGCGAGAGCTCCAAGAAACAAGATTAGGACCAAGGAAAATAGCAAAACCTCCAGTAGAGCGACGATCATCAGGACAACCCGCCCAATCAGCGTCAGTGTAGATATTCAGAAGAGTAGAGGGAGACTTCTGAATCAACAAGCCAGTAGATACGGTACCCTTGACATACCTAAGGATCCGTTTGACAGCTTCATAGTGAACCGAAGTAGGCTGAGCAAGAAATTGACAGACTTTGTTCACCGCAAATGAAATATCAGGACGAGTGAGCGTCAAATACTGGAGACCACCAACCAGGCTGCGATAGCGGAATGAATCATCATCAGACAGTCGAGTACCTTGGTCACGAAAGAGCTTATCAGAAGTAGACATCGGAGTTGGTTGGGGATGGCAATCCTCCATATGTGCACGATGAAGCAAATCCAACGCATACTTATGCTGTGTCAACCTCATGCCCGCAGGAGTATAGGAGGCCTGGATACCCAAGAAATACTCAAGGCGCCCAAGATCCTTGATAGGAAACGCTTGTGCCAAAACTTGCACAAGTTGATCAACTGCAGCTGAGGAGGAGCCCGCAATCACAATATCATCAACATAAACTAGCATGTAGATAGTAATGGCATCATGCTGAAAGATAAATAACGACGTGTCGGCCTGACTGGAGATAAAACCTAGCTCATGGAGTTTATCACTGAGCCGAGCATGCCACGCCCGAGGAGACTGCTTCAGACCATAGAGAGCACGCTGAAGCTTGCACACATGCTGCGGACAACGAGAATCCTCAAAACTAGGAGGCTGCTGCATATACACATCTTCTTCAAGAAAGCCATGAAGAAAAGCATTACTGACATCAATCTGTCGCAAACTCCAGCCTCGAGACACCGCAAGCGAAAGAACCAGACGAATGGCAACAGGTTTAACAACCGGACTGAAAGTATCATGATAATCAATACCTTGCTGTTAAGTGAAGCCACGAGCAACGAGGCGAGCCTTGTGCTTGTCGACAGAACCATCCGGTCGAAACTTGGTTTTGAAAATCCACTTGCTCCCCACAATATTAGTGCCAGGGGGACGAGGAACAAGGCGCCATGTCTGATTACGCTGCAATGCATCAAACTCATCTTCCATGGCAGCACGCCAGGCCGGTTCAGAAAGAGCAATACGAGGAGACGAAGGAACTGCCAGAAAAGCACCACGCCGGCGATAAGGATTATACCGAACAGTTCCGTCAGTTTTGATCTTAGGGCGATGAATATTATGCTGACTACGCGTGACAGCCCTCGAGGACGCCGTAGGCGCCGTGGAGATAGGCACGACGAGAGGCGCTGCTGGGGCTGACTCAGCAGAGCGTGCGGGCGACGGAGGAGCCTGTTCGTCTGCATCAAGTGCCGGCGACGGGGCAGACTTGTCTTGGGCCGAAGCTGGGTTGGCCGGCCCAGGCGGCGAAGCAGGACGCGATCCAGGAGGCGTCGCCTGGATGGCCGAAGACGCAGGCGCGCTCGACGAGGCGTGCATGGGCGCATGCACGTCAGAGGCTGCATGCGGCTCAGGTACGTCGATCACTATCGCAATGGAGAAATCCTGCACAGGGCGATCACAAGAACTACCAGGAAAATCAAATGGCAACAGTGTCACGTCATATGTACGCATAATAGGACCCTGAATAGCTGGTTCTTGTGCAGGAAATGACACGGGATGCAACTGAGTATAATCAATAACAACACCCGGTGTAGCAAAAGGAAAAACATGTTCATCAAAGATAACATCGCGAGAGATGTAAATACGACCTGTTGTGCGATCAAGGCACTTGTAGCCCTTGTGCATAGGACTATAACCAAGGAAGACACACATCTTGGAACGAAATTCTAATTTGCGCGAGTTATACTTGCGAAGACTAGGCCAACACGCACATCCAAAAGTGCGGAGAAACGAATAATCAGGGGACTGGCGAAGTAACCGAGTAATGGGAGGCTGATTATCAAGAACAGGGGAGGGCATCCGATTAATGAGGTAACAGGCAGTGAGAAACGCTTCATCCCAATAACGTAAAGGGAGAGAAGAGTGAGCAAGGAGCGCTAATCCTGTCTCGACAAGGTGTCGGTGTTTGCGCTCAACAATGCCATTTTGCTGGGAGGTATGCGGGCATGACACACGATGGAGTATGCCCGTGCGACGAAAATAAGCGTGAAGGCGATGGTACTCACCACCCCAATCGGACTGCACAGCACGAATTTTAGTGTGAAGGAAGCGCTCAACATGAGTTTAAAATTGGTAAAAGATGGCCTCAACATCAGATTTGTGCTTAAGTAAATTAATCCAGCAATGACGACTATAGTCATCAACAAAACTAACATAATATTTATATCCGCCAGACGAGGGCAAAGCAGGGCCCCAAACATCTGTATGAACAAGTTCAAGAGGTGCAGTGGAAACACGATGAGAATGACTATAAGGTAATTGATGACTCTTAGCCCGTTGACAAGCATCACACACTGATGACTCAAAGTCTAAGGAACACGACAGAGAGATATGCTTAACAATACTTTGAACTACACTATTCGATGGATGACCAAGTCTTTGATGCCATTGCCTAGGAGATAGCTTAATACTAGCAGCCGCATGCCTAGAAGAAGATGCCCGATGAAATGGAACCGGATAGAGACCCCCCGACTTCTACCTTGAAGGACGATTTTCTTCGTGGCCTTGTCCTTAACACAGAAAAAATCACGGTGAAATTCGATAAACACATTGTTATCACTAACGATGCGATGAACGGAAAGCAGATTCTTGCTAATATGAGGGACATGAAGGATGTTTCTAAGATCAAGAGAATGCATAGAACCAGCTAAACGAGAGTGACCAATATGCGAAATAGACAGACCTGCACCGTTGGCGACTTGAACTTGATCTCGCCCGTGGTATGGTTCATGGACGTGAAGCCTCTCCATGTCATGCGTGAGGTGGTCGGTGGCGCCGGTGTCCATCAACCAATGAGGTTGGTGCTCGGGGTGGTTCTGGCTAGTGGAGGCTGCGTTGCCGGAGCGAGGAGCTTCTCCGTTCTGAAACTTGCGACAGGAAGGTGCCTCATGCCCCCATATGCCACATAATTGACAGCGCGGGCGAAAACGACGCCCTCCACGACCACCTCCACCTCCACGGCCCCAATGCTGGCCGCCACCACGACCACTGTTCTGGCCGTAGAAGCCACCACCGTCATGGCCACCACCTTGGCCTTGCTGGTAGCCTTGTTGGCCACCGCCTGGACAATGATAGCCACCTCCATTGTTGTAGCCACCGCCTGGACCATGATAGCCACCACCATTGTTGTAGCCACCACCGCCTCCGTGTCCTTGGTAGCCACCACCCGGCTGGCCACCGCCTCCTTGGCGACCACCACCGTAGCCGCTACCTTACTGAGTACCTGTCGTGGTGGGATCACGGCAGATGCCATAGGTATGGCTAAGATGGGGCCGAATGGTCGTTGGGGGAATCCGGGGAGGGTTTATGCACTCAAGAAGTGCACAAGCTAGAACACGCAAGAACACGAACGAAGAACCAAGAAACCAAGAACACAAAGCACACCACGATGTACCCTGCTTTGGGGCCCTCTTGTGGAGGTAACACCCCTACTGCAGCACTACCCTACTCAGTGTATAGCTCAAAGTGACAAGTACAAGCTGCTCCTCGAGCTGTATGATGCTACAATGGTGAGAACTTGAGGTAAAAGATGGAGCTAGACGGGAGGAAGAAGGCACTCCGAGCTGAATCCGAGGTGTTTCCGGGGTGTTCCGAGGTTCCTCTCTCTCTTTCTTTCTCTCTTGATCAACCAGTTCCTCCGCCCCTTAAACAGGAGGGGGGTGAAGCCCACTATATAGGCCAGCCGGGTTACCATTGTGCCCCTCGCTGAACACTGTTGCCATGCCTCTGCAACGGTCACCACCGTACCTCTGTCAGGGACAAGACGTGGCTTGCCCATCTCCTGTAGCCTAACGGCAGAACTAGCATGTCCCCTCTGACCGAGACAGGACGTGGCCTGGCAGAGCTACCTCGTAGCCTTTTCCCAGATCCCGCGTGGTCAGCGGTCAGAGACGTGCAGGCCCGCCGAACCCGGGGCACGCCTCTGCCAGGCTCCTTGACAGACGCTCCCGTGTCAGGCGCTCTTGTACCCGGCTGGAAGTGACAGGAGCATTGACTCCTGCCCGACCTACTGCCTACCACCTCGGTTAGCTCGGCACGGATGTGACGAGCTCCGTACCTCGGGTCTTGCGCTTAAGATCTTTACCAGGTCGGATCTTACTCCTCCCCACAGCTTCTCCTGCTATCACACCACAAACCATAGCACCGAGGTAGCTAGGTCGGCTGAACGTAGCTCGGACAGTGAACCTCGGCCCAGGTCGACGGGATACCTCGGATCCCTCTGGGCTAAGATAGGTCGGCCTTTAAACTCTCCAGGTCAAGTGAAGCTCGGATTCTCCTAGGCCCAAGCAGGTCGGCCCTTTCCGTACCTCGGCATGTCTTTAAACTCATCCTTATACCAAGCCTTGACCCTACCCGGGGGTAGCCCCCCGACATTAGTCCCCGAAGCTGGTGCGGTCCTACGACCTCGGATGGAGGGCCGTAGCAGGTTCAAAAATAACCAATGCACCACCTCTAAACCGACCTCCAACATAGCTCCGCCGAGGTACTCCCACAGACCTTAATCTCATCCGAGGTTGATCTGCAATCTGAACTTTCCGAGCTATGTGACTCAGCACAATCTTGCCTCAAGATTTTCCGAGGTACGTGGCGAAGAATCTCTGCCCGGACCTCGAAACCCGGACCTCTGAAAGACAGGTCCTGACCACACGCCGCCCTCGTCAGCCGGACCCACCAAACAGCGCACCTGCGCACTCAAGTGCGAGACCAACTTGACCGCCCGCGACTCCTCGATTCTCGCGCTGACCGGCACAGGAAATCCGAGGTTGGCGGTTGCCACTCTGCGGCCCACGATGTGGCCGATCGTGCGGCCACCAACCGTGCAACCGCTTCTCCGCCCGCACACGATCCCGCGCCTTCCCGATAACCGCACGGTAGTGCGCAGTTAATGCACGCCGTAACCGCACGCGGCTTATAAATAGGGGCCCAGGGGAGTTTCATCTTCTTCTTCCTCCATCGCACACCGCTCCGTGCCACTGCCTCCGTCGCCGCCGTCGAGCACCTTGCCGCACCGGAGTACGCGCCGCCGTTCTGCCGCATCGTTCCGCGCCGCCGCCGAGCGCCTCGCCGCACCGGAGTACGCGCGCTGCGCCTGGCGCCATCAACTTGCCACCGATCCCTCGCGTTCCTCCACGGTGAGTTCTTCGTTCCCCTCCATTGCCCATGCCATGACCATGTTCATCCTCCGATGAACTCGAGGATTTTGATGAACTAGATGCTCTACCTTTGCACTTTTTAGCCACTGTAGATCTCCTCTAGACTTGTACCAGATGCACCCGTAGCACTGTCCTTTTAGTTTTGCCCCTGGATGAACTTGATTTTATTTCCCTTTTTGGCTCACCGGTAGATCTTTGCTAATATCTCGCCATGGTAGAAACATGTTTCCCGCCCAAAACTCTTTAGCTCGGCTGTTTTGACTGATCCGAGGTATTTACCCCGGATATCCTGAACTGTCCGAGGTACTTACCCCGGTTGAACCTCCTCTTCTGCAGGAAAGCGTCAACATGTCGGCAATTGCTACGTCAAACCGCGCCGAGGTTTCCGCCAGCGAGAGAGGTGGATGGGATGGCTCGGACGTCACTGACGATGATATCAAATGGCTCAAAGAAACTCATCGAATCCCAGCCGAACTGCTATATCGGCTTCACACTGGGGACGGCGAACCGATCACCAACCCCGGCGAGAAAGTGGTGTTTGTCTCTCACTTCGAGCGCGGATTCGGACTTCCGGCCAGCAAGTTCTTTCGGGAATTTCTGAAGTTCTTCGGCTTGCAGCCGCACCATCTCCCTGCTAACTCCATGCTACAGCTGTCGTGCTATGCAGCTTTCTCTGAAGGATATCTCGGCCTCTGGCCGAGCGTTGAGGGCTGGGCCAAGTACTTCCAACTGAAGAAACAGAGCATCCCCAACAAGGAGGTTGTGAACAAAGATATGACTGCCTGTGGTGCGGCCTCTATCTCACCCCGGCTGTTCTCCGAGTTCCCACGGATCAAAGGCCTGGAGAGCTGCAAGAAGTGGCAGCGATCCTTTTTCTATGTGAGGAACCCCGGTACTGTCGACCTCATCAACCTCCCGGACTTCCAGCTCGGCCCTCCCACTGCACAACTCAATTGGGACTTCAACCCGGAGGACGCCTACGCCGAGGTTCAAGAGATCCATGAATACATGCTGGATCTCAAGAAAAGAGGGTGGGGTTCCGATGACATCCTCCGGACTTTTGTGGATCGAAGAGTCAGCCCCCTTCAACAACGAGCCCATAAGATCTGCCATATGGAAGGTCTACTCGATCCTACTCGGATCAGCAGCAAGGCGCTCTCCAAGGCCTCAGTTTGGCGCCGGGTCAAAGCCGTTGCCCAGACTGAGATGGACGAGGAGTGGACATGGGGCGTGGAGCCTCACGACAGAGAAAATCTTCCGGAGCAAGTGAGTACTTACTAATTTTCCGAGCTTACGCTCCGGTCTTGCACACCTCGGTTGCTTCTTAACTCAATTCTTTTTTGCCACTCCTGCAGCGGTTCGCCCGGCAGCTGATCGAGGACGGCGCGGAGCTGTCGAACTGGGCGCCTGCCCGCCTCGCCCTGGAAGGTCCAGAGACTGAAGACCCGGACAATGAGGATCACCTGCCGATCCCTAAGGCCGTTCCGAGGTCCGCCCCCAAGACTAGCTCTTCCAACCCGGGTAAGAAACAAGTTCCCAGTTCCATCAGAGACTGGTCTGACGACGATGATGACGATGACGATTGCCAAATTCTGGAACCTGTCAACGTTATTCCCATTTCATATGCTCCTCCAACATATAAGAACTTTCATCCAGCGTCTGCAGCTTCCCGGAAGCGCTCAGGACCTGGTACCTCGGATGCCGAGGCTTCCAAGACCTCGGAGACTGCAGCGCCCAAAGCCAAGCGTGCCAAGAAGACCTCGGCGCGGCGCAAGAAACGAGGTCCCGTGGAGGAAGATGCGTAAGTCACCTTTGCTCCTCCTTACTTCTCACGCTGCTCCAAGGTTAAGCTTTTTACACTCTAACTTAATCTTTCTCTTTCGTCTAGCCCGGCTCGGCAGGTCAAACAGAGCCATAGCTCGATACACTCACCACTGCCTCCAGTGGTTGAAGCTCAGACAACCGAGGTCGAGGTTAACCTCGGCAGCCCCGCCAGAGCCTCTCCTCCAGAACGGTCCATTGACCTCACCAGCCCGGAGAAGACCATCTCCTCCCCGGTGCGCGTCTCCTCCGCCGAACTTCCACCGCCGAGCTCTGACTCCGGCCTGGGGCACTCTGCTCCCCGCCGAGATCAGACTCCTCCGCCTCCTCAGAAGGATGCGGAGACAGATCGCGCCAAGACTCCGGTAAGACCGTGCAGGAGCCTCGGCTCCCCCAAGTCTCAGCTGCGCGCAACCAGCAGCAACAGCAGCAAAAGAAGAAACAACAACAACAACTGCAGAAGCAAAAGCTCCAGCAGCAGCAGAAAGATTCAGCTCAAAACGTTGAGCCCCCCAAACAGCCACAGCAAACTCCGATGCCGCCACCGTCATCAGGCCCCTTGACTGCGAGCACCCAACTGGTGCCGCATGTTCCCGCTTCTGCGCCGAGGTCCACCTTGACCAAGGCCGCGCCCTCGAGCTCTCAGGTCGCCACCTCCCGAGCTTTATTCGCTGCTACTACCCAGCCGGACATCAGCAGCTGGGAGGTCGGGCAACTCCGGACCAAGAGCGGGAACAGCCTAGGCTCGGAGAAGCACTATGACATGGACTGGAACTCGGCTGACACTGCCGAGGTCTCCTCCAACCCGAGCTCTGAGCATCAAGTTGGACCCAGCGCCGTGCTCCAATCTATCTATAACATGCAGACTGCAGTCCTTGATTGCAGCAAGAAGGCCTCGGTAAGTTTCTTTACACAGCTCTCTTTCTTCCTTTGAAATCAAATGACAAACATACACTATTCCCAGTCCCCGAGATTCGGGTTGAGCAATTGACACTCCACCGAGTTAAAATTGCTCGGCTTGAATCTCAAAAACTTGTCATTTCTCCCATGCTGAGTCCCCGAGGCCAATGCCAAGTCCCCGGGACTCAATTGGGCCTCGGGTGCTAGAAATACCTCGGATTTATCCGAACTGATCTCTCTATTTTTTCAGGAATGCAACAATGCTCGGACAAAGGTCTTCAAGAACCTCCTGCTGGATCACAACAGACTGAAGAAGTCTCACCGGACTCTTCTATCCGCCAAGGAGCAGAGCGACAAGGATTACGCCTCCAAGTTGAAGACAGCCGAGGATGAAATAGCTCGGCTGCAACAAGAGCTGAACCGGGCTAATGAAGCCAAACTGCTGTGGAGGACGCTATGAAGGTTAAGGACCAGGCCGCCGAACAGCAGCAAAAGCTTGCCAAGACCCTGGAGAGCCGCGCCACCTCGGCCGAAGCCGAACTTACCGCCCTCCGAGCTATCTCGAAAAGCTGGTTGTCCGAGCTCGCTCGGATTAATCACCAAATGGACAGTAAGTTTCTTCTCCCTTTTCCTTATTTTCTGCCGACCTACACCCCGTGCCACCGTATGCCTTATTTCAGCGACAGCCTTTTTGTCTCTTCAGAGAACTTCGAGCACTCCAAGGACAAGGCTATCCGCGAAGTTCAAGCAGCTCGGGCAAAGAGGGCTGAGACAGAAACTCTCAGCGACAGCTGGGATATCCAGGACCACCTTGTTGCCCTTAATGCTCGGATCAGGCCGCTCCGAGCCATTGGAACCAAGCTTGTTGATGCTGCCATCGAGGTCCACCGTGCCCTCTGGCCCAAGGTCAAGACCCCACTTGCATCGACGAGCTCGCCACGAAGCTGAAAGGAGCCGAGGCTAGACTTCGGGAGTGGAGATGCTCGTCAGCTCGGGCTGGAGCGGACAAGGCCCTGGTGTTCGTGCTGTCCTGGTATGAGGATGTTGAGATCCACACTGTTACCTCCCTGCGCAGGGGCTCTCCTTGGAACTCCACCCCGGATGGCATTGCGAAACGCCAAGCAGCAGCCGACCGCTTTGCTAGTTACGCAAACACCCGGACCTTTGATGACGGGCGCCTCTACTCTGAGGACGAAGAGAGCTCGGACGAGGAAGCGGCGTCCGGTGAAGAAAGTTCTGAAGGCGAGGACATTGACTTTGACGAGCCTGAGAGCTCCAAGGGCAAAACAACCGAGGTGGCTGAAGGCTCTGATGATGACTTCAGCTTCGACGAACCTCCGAACTCCAAGGGCAAGTCCGGCAAAGCTGTAGCCACCGAGGTGATTTCCTCCGACGTGACGGACACCCCGGCAACCACTCCCACAACCGAGGTTGCTTCCGCGACCGAGGTTGTTCCTGCGCCCGAGGTTGCTGCGCCCGAGGCTCCCACTGCCACCACTTCGGCGACCGAGGTCTCTGGTTCCGAGGCCTGAATTTATCTTAAGCAAAACATTAAATCCCCGGTATGCCGGGTGCAGATGTAACAGACCTTAAGTAGTTTGCTTGCTACCATTACTATTAACTTGCTATCCGAACCAAGCTTTTCTAAGAATTATGCCGAACCCTTTTGGAACGAGTCCCCGAGTTCACTTTCGTGTTTACTATATCTGGCATTCTTTGCTCTTGTCTACCATTTAGGCGTTCGACAGTCGAGTCACAAGATTGTTATTTATAGCATACAGTACTTAGCAAATCTCGAAGTGTGTTTCAAAACCATCCGACATAAACGAAAGGTAAAGACAGGGGTTAGTAAACGACACATGCCGAACTATATTTTTGGACCGAGTCCCCGAGTTCATTTTCATGTCTCCCACGTTTTTTCATCTTTGCTCTTGACTACCATTTAGGCAGATGCCAGTCGAGTCACAAGATTAGTTACACAGCATACATTACTTGAAGTTTGAGACGAGGTTCAAAATAGTTCGGCATATGAACGAAACTGACAAACAGAAATAAAACACAAGCACAAGAGCGAGGCAGTCCCCGAGCTTCAACCTCGGAGTGCCGACATTTTATTAAGGATTAACCGAGGTACATACATTGCGCCTTTCATGAGTAGAAAGGTCGGAGTAGAGCTACGTTCCATGGTCGCCTGACCTCTGATCCGGGGTTGTCCAGCCCATCTTCCCTTGGTTCCTGCGCATCTATTAGATAGTACGAATCATTGAGCAGAGCTCGGGTCACAATGAACGGTCCCTCCCATGGAGGTGACAACTTGTGCCGACCTTTCTTGCGCTGCACCAGCCTCAGCACCAAATCTCCCTCGTGAAACACACGAGGGTTGACACTCCGGCTATGATAACGTCGGAGACCTTGCTGGTATATTGCTGACCGAGATGAGGCCAATTCTCTGCTTCCTCAAGCAGATCTACTGCATCCTCCCGAGCCTCTTTTGCCTCGGCTTCAGTGTACATTGCCACTCTGGGCGCATCATATCGATGTCAGTGGGTAGCATAGCTTCTGCCCCATAGACCATAAAAAATGGCGTATAGCCAGTTGATCGATTTGGCGTGGTCCTTAGACCCCACAGTACTGCTGGTATCTCATCTATCCAACACCCCGGCGTTTTCAGCAGTGGTTCAATGAGCCGAGCCTTGATGCCGGCCAACACTAGAGCATTTGATCTTTCCACTTGTCCATTAGACTCCGGGTGTGCCACCGAGGCTATGTCCAGCCGGATTCCCTTGTTCATGCAAAACCGAGCAAACTCTCCAACAGCAAAGTTTGTGCCGTTGTCCGAGATAATGCTATGGGGGTACCATATCGCAGAATAATCTCCTTCAAGAAAGTCACTGCTGAATGACCATCCAACTTCCGGATTGGTTTCACCTCGATCCACTTGGTGAACTTGTCCACCATCACCAATATGTGCGTCATGTTACCTCGGGCTGGTTTGAACTCTCCCACCATATCCAAACACCATACCGCAAACGGCCAAGTGATAGGAATTGTTTTGAGCGCCGAGGCTGGCATATGCGTTTGCTTGGCAAACCTTTGGCATCCTTCACATCTCCGGACTATGGCCTCTGCATCAGCAAGAGCAGTGGGCCAATAGAACCCATGCCTGAACACCTTGGCCACCAGAGCTCTTGTGCTGCAATGATGACCACACTCTCCTTGGTGGATCTCCAAAAGCATCTCCTTGCCTTCAGCTGGCTCGACACACCGTTGCAACACCTCGGTTACGCTTCTTTTATAGAGCTCCTTGTTGATGATGGTGTACGCCTTGGCCCTCCTTTGAATTCTCCTAGCCTCGGTTGTGTCACTTGGCAAGCTTCCCTCCGTTATGAACTTCATGATTTGCTCCGCCCACTCCGGCACTGGGTGCAAAGGAAAAAGTTCCTCGTCCACCTCCATTGGTTCGGCCACCATAATCTCCTCCATTATTTCCTCCACCATCCTGCGACCAGTCCCCGAGTCTTGATGAGCAGTCCCCGAGCTCTGCCACGCAGTCCCCGGGTCCGACCAAACGCACCGACGTCTACCTCCATTGGAACAGGTCCGGGCTCTTGCTCCGCCGGGATGAAAATAGATTCGGATTCAGGAGAAGGTTTGATTGAAGGAGTTCTCAAGTGATTCAGGGCTACCCCTGGTGGTACTGCCTCTTTCGATGAACCGAGCTTTGACAACACGTCGGCAGCATCATTTTCTGCCCGAGGTATATGCCTGTACTCACACCCTTCAAAGAACCCGGATATCTTTTGCACATGGAACCGATATAACGCCATGTTGGCATCCAGAGCATCCCAAGTTCCAGAAGATTGTTGCACCACCAGGTCGGAATCGCCGAAGCACTCTACACGCCGGATACCGATCTCCTTTGCCACCTTGAGGCCATGGATTAAGGCCTCATACTCCGCCACATTGTTTGATGCTGAGAAATGAATCTGCAGCACGTACTTCAGCTGATCTCGCTTTGGCGAGGTGAGGACTATTCCAGCCCCCAGCCCGATCTTTGTCTTGGACCCATCAAAATGCATTTTCCAATAATTATAGTCCGGCCTGGGTGGCTCATACTGCATCTCGGCCCAATCACAAAAGAAGTCCGGCAACGCCTGGGATTTAATTGCATCTCTTCTCTCATAATGTGGTGCATATGGAGACACCTCAATCGCCCATTTGGCAACTCGGCCAGTTGCATCTTTGCACCCGATGATCTCCGAGATTGGAGCTTCGCACACCACCGTCATGGGATGCTCCTGGAAATAATGCTTCAACTTCTTGACCGCCAGGTAGACACCATACGTCATCTTCTGGTAGTGAGGGTAGTTCTGCTTCGAGGTAGAGATCACCTCGCTCAAGTAATACACCGGTCTCTGCACCGACCTGCCACCTTCTTCGCGCTCCACCACCACTGCCACACTTACAACTCGGTTTGTGGCCGCAATGTAAAGTAACATCGGCTCATTGTGCAATGGTGACGCCAACACCGGGGCAGTGGACAACATCTTTTTCAGCTCACCGAACGCCACGTCGGCCTGCGGGGTCCATGTAAACCCGGTACTTTTCTTCATGAGCTGGTACAAAGGCAAGGCTTTTTCTCCTAGCCGAGCTACAAATCGGCTCAACGAGGCTAGGCACCCTGTGAACTTCTGCACATCTTTCAAACACTTCGGTAACTTCATGTTCTCAATAGCTCGGATCTTGGCCGGGTTAACCTCGATACCTCGGCTAGACACCAGGAATCCGAGCAACTTTCCAGCCGGGACACCAAAGGTGCACTTGTCCGGGTTAAGCTTCAACCGATACTTTCTCAAATTCACAAATGTCTCCTCGAGATCCTCGAGGAGAGTACGTTTCTCCTTAGTTTTGATGACGATATCATCGACATACACTTGCACATTTTTGCCCATTTGAGAGTGCAGGCATTTCTGCATACACCTCTGATAAGTTGCCCCGGCATTTCTCAGACCAAAACACATGACACGATAGCAATACGCCCCATACGGGGTAATAAAAGCAGTCTTTATTTGATCCTTTGGGTTCAGGGTATCTGGTGAAAACCAGAGTACGCATCGATAAAAGACAACAGTTCACAACCAGCAGTGGAATCGATCACTTGATCAATCCGAGGTAATGGAAATGGATCTTTCGGGCACGCCTTGTTGAGGTTAGTGAAGTCAATGCACATGCGCCACACCTTGACCACGGCTGGCTCGTCTTTCTTCTTTTCCACCAAGACCGGATTGGATATCCAGTCCGGATGCAGCACCTCCATAATGAACCCGGCTGCAAGCAACTTAGCCAGCTCGTCCAGCACCACTTGTCTTCGGTCGTCTGAGAGACGACGGGTCGGTTGCCTCACCGGTTTCACCTCTGGCCTACAAATAAAGAGTGCTCTGCCAACTCCCTCGGAACACCAGGCAGGTCCTTAGCCGACCATGCAAAGATATCCCGATTCTCACGGAGGAAGTGACAGAGCTCGCTTCCTATTTCTCGCCCAGCCCGGTCCCAATGATGGCCATATGCTCTGGGTGCTCCGGGTCAATGGGGATCTTCTTGGTCTCCTTGGGCACCTCGAATGCTGCAGTTGAGTCCGGGCTCATCAGTCCGGACAGGCCGAGCTGTGTTGACTGCGCCATTGCCACCACTTGATGCAGCTTCTTTTCTCAGCTGCGATCACCAAAGACTCGGCCAGATTAGACCCCGCCGAGGCACACTGAATGGCTCGCTTGTAGTCACCCGAGATGGATATGATCCCATTAGGCCCTGGCATTTTCATCTTCAGGTATGCAACATGGGTGGAAATCATGAACTTGGCCAGAGCCGGCCTTCCAAGCAATGCATGGTATGCACTCTCCAAGTCCACCACCTCGAACTCGATACTCTCAACTCGGCAATTGTCCTTGGTTCCAAATGCTACATCCACCCATATCTTGCCCATGGGTGCACAGGAAACGCCAGGCACAATCCCATGAAAAGTACAACTGCTTGGCATCAACTGATTTGGCGATATGCCCAATTTCACCATTGTGTCTCGGTACATGATGTTGATGGCACTGCCATTGTCCACCAGAACTCGGGTGAACCTCACATTGTTGGTAGGCCCACACAACGTTGGATCTACCACCAGGGCATACTTTCCAGGGCTCGGCATGATCCGAGGTGTGTCTTTCCTGCTCCAAGTGATCTCCTGCTCAGACCAGTTCATATAGGTCGGCACCACCGGCATTACTGCATTCACCTCCATGGCACGCCTCTGCACGCTCTTCTTGTCAGTTGGCTCGGTCACAAAGACCACATAGCTCGCATGAGCCTCTCTATAGTCATTTCCGGGGTATTCATACTGCTGACTTGGTCCGGCACCATTGTTGTTGTTATTACCTCGGACATTCACAACATTCACGGGTCTTGCTGCTGCAGGCCTCGGAGAGGTGCAGTGGTTATCGGGGTAACATTTGCTCCGGACAGATTTGGGTGGGACCTCGGCTGAAATCTCTGAGGTGGTGGTCCTGCTCTGATTCCTCCGGCCTTCGCCCCTTCTTCTCTGATTCTGCGGTTCCAGCTGCACTGCCGGGTTGAATGGTTGGCTGGCTTGCGCGGGTCGGTCGTATGGTAACAGCAAGGACCATCTATCATTGATTCATAGGTCAAGGGTGGCTCCGGGTTCGGACTAAATGCCGGACCATTGATTTTTGGCCTCTGGACACCTCCAGCTCCGGGCTGATCCGGGTTCACCGCTGCAACTTGGTTCGAGGTGTATGGGTAGTCCGGCTCCCTCCTCTTTGTCCGAACTCTTGGCGGTCATTACACCTTGGTCCGAGCCGGTTGTTTATTGGCTCCCTCCTTCTGTTACGTGCCACTGCCTCTGCTGCTGGCTGCATCGGATCACCCAGAGCATAAGAATCTGCAATCCGGATTGTTTCTGCTAGGGATTTCGGCATATCTCTCTGGAGCCTCTGCCACAGCATGCTGCCATGTCGACAACCATCTGCAAACCAGGAAATGGCCTGTGCCTCTACAACTCCTTCACAGGAATTCCGAACATTGCTCCACCGAGTTAAGAATTCTCGGTCAGTTTCATGATCATCTTGCTTACATGCCGCCAGGAGCTGAGGTCGGTTTGGCCTCTTGTATGTACTAGCAAAGTTGCTGTTAAACGCCAGCTCCAAGTCTATCCAGGAGTTGATACTATACTCCGGCAAATTATTCAGCCAGATCCGAGCTGGACCTTCCAACATGTGCGGGAGATACCGGACCGCCCATCGGCGATTGCCCCCCGCTATGTGCACCGAGGATACATAATCTGTCAGCCAATCTTGTGGCTTGGTGCTCCCATTGTATGGCTTGGTGTTCCGACCTAACTGGAACTGAGATACTGGTGGTGGTGGCTCCTTCATGATCCGAGGTCCAAAACACGCCGGACCAGGAGGGCCTTCCTCCTCCAGTTGCTCAGACAAGTAGATTCTATCCAGCTTGTTACGAACATCGCCTGGAGCTAACATCCGACCTCCTATCCGAGGTCCCAACGCCCCATCCACTCTGTGGTATCCAGCTCGCGCCATGGCCGAGTCTCCATCATCATATCGGTCATCGCCTTGACCGACATTCTGAGGTTGCTGAACATACTCCGGCTCTCGCTGATATTGCCCCTGCGGCCGGGTTGTTGCTGATACCTCGGGGGCGGAGGTGGTTTACCTCGGCCAGCCGACGCTGCTTGCCCGCCATTCTGATTTCCCTGACCGGAGTTACCCTTAGCTCGGCTTGCATTACCTGGGCCGGGGTTTCCCTTAGCTCGGCTAGCATTGCCCTGGCCCACCTTCTGCTTTGCTGCTAACTGGATCATACATCTGCAGCTGCTTGTTCTGACCCGAGGTGACACTCCGGGCTCGATCGGCTCCTCCGACGAGTGGAGACGAGGCTTGCCCCTTGGACACCTGACTAACTGGCCTAGCTGAATAAACCATCTCTGAATCACCAGCCCCGGCATATGCTCTGCGGAGAGCCTCATTCTGCTGGTTAGCCACATACACTAACTCATTGACTCGCTTCTGCTGCGCACGCCATGCATCTCCAGTTAACCCGGATAGCTCGGCCCTGCCTGCCTCGGCAGCTCTGAGGTTCTTAGCAGGGGAACTATACACTGGCCTTCCCGTCGACACGCGACTCTCACTCCTAACCGCCATTGTAGCATCATACAGCTCGAGGAGCAGCTTGTACTTGTCACTTTGAGCTATACACTGAGTAGGGTAGTGCTGCAGTAGGGGTGTTACCTCCACAAGAGGGCCCGAAGCAGGGTACATCGTGGTGTGCTTTGTGTTCTTGGTTTCTTGGTTCTTCGTTCGTGTTCTTGCGTGTTCTAGCTTGTGCACTTCTTGAGTGCATAAACCCTCCCCGGATTCCCCAACGACCATTCGGCCCCATCTTAGCCATACCTATGGCATCTGCCGTGATCCCACCACGACAGTTGGCGCCCACCGTGGGGCAGATTGAGGTGTTGGAGGGAGTTTTCATCCGGACGGGCTCAGGCGAGCGTGTTCTTTCCGGGCTTGTCGCCAAGATCGGAGAGTTCACCTTCATCAGCGACAACGCGGGGTGTTTCGCCGGCAAGCCCTTCCCCGAGCACGGCTTCACCATGATGCTCGGCAGCTTTGTCACATACGTTGCTGTCGAGGTTGTTCGCGGGTACCCGGAGCAGGTGCTCGTGGACGACGAAACTCCTCTCCTCGCGGCTTTAGGTCGGCGTATCACTCGCCCCGAGAGCTGCGTGGAGGTGATGATGACAGGTCCGGTTGACGCCGCTGGCAAAGTAAATGCCAGCCAATCCAAGGCGGCCGAGGTTGCTAAGGTGAGATCTGCAAAGCCCAGGCTAGAGAAAGAGCTGCCTGGTACCCCCGAGGTGCAGGGCCGAGGTGCGACCCTGGTAGAGATAGTGCAGACACTGGCAGACCCAGTAAATCCAGCAGTGGATGTAGTGGTGACTGTGGCCGACCTAGAGGTAAAGCGTGTCCTGTTGCAGAAGGAGGCTGTAGCAATGATAACAGCTAGAGATGAGTTCAATAGAGATCTGCGTGAGTACAATGCGGCAAATGGCTTCACCCCGGTAGCAGTTGATACACATAGGGGAGCCGAGGTGCGGCAGAGAGGCAAGGGGCTCAATGATGAGATGGACAGGGAGGCTCGACCTACCACCTCGGTTAGCTCGGCACGGATGTGACGAGCTCCGTACCTCGGGTCTTTGCGCTTAAGATCTTTACCAGGTCGGATCTTTACCTCCTCCCCACAGCTTCTCCTGCTCTCACACCACAAACCATAGCACCGAGGTAGCTAGGTCGGCTGAACGTAGCTCGGACAGTGAACCTCGGCCCAGGTCGACGGGATACCTCGGATCCCTCTGGGCTAAGATAGGTCGGCCTTTAAACTCTCCAGGTCACAGTGAAGCTCGGATTCTCCTAGGCCCAAGCAGGTCGGCCCTTTCCATACCTCGGCATGTCTTTAAACTCATCCTTATACCAAGCCTTCACCCTACCCGGGGTAGCCCCCCGACAGTACCTCCACGGCCGTAGTTCTGGCCGTAGGCGCCGCCACCATTGTTGCGGCCGTAGTCGCCACGCCGTGCTGCATTGGCGGACGAGGAGAAGTCGAAGTCGTTCCCGGGCTGATCCTGCATAGCCTCATGGGAAATCAACATGGAGTAAAATCGGCGAGGTGGAGGATGGCGTTGGGGTTGGTGTTGGAGAATACGTTGAGCGACGCCTGGAGCGGGGCGAAGGCGCTGCCCAGACCGGCGAGGATATAGTCGATCAGCTCATCATCGGGAAGCGGAGCTCCGACGGTTGCCATGGCGTCGGCAAAGCCCTTCATGAGGTGAAAATAGTCGGCCGCCCCCATGTCGTTCCGCCTTGTCGTCGCCAGCTTGCGGCGGAAAGCGCGCATGCTCGCCCGTCCATGGGCGGAGAACATGGAGCAGAGGCAGCTCCACACGGCGGCGGAGGTATTGCGCCCGACCATCTGGGCGAGGATCTCTTCAGACATGGACCCGAGCAGCACGCTCAAGACGCGCTGATCCATGCGGTGCCATGCGAGGTAGTCGGGGTTGACATCGGTCTTTGCGTCCGCACCGGTGCCGGTGGTGATCGTCTTCGGCGGTGCGGGCAGGGTGCCATCGATGTATCCAAGGCGTCCCGATCCGGTGAGGTTGGGGGTGACCTGCGTCTTCCACAGCAGGAAATTGCTCCGATCCAGACGGACCGTGATAGTCGAAGACTCGCCGGTCTGAAGGGAGCCAACGGCGGAGGAAGCTTGCGCGGAGGAGGTTGTCAACGCCATCGCGGCGGAAGGCGCAGCGGCGGCGGGAGGCGCAACGAAGAGGAACCCTAGAGCGAAGGCTCTGATACCAAGTTAATCGTAACGAAAGGATTGTGTGCCGTAGTTAGCCCCACGGCTGGCTCTTGTATTTATATGAACAAAACGTGTAGAACACGTATACAACACGGATACAATACATGAGTCGGTATTCTACCTAATAGTGTTTTCTTTTTAATTTGATCACATGCATGCACGCCTTCATACCTTGAAATCCTGTGCTGCATGGAGCTGGCCGCCTCGGGAAGACCGTTCGCAGGAGCGGCATGATCTGCTGTTGCGCCTCGGGTCTCGGTTGTCTGCGTGTCGCCGGAGTTGCCATCTAGTTGAGGCAGATCTTGTCCGCCGGGTTCGTCGGTGTTGTGACGAGAGCACCAATCTTGCACAGCTTTTTACACTGATTTCTCGCCGGAAGAGGATCGATCTATGGATTTAGGGCTTTATTTGGCTAATTCGGATCTAATTGGAAAATTTGGAAAACTGATCTAATCTATGAATAAATTCGAAATTTGATCTAATCTAATCTAAAGAACCGATCAGATCTTTGATCTAGACCGGGTGCCGCGCCCCCGAGGAGAGGAGATTAATCTCCTCGGGGGCGGCGCGATGCGGAAGTGGTGGAGAAGCCTAGGATCGGCGTCGTGAGACTAACCGCGCTCTGATACCATATAGAAATTATTGATCCCTAATTTTTTTTTTTTTGTATTGCTTAGACCCTCGTGGGGTTTATATAGAGCTACAAAGGGGGTAGAGGATTGGAGTACAAGGCAAGTCATGCTAGGTTTAAACCGAGTCTACCTCTAACTCTAGAGTATTCCAATATCTCCACGTATTATACTTCTGACAGCACTCCGTCCACGTCTCCACAAGATGGATTATCTTTTGGCTCTTTTGCAGGGAGAGGCGAATCACTTATCCCTTACAATTCTATGCGTCGCAAATTTCTTTTGGTTGTATTTAGGGAAAAAAGATAATTTTGAAAGGAAGTGCAGATTTCAGCCAAAGAATTACTGGCAGAAAAAGAAAAAAAATGAAAGATCAAGACTGAAAGAAAAAGAAACACTTCACTGAACTCTTGATCGGTAAAACCCGCCTTAAATATGAACAAAATCGAGAACATGCATTACGAAACCTAAACAGTAAACCGTGCACAGCTCATGATGATGATAGATTAGCAAGATCTTCCCTTCCAATTTCTTCTTGTCAGCTCATAGTATTTACTACTAGTGGTAATCACTATCGCACTTAATTCGTCAGAGAGACGAAAGGTGTGGGGTAGCGATGGAGATGGGGGCGGCGACGGAGCGTAGCTCGTAGGCGTGGTGCCTTCCTTGCCGGTCTTCCTACCTTGAGCCTTGAGCACCTGTGCAGTGAGCACCAGCGAAAGATAGGTTTTATTATGGAGGCGCAGGTGAGATGCGGTGTCAACTCAGAGTCGGAGTCTACCTAGGGCAGGCTCATTTGGTGCTCAAGGGCAGGACAGTCTTCTCGAACAGGATCAGATATGAAAACCAGCGAAAATTGAAAATAAATTTGAAGAACTGTAAATTATAACACTATCAAAATCATTCTCATGTTTAAAATCCTGACAAATTTGGGTAAGAGATCGGCACAACATCTTAGATTGCATGCAATTTCAAAGTAGGGCGGTTACCCTGTGTGGGAAGATGCATCGCCCGCCACCATGCATCTCCGCCCCGATGCATCGCCGATGCGTGCGTCCTCAGCCCTCCGCCTTCGGCGAGACGGGCGCCGCCACCGCCGCCGGCAGCGGCCAGGGGATCGGCCTAAGGGAGGCGCTGGCTAGGGTTTCGGGGGCCTCCGGTGCCACCCGAGCGGGGGCGACACGGGAGGAGCTCATCAAAGATGTTGTGCCTGGTAGTGACCTTGTTGAATGCGTTGCTTTTGCGAGTGTGGATTTTCTTCAGGGTGAAAAGCTATGATCTATGATCAGGGCGGCGACGGCACTATAGCACCGTTTCCTTCTTGGAGGCGTCGCTTTTGGAGAAGCTGTACTTCTGGTGTTGTTTTGGTGGTGGTAGGCATGTTGCTACAAGGAATAGATCTTTGTAGCGGGACTTTTCTTTTTTGTAATTCTTTTTCTTTTTCTGGGCTGTGTGCATCTGTGTTGCCACTAGGGCAATGCGTTGTTGGAGAGGCTAGATGTAATTGGTATCTCCGCGATATTAAAGTATACTCTTTATCTTCAAAAAATGTGGGAAGATGCACTTTGCCCATGTGTCCACAAGATGGATTATATTTATTTTACGTATTTTGCAGAGAGATACGAATTACTTCGTCCCTTACAATTCTTCGCGCCGCTATTTTCTTATTGCATTTGGGTATATATTTAAGCCTCCTTTTGGCTTTCAATATAATGGGGGCAAATAGATAAGTTTTCCTTCAACAAAAATGAATGTTGATTGAGGCACGCCTCTCCCTTCCCTCACCTTCTAGCATAGATCGTTATGTTCCACCAATTGCCCGCTTTCAACTCCCACCGTGCATCTCGTCTCGCGAGAAAACCCCCAACCTCACTCCATGACGCCGACTAACCATTTCTCCAACAATGTGTGTTTGTCGGTACTCAGTTGTATTGGCTAGCACTGCAATTGCATATTTGATATGACACAAGAAAGGAAGTAGGTCATCGTTGACCATTTCCTTTTTGTGCAGGCTAAAATATAACAAATTTAAGTTACAATTTTTCACACTTGTAGATCTTGACACTAGCTACATCTAGGATTATTTTCTCTATTTTTGGAAACTTGAAATCATTTTTGAATTTTTCAAATAAACGAGCGATTATTTTCTCTATTTTTGGAAACTTGAAATCATTTTTGAATTTTTCAAATAAACGAGCTCCATTTAGCTCGGGTGCTATTGGTCCTCTCGCCGTCGTGTCGTCTCCAGATTACGAATGCAGAAGGGGGGAAATATCAGTTTGGCCAATGATACTTCATGAACCTTTCCACACATCATAACCGATTTTGAAGCAGTAACCAGACAAACAACCTGCACTTTGGTCCGCATCGTATTGTGCGCCGTCGTCGCCATCGCCGCCTTTGTGCTGCACCGCCGTCGCCATTGCCGTTGTGTTTGTGCAGCCTTGTGTCACCGTTGTGCCTCAACATTGTCGTGACGTGTGGTTCTTAAGCTGCTACGGCGCTGCAAGGATTGGAGTCACTCTCAACCTGTCGTGCCATCGTCTTGGGAGTCTTGGGGCGTCTTGGGGCAGAATAGAGGAAGTGGAGATTCTCCATATTAGGTACAAATCTGCTCTGATACCATGCATCCAACATTAAATTGAGGAGGAGGTACAGGAATCACTCAAGAAGCTTCAGTTCCTCTCTCCCGTAGTCTTGTACAATGCTAACACCCAGGAAGTGAAACTAGGTGTTCTTGAGTGATTCTTGTACCTTCTCCTCAATTTAATCGTGGATTAATTTCAACGAGTATACTATTACATCTCAAAAAGGAAGGAAAAAAACTCCAGTACTATTAGATTTCCAGACTGGTCCGGTCACATGCAAGCTCCATCTTTCAGAGAAAAAAAACGTAACTATCATTGATCTGTCTCGACTCTCGAGAGATATCGATTGTGGGCCGGCTGGGCCAGTAGCGTTTACGCGTTTATACCTCTTTGGTGCTGCTTATCGTCTCCAACCTCTGGTTTCTTGTCTCGACCAAAACGGGGGCGCCCTTCCCATCTTCCTCGAACCTCCCGCGCCCTTGCCAAGGAAATTGCAAGTGGAATTGCTACTGCTGCAGGAGTCGACACGTCGTGACCTGATGCATGATGAACCCTGTATGCTGCTGGTCAGGTCTCGATCGGAACTGCGCGTGGGCCAGTTACAGCTCAGCTTTCATCGATGGATCAAGAGAGAGCTCGATTCCCAGCTAGTGGAGACGAGGCAAAAGCTAGCGGAAGAGGACGCGGTGTTCCAAAATAGAAAGACTTCGTTGGTGTGCCAAACTCTTTCCTAGACCGAAAGACGCTGTGGCCGGGCACGGGCACGCAGTAGATAGATTAGCTCTAGCTAGATTGTGCTTTACTTTGTTCCTTACTTGTTTCTGAGAAGAACCTTGAGCCAGCGACATTCAGTGTTCCATAATCTATAGCTGTTGTTTGTACAAGCAAAAAGATTGTACTGTGATCCTCTTCTTGTTCACCATGGAGAAAGAGGCTTGTCAAGAATCTCCCCTCTTCGTGTTTGCAAGAGGGAAAAAGAAAAGGTAAGAGATGTCCGAGATGGTAAATGGGCTTTACCTTTTAGTTTAAGTAATTTTTTTCAGGGATTCTTTTGTGTGCACTTTGGACTTTTTCTTAACTCTGCACCCTAAACCCTCTGTGAAAATATCTACTCCACGTCGCACCCCCATATACTTTATGTACAATTGATTTTTGTGAATAGGGCAGTACATATGAATTTACAGTACATATTCGCATAAAATGAAAACTTCCACCTGACCCATGTCATTAGACAAAGCCAACAACCGCAAAGTCGACGAATCACATCACATCCAGAGAGCGTCCGGTGTTGGACACGAGTAAGATGACTAGACTAGTGGTGCAGTGCAAATAGCCATCCGCGTGTCTCCCGTCTCCTCATATATTCCCATATTTTCATATAGTATATTTTTACGGTGTATATGTTATCACGATCTTTGTAGTATATGTCTATTTTGTTTAGCAGATTCTGATATCTCATACCAAAGATGCGTCTGTTTTGCCACGTGCACCATAAGCGTTGATTATCGTTAGTCCAGTGTAGTTTCCAGATAAGTGGGCCACTTTTGTGCTCGTTTAGGACATACAATCGGCCCCTCGTCCTCCCGTTGGGGTCTGGGACACAAAATCATCCTTTAATGGGCCTCCAAGAAGATCAAAAGTGGGTCTATAATATTCAAATATCCCCAAGGCTATTCAACTTTGGAAGTCGAGTCGGGATGTCTAATATGTCCGAACACAAAGACTAACTAGACACCCCAACAGGCAGGCCCTGTTTTGTAGTCATTGAATCATTCCCCTACTCTTTTAACACCCCCCCCCCCCCCCCCCCCTCTCTCACAAACACACACGCGTGCCCCCCCCCCCCCCCCCCCCCCCCACCCCAAACTGTTGCCATGACCACTCAATTTTGTTGCCGCCTCCGGCACCCCATGTCCCTGTGTTTTCGTCGGCCGATACGTCGCCTACACTTTTGAAGCCTTTCGGCTGCAGGTGAGGACAAGCGTGATGGATCCAACTGGTTCATAACGCACCGCCACCGTAGCTATGGGAGGTCGAATGAGAGCGAATTGAGCTTGAGCGGCATCTGTCTCCTCATATATTCCCATATTTTCATATACTATTTTATTTACAGTGTATATGTTATGTCACGATCTTCATAGTATATGTCTCTTTTGTTTAGCAGATTCTGAGATATCTCATGCCAAAGATGCGTATGTTTTGCCACGTGCACCATAAGCGTTCATGATCGTTAGTAAGAGCATATGTCTCTTGCTCGCTTTTCTCGCCGACCACGGCTCGTGACCGGCACCAACCTCCACCTTGGTCTCACCAACATAGGGCCTTCGGTCATTTGACCGAACAAGCTTTTAGGTACAAAAAAAATTGCAAAGTTTCTCCGGTGGAATTATTTGTTCATGATTGTTACTTTGTTTGATGTGTAGACTATGTGCGATCCGTTTGGGGGTCCTTTGGGCGAACCCACTTGGTCCGGACATGGTGTCCAGACACTCCCAAACAAAAATATTTGCGTACTTCCGAACATTCTATCGGGGGCGTCCTTGGAGATGCCCTTGGCACCATCCTCGATTGTTGATCTAATAAAATGATAGACTTCCAAATTAAATCAAAGCCCTTCGGTTTAGAAAAAAAGACCAAATGTGCTAGTGCACGTAGGTCAAGTTTCCCTATTTTGATGATATAATTTATTTAGTTTTGACAGAACCTTTTGACGATATAGTTTGCAAAGCTTGGTCAGTAACCTCTAATTTGAAGATCAGAGCTACCAACTTTGAGCTTCCCCACAAACTTTGTAAATCCATTTCGTATAGCCCGCAACCCAAAGTTTGTGGGTTAACAAAATAACTACTGGCGTTAGTGGCAACAAAATAACTACTGGCGTTAACAAAATAACCTCTAAATTTTTTTTTTGTTATACAGTTAAAAATAAATGCAAAACGAAACGACTTACGACCACAGTGGGAGTCGAACCGACGACCTTCTGATCCGAAGTCAGACGCGCTAATCCACTGCGCTATGCGGTCGTACATGTTCTATTTTACGCATAATTCTTATAGCTGCAGATTTCATATCCTATCCAATCAGAATGATATCGCCATAATTACGTATGGATGCCAAAAATCTTCTGTGCAATGTTGGCTCTACTTCATCCTCGTTACCGAGGATAATCACTTAAATCTCATTCGTACAATAAGAACACTCGAGGAACCAGAAAAATTAAAACGACATTTGAGTAGAAAACTGATACTATTGGTGCGACAAGTGTTGCATTGAGTTTGAATTTGGCTCCTTTTTCCAAGAGGCCGTGTTGTAGAATATGATCGTTGCGACTCCTATTTTAACATGGTCTATCTATGCACTCCAGCTTATTCTTGGGACGGAAATCGTCGTGGAGATACGGAATTGGGTAATGGAAATTTCGTAAGAAATTCAACCGCTAGCGTAAGATATGGTTTTAAAATGTCATATTTATCCTATGTGGTTTGACTGTACTGAGTACTGACCAGTCCCAGATAGCGGGTGTCTTACTTAATTTAGACTGGCAAGCTGATTAAAATGACTAGCAAAATGCCCCGTGCGCTGCAACGGGTCTGTAGCAAATTAATAGGCGTTCATATATTATCCTATCCCCAATCTAAACTTGGAATTTTCTCTGAACCTTTCCCTAACAATATAAACTATCATCAACAAAGCTCCAGAAAGAATACCCAAGCAACACAACACAATCGAAAGCAGCTGCGGTAATGGACATCCATTGTGGAGGCCTCCACTTTAATCATCTGAACCACTTGTAATAGCCTGCAAAGAAATTCTAAAGCTGCTCTCTCCGGCTTCAGAGTTTCAAGTTCAGGGAGGTTAAATTGGACTGAACAACAAAGACAAAAAATAAACTATTCTGTTTAGTTGAGATCATGTTGGCCCACAATGTTCAAATGCAACTATCTGTTGATATGCACGTTCTAAAGTGCTTCATCACCAAATCATGCAAGTGAACTTCACCAAAATTCATGGAAGAAATTTTTCCTAAGGAACCTATTGTTTGTGAAGTTTATTTCATATGGAATCCTAATTGTAGGCAATGAGATCCTTGTAGCGTCTCCAAGTTTTTCTAGCAGCACGAGAGCTAGTGCTGGTACATTTTGCTGCTAAGAAATGAGTTACAAGTCCAGGCCTGATGCGGTGATGCCGCCGCCTCACCTTATCTGGTGCAGCAGTCAGAAGAATGCTCCGCTTCGGGAATCCAGTTGATGGAGCGGCGAGCAGGGCTACTGGTCAACGGGTGGATCAGCACCACCCTTTGGGCTGGGTCTCCAAACCCATAGGTGCCGCGGGAAAGCATGCCGCCATCCTTGGGCGCCGTTTCAGAAACGTCCCCCAAATCCGGCGCGGCGCCTCCCCCAAATCCGAAGTTGTTGTCTGCTGGCTGCCCTCCCTTCCCTCCTCCAGACCGCCTCCTCTGGCTCGGCCGCTCGGGCACGGTGAGCAGGGCGTCCAGCTCCACGGCCACGGCGAGCAGCGCGTCCGCTCCCTCCTTGGGCCACTCAAATTAAGCTTACCTTCTCCTAATCTACCTTGGCTTGTAGGAGCTGCACGTGAATAGTGGAGAGTAAGGGCTGCACGTGAGCACGGGAGAGGGAAATAAAACTGTAATCGGATGCTTTTGTGCCCTGACGATGAAGAGGTTGGTGGTTCTGAGGGGCTGCGTGGCCGACGGGAGCTTGGATCGGTGGCCGTATGCGAGATGGGAGAGGCGGCCGGTTGAGCGCAAGGCAGGGTAGCAGCGGCCCGGCGCCGGCGGGCTTGATGCAGGGAAGTATATGGCGGCGTCGACAAGCTCGATGCAAGGGAAGGGGCGTGGTTGGAGAGCTGGAGGAGGCAGGGGAGGCGAGCGGGCGGCGCCGGCGAGCTCGAGGTAGGGAAAGGGAAGCGGGTCATGTGCGATGGGAACGATGTCAATCGTTATTTTCACTTCGCGGTGGCACGACTGTAAATTTGATTTAAGGCAGGGGTAATATTGGAAATTTAAAAAACGTACCAACCATCACCTGAAGCCTTCTTTGAGTTTGTTCTCTGGTGGGAGATGTTTTCTCTATGTCATCATTGTCATATTCTCTTATTCAGATTTATTGGTGGCAGAGGGTCTAACACTCGAGGCAATGCACAATAAACGAACGAACTTGTTTTGCCAATTAAATTACATAAACCACTGATGCACCAATATTGTGGCCATTTTCATGGTTTCATTTGCGATTTAAACCTGCGCTTATATTATAAGAAAAAACGTAGACTAGCATTGTCGTAGACTACCACTGATGCACCAATAATGAGAACGGGCCTAATCACCAGGGATGCTAATCACGGACCTCGACTTTTCAACTTATTTGAGCGGCAACTTCCAACCACTCCTTACGACATTTAGAGCATCAGGCTCAGTACCTGCTCGTTATCTCAGGATAACATGTAGCACGACGGGGAAAAAAATATGCACGACATAACAGCCATGGAGGCATACATTGGTATAGTAAAAACAATTAAATAATGTTCTTGAATAATTGACTGAATTAATGAACCCATATTTCAACTGGACAAGTCCTTATTTGAGTACTACATGGAGAAGATAGAAGCCTCCAATGTACCAACCATACACATACACATTTATTTTTCACACCACACAACTTGTCATACTTTTGGTCCAAATTTACAGGGTCTACACATCAACCCGCATCACAAAAGTATGGGTTCTTACAATTCCGTTTCTAAATTTTATAGGTGAGACTTTAGGCACTGGATCATACAGTATATGTTTTCGATTCCCAGGAAATTATATCTACATACATAGTTCAACCGTTCCAGCGTTCCAGCGTTCATACACACATTCAGGTCTCCTACATGCCAGGAACGTATACGAGGTAACAAGTACAGACTCAGATACTAACATCGCGGGCACACATCCATGCATTTCAGGGACGGCTCGCGACTTTTGTTTCTCGCCTTGTTACAGCAGTCAGCGCCTTTGAAGGTAGTAGATCCATGCTTCGCCAATGCGGAACTCTTCTGCGACAGTTACACGGATATCAGACAGTGATTCCCCACTAATGGCCAACCAAATTCTTCCCCGGTCTTAGGGGTTACAGTACATGCCCCCATATCTCCACATACTTGGCAGCAATGTGGGGAAAATAACCAGCAGAGAAGAGCCTAGTTACCTGCAGTTAAATTGAGTAGTCCCTGAGCAGAATTGCCCCAAAATCATCCAAGTTCTCTTAACCCATTCTTTGAAGGGGGGCCTTCCAGGAGAGACATTACAACCAGCCTCTGCACCTGTTTCATTAACCCAACACTGGCTGTTAGAAAATATTTCCATTTGTAGATCTCCATAACTCCCGCAGGACTGCAGAAGAATGATATTAAACATCATATATGTATTTTACTGCTAAACCAGTAAGTAGCCATAGAAGTAGAATCTCAAACTTGGATACCAGGAAGATGAGCTACCTCTTGCTAAGCAAGCCTAGCAACAAGCCAATAATAGAATAATAAGACAGATGCTGGACAGATTCATTGTCAGAAACTTAACAGACAGTCATGCATCCAAGATCATATATGTATGTTCCGAGCATCACATAAAAAGCAATGATACCGAATATGGTTTACCCCTGCTTATCTAAGTTAAGAGTCGACCACTAAACTCTAAAGATGGAGAAACACCAACATACACGCAGGTATGCATGTTTCGGAAGAAGTACTTGTGCCTTTTAAAAGTAATCTCCAAACAAAACTAGTCAATGAGACCTCACACTAAGAGGTTGACCAATGCAACCAGTCTGGCCCTCAGGCTAGAAAGAAACGAACGCAGATTATAAATGGGAAACGAAGGAACATGTGGATCGCCGATTTAAATTTCACGATCCCGTGTAGTTAATAATGCATTGAAAGGAATGCCCTTCCAAGTTCCAACAACCCCCACGCCCTATAAAACCACCCAAAGAAGCTGCAAGGCAATAGGTGTAAGAAATTAGGGTTGGAGCTAATTCGGCCTACCCTCTATTCCTCTGCCTTATCGGTGGTGCCGCTCACAATGCATCTTGAGGCTAGAGGGTGGGACCTTTATATTGACTCCAAATTCCAGATAACTGAATCTGTTTCCAGATAGGACTCGTGACTTGTTAAACCAACCACTATCATTAACAGCCATTAACCGAGCCTATTACTGTTAAACAATTAGGTCCCAGCACGCACGTGTGAGTCATGCGCTGAGTTCGAATACAAAATCAAACTCGCAGGCTTTAACAATCCATAGAGCCAATCCTATGAACAACCTGGCATTCCGCTCTATACTGTTCCCGGGTATAATTCCAGCATATTAATATACACTGTGTTCCAGTATAGCCGTACCGGCTTCCTTAAGTATATTTCTTAAGTACAATTCCACATCATTAATTCCCTGTTATTTCCGTGATGCTTCCACACTGAAGTAATTCCGGACAATGTAGTAAATATATAAAATGTTGCAAGACACGATTTCCTACATCTCCCACTTGACTGAAAACATTTTATTTCAGCTCAGTGAATTCCCATGCTATTACATGCTTAGGCGTTAATTCCTTCCTTCAGTGCATTCACGTTATATAAACCTTTGTGACTTTTGGAGTCAAATTATCACAAAGTAACAGGTTATGATGCACCTTTCCACGACCTTTAAGTTCATACAGAAAATTCCTTAGCCATAGACCTTCCTTCAATGCTTAATGCATCAAAGTATTCATATTTCATAAATAACAAGTACTAAATCATGTTTCCTTTGTACACCATAAAGACCTACAAAAGTAAATATTAACACATAACATAAAATAGATTACCTTTCACCAAGATCACAAATAGCGTCAATATCCACGTAGTTGAAGGTTGAGATCATCAATGAATAATGAGTAATCCATATTTCCTTGACATTGCACGACAAGTCCATTATGTGATTCCAGAAATTTCAATAAGATTCATATTCCGTTTGCCAATAATTCCAGCAAATCGTTTCCGTGCTAATCAAAATAGCAACAATAACAACGGCATGGCAAAGTTCAGGTCACACGAATAATGTCCCACAATAACTGAGGATGACAATTATTCTTCCTTTTTCCTCACGAGTTTAAATATAATTCCTCGCAGAGTATCATTCTCTTAATCAAAAGGTACATGACATGTTTGCACTTTTCCATAGAAAAAAGTATCAAAACATTCTCTATGTAATTCCACTCCCAAAAGATTGGAAGCTTCAACATACCTTTCATATGAAATTAGAACCGAACCAAGCTTTCACTTCCATCAATGTGATATTTTAGAAACAATAAGAACATAGTTAGCACATATAACGATAACACAAAATAATTCACACTAACCTTTGCATATGATCATCTTCCATCATTAATAAAACCGTATGACATGATATTCCATTGATGTGAAGCTTGTTCCAATAAAATTAATTGATCAATTCAATTAGCAAACATTGTCATTGTTCCCACCTCCTCTAAATTCCAGAGTTTACACAAAGTATAACACTTCCTTTGGGTAAATAGTTAAACAACAACTACTACTCTAAATTCCAGAGTTTCCACAAAGTATAACATTTCCTTTGTGCAAATAATTAAACAACAACACCTCCTCTAAATTCCAGAGTTTCCACAAAGTATAAATATTTCCTTTGTGTAAAGAATTAAACAACAAACTTAGAATTGTAACTTCCACTAAGAATGTTGCATTAAACTTCCTTGTAAATAAATCCAATAACATCCTATAGGCATGCGGTTGTTTGGTAAAATAACAAGTTCCCAGACTTTTATTATTCATCATTGAGTATGTTCTTTCCCGCAATGCTTCCACCCATAGTTAACATTAGCAACAAGTTTAGTATTTTTCTTTCCTCTAAAATATAGAGTAACTTCCTCAAATAACACACAATAGTAGCCAAGATATGATGGTCCAATTTAATTCCTCCCACTTTTCCTAAGCATGTTAGTGTTGGGAGTGTAACTTGGTGTTTTCCTTTGAGTTTAACACATATATTTCAGTGTGACTATTAATAAACACACCCTTCATGAGAAAATATCATATTCCTACTTTCCACCAATTTTCACTTTTCCAGATCAAAAACGAAATACCATTTGATCCACTAGAAATATAAACATTAAAAATAAATCTTGGTGTGCTTTGTAGTAAATGATGATTCCAATTCCATACTACCAAAATATAAATAGAATACTTCCTTCCAGTTCACAAAATATAAACAGTGACTGTGATAAATAATAACTTACTCAACAAATAGTAGTATGTAATGATTTCATAATCCAGTGAATAACCAAGAGTTGTATTCCTCCATTCAACCATGGAGTATATGACATCAGACAGCGGTGAATAATTCCATGCTCATCACATTAGTTTCAATTAATATTCCTGAAGTGTACTTCCCCCACCAATCAGTTTCAACCCTTGTAATCCTTTGATGAACTGATTTTCCACTTCAGTATGAGATGTTAATACAACAAAACCTTCCGACTTGTATTGTCAAAGATACTAATAACCATATCGAGTGAATCATGAAATAAATAAATATATCCACCTCAAGTAGGAGTGTCCAAAAATACCGTAAATATGTGTTGATAAAGTATCATAATCCTCCCACTAAAGCTTAGAATTCCAGAATTAATAATCCACTAATTCTGTTCCTTGATATTTGACCAAGTCGTAAATGAGATAAAATAATTGAACCTCTAATGGGAGTGTAAAACCAAATGTCAGATTGAAGAGAAATCCATAACTGATAGTCCTCCCAATTAAAGTTTAGAATTCCAGAATTAACAAACGTAATTATGTTTGTAGAGTATGACCAAGTCGTAAATAACATCAATAATAAATTCCGAGCATGTGTTCCTATTACAAGTATTCCTCCTTATGGAGTTATCTTCACAAAATAAACAACTTCTCCATCAACTTCCAATGGATTGTCAAAACAAATAAGACCATTGTGTTAAATTCCATAAAGCACTAATTTCCAATTGAGCAATATTTCCACTCTTCCTTTTCCAAATAGCATGTCATAATCAACAATTTCCGATAGAGAAGTACAAATCAAATTCCTTCTCATCGTAGGTGAATATAAGAACAATAATAATTCCTCCACGCGGGAGTTTGATTGCATAATTTCCAAATTCCAAAGTACATACAATTTACCATTAGTGACTAATTAATACACTTATTATTCCTTTGGAATTGTTCACATGTCAGTAAATTTGCTATTGTATTCCATCAAATTATGATGTAGAGGCAAAGTCCATTATCCAACTATATGGAAAAGTAGCAACAAACAAATATTTAGTGCAAGAAATAACATTGGACATACCGTTGAGTAAATATCGATTCCCTCTTCCATTGGAGTATTTCCCATATTCCTCCAAAATAATAAGTAATGTCACTTCCATTATAAACATGCTTCATGCATGTCGCCTCATCATCGTTGCGCCAGAGAATTCCGATGAATTATTAAAATACTCTGATCGATTCCGAAATAATCCAATGAGTCCAATATATTCCGGTGATAATGTAAATCCCGTAGCAAATTAATCCGTTTGACAATGAGTTTAATAAATTTCCTCGGAGTGAATTGCAACTTCCTCTAAAAGCAAGTGGTGTCCAATAAAAGAAGTCCACAATAAATAAAATTCCAGGTTACGTAAGTAAAAATCCTTTTCCAGGTTACGCACAAATATTCCGCATAATCTGTGTACTCTCATATTCAATAGATAAAGAATTAAATATTGATATAACTATGTGAACTAGTTTATTTTCCATAGTCAACTTCCATAGTTTTCCTTTCCTTTGACTTTTCCGGTTTAGACATATCAATGACATAATCAATATTCTCAGCTGAAAATAAACACATGAATTTTCCTTTCCAAACCGTTTAATTAGAGCCAAATAAACTGCAGGTTCTAAATTACTCAAAGAAAACATTGAATAATGTCATGGGAAAGTTTCACTCATCTGAGAAATTTCGACGTGGAGATTTGGTGTACTGACGTGCCGAAGAAATTCCCGAACAATAGATAGGCTTCCAGTACGTGAATCATCCTCCTCAATCAGCGCGCAAATTAAAGAATCAAGAGTAGCTGGATGATGCTTCAGAGCGTTGACTTCCCTGAGCCGCGTGTGTGATTAACAGATTTCTCTGCTGCCTAGTTTCTTTCCTGAATTGTGCTAATGAATCGAAGCAGTAGCAACGACAGGAGCCGTGTAGTAGACTTGATCTGCACCTGGCTTCCTCGATTCAATCACGCGTCTTCCGCTTCAGCTTATTCCGATCAGCAACAGCAGCAGACAACACGTTGGTCGGTAGTGCAGCAGGCGATCGATTCGGTGATCGGCGCAGGCGAGTGGAGACCCATCGTCCATCGATTTGCTGGTTGCATGCGTGAGGAGGTGCAGGCACAGAAGTACAGAACGATGGAGCCTGCACCGACATATCGATCTCAGGCAGCTTCCGTGGGTTTCGTGCACAGGCGCGGCAGACCACGGCGAGTAGCTTGGCGACGTAGAGAACTGGAGACTTCTGCACGATGATCAAGCAGCGATGAAGTGGCGTTCCGTCCTCGATCTACGCGAATCTTTCTTTCCTTCCTCGATCCATGCGAACAGTAGGCCTTTTCCCCGAGTAATCAAATTGCTTCCTCGCGGTTGAGTTTTCGAGACTGTTCGCAGTCGCGGATTCCCAGAGGCGAGCTGAGGGGCATGCGCGCTTGTGGCAGGTCTCGACAGCGAGCGACGTTGGATCGGCGGCGACGTAGACTTGCAGCGGATTAGGTTTCCGGCCGCCGGCACGACCTCGGCTCTGATACCAATGTAAGAAATTAGGGTTGGAGCTAATTCGGCCTACCCTCTATTCCTCTGCCTTATCGGTGGTGCCGCTCACAATGCATCTTGAGGCTAGAGGGTGGGACCTTTATATTGACTCCAAATTCCAGATAACTGAATCTGTTTCCAGATAGGACTCGTGACTTGTTAAACCAACCACTATCATTAACAGCCATTAACCGAGCCTATTACTGTTAAACAATTAGGTCCCAACACGCACGTGTGAGTCATGCGCCGAGTTCGAATACAAAATCAAACTCGCAGGCTTTAACAATCCATAGAGCCAATCCTATGAACAACCTGGCATTCCGCTCTATACTGTTCCCGGGTATAATTCCAGCATATTAATATACACTGTGTTCCAGTATAGCCGTACCGGCTTTCTTAAGTATATTTCCTTAAGTACAATTCCATATCATTAATTCCCTGTTATTTCCGTGATGCTTCCACACTGAAGTAATTCCGGATAATGTAGTAAATATATAAAATGTTGCAAGACACGATTTCCTACAACAGGCACATTAGCAGCAGCACGAGCTCTGTAGGCTGTAGCCATGTCCCGCTGCTTCTGCCTTAACACGGCGATCACCGTCATAACCCTGGCCGCGCTTCTCTCGTTGGGCGCCACCGTGGGTGCCTGCATCGATGTCGGTTTCTACGACAGGACCTGCCCGTCTGCCGAGACCCTGGTGCAGCAAAC
Source organism: Poa pratensis (assembly GCA_947311845.1). Classification (NCBI taxonomy): domain Eukaryota; kingdom Viridiplantae; phylum Streptophyta; class Magnoliopsida; order Poales; family Poaceae; genus Poa; species Poa pratensis. The sequence continues at coordinate 70,838,139 of CAMZMU010000042.1, forward strand.
CGTGGCCGCAGCGTTCGCCAACAACTCCGGTGTCGCTCCGGCCCTTATTCGCATGCACTTCCATGACTGCTTCGTCAAAGTAAGCCATTGGGCCGATATCACCTTACGTGTATGCGCTCTGTCTTGAGTTCTTGCACACTTGCTCACACACGCATATGCAGGGCTGCGACGGCTCGGTGCTGATTGACTCGACCACTGGCAACAAGGCAGAGAAAGACTCGCCGCCCAACTTCCCCAGCCTCCGCTTCTTCGACGTGGTGGACCGCGCCAAGGCAGCCGTGGAGGTGCAGTGCCCAGGGATCGTCTCCTGCGCCGACATCCTCGCCTTCGCGGCGCGGGACAGCGTCGTGCTGTCCGGCGGCCTCGGCTACCAGGTGCCCTCTGGGCGCCGGGATGGTCGGGTGTCCACTGAACAGAATGCACTCGACAACTTGTCTGGACCGACGTCCACCGCCACAGATCTGACCGCCGGTTTCACCGCCAAAAACCTCACCATCGATGACATTGTCATCCTCTCCGGCGCCCATACCATCGGTGTGTCCCATTGCAGCAGCTTCACCGAACGGCTCTACAACTTCCCCAACACAACCGATGGAGTAATAAAACATCAACAACACATAACAAAAAAGATATGATTCTTTTCAAAAGAGAAAGAATTGACTAGCTCATGATCCTAATCTGTGCTGTGGTTAACCATGGAACAGATTGATCCGGCACTGAGCAAGGCGTACGCTTTCTTGCTCAAGGGTATCTGCCCGCAGGACAGCAACCAGACGTTCCCGACGACAACACCGTTCTTGGACCTCGTCACGCCGACGAAGTTCGACAACAAGTACTACATCGGGCTCACCAACAACCTGGGCCTCTTCCAGTCCGACGCGGCGTTGCTGACCAACACCACCATGAAGGCACTAGTCGACTCCTTTGTGCGCAGCGAGGCAGCATTCCGCACCAGATTCGCCAGGTCCATGCTCAAGATGGGGCAGATTGAAGTGCTCTCCGGGACGCAGGGCGAGATCAGGCGCAACTGCAGGGTCATCAATCCTACCACTACTAGTTCCGACAATGCTCATCATCTTCTCCCTGGAACAGTTTCTTCAGGATTCAACCAGGTGGCTGCAAGCTAGTAATTTTGTATGTATGTGTGTGTGCAGTGTGCATCATCTCCCTGGATCATTCAGTGTGATGCAATAAATAAATATAATCTGATGTGTTGTTTGACCATCTGTGTGTTTGCAAGTCTGTCTGCAAGGAAGTGAATAAAGGAGTATTTTTTCCTGTAGCAAATTAAGCATGTCCATTTCTCCAAGTTTCAAAAAGAAAACCTTAATTTCTCAATCCAAATTTGTATTAGACTGTCTGGATCGATGGCTCATCACCAGCACCCTTTTTGTTTAATCCAATTTGACCCCATTTGCCTACTAATACTCGACTACGGGGCAATTTGCTTTGATCCAGTCTAACTAATGTCTTCTTTATACAACTGAACACATCAACCTTTATGTTAAAAGCAGTACTATATATCCTAAATATTATGGTGTCACCATTAGCCGTCTCACTGACACCATTTTGTCACTTCTGGCGCAAAGAAAATTTTATGTTTTTAAGAATAACGAAAATTGACATTCTGTCGGGTTAAGAGGGTCAGTTTTTTAGGAAGTAGCCGAACTTCAGTTTCTTACAAAAGCAAGGTGAAAATGTTTGATTTCCTTCTTACATAGATCTTTATACAACTTGGTTGGCGGGCATCGAATCTCAAAACCCCTAAGATACTTGCTGAAAAATCATCATGGTATGGTCCTTATATGACTATTGTTAGTCGCTAACAAACCAGTCTTCAGTGACCAAGTCTTCAGTCTTCGTTTAATTGATATTAATTAGCGCATGCAAACGTGTATCTTCAAGGCGCTTCTTGTATGCCTTGTCATATTACGTACAGTAAAGAATAAGGGCCTGACAGGTCAGTTCAACCACTCACCCCCAATCCATTCCTACGAGCCAAAATAGTTGGTTAGTATGGGGTCAATTTTCTAGACAACAGACCGCAATCACTACACTGATTGCAACTGAGTAAAAGGCCTAGGCTTATAAAACTTGGGCTAGGTAACCATAATTCAAACAAGTTTTTCAGTTTCCACAACGATTCAAGATCTGCACATCTTCGCTGCCGTCAGTCAGGCTGTCATTCTCGGAGGTAAGACAAAACTAGTTTCAACGCCGACAGTGCCTATTTATGGTTATCTTGCTTGCACCCCATGATGCAACAGATTGTAGAAATGTGATCCTAGATCTTGACTCCTGATGATTAAAAGGGTAGTTTAAGAGAATCAAGCGCTGACTTGGTGGCTAGAGTTCAGGGTGTCTACTGTTGAGCCAGCCCACCCGGGTTCGAGTCGCAGGTGAAGCACAAGAACTAAACGGAGTGCTATCCGCGTGAAAAATCGCTGGAGGGGTCTCATCTATCTAACAACGTATAGCCAAAAGAGGGATCATTCCCCCGTTGGTCAACGTTTTATAAGGGTAGTTTAACTAACTTTGGGGCTTTCTGTGCTCCCTCATTTTGTTGCCCTACTTTCGTGTAAAGCTATTACCATACGATGAACAAAATAAAGTCTTGAAATCTAAAAAAACACTGCAGCATCGTGTGCCCTGCCATTGTACATTTGTACACTCACGCACGCGTACGCACACACAGAGAGAACATGAAGTGGACCGACCTGCCGATGCCGAACCTGCTGCAGAACGCCTCGACCTGCCTGGGCATTTCGTCGAGCACCTCGCACGCGGCTCACGTCGTCTGAGGCCAGCACCTACCTCCTTGGCGATTATGTCGAGCACCTCGCGGGCTGAGCCTTAACCGGTCGCCCTCGTAGCAACGCCTCGGCCAAGTTGCGTCCTTGTAGTTGTAGGCCGACGCGATGGGCTCATCGCCAACGAGGATGAAGAGGTGGTACTGCCTCGTGCAGCTTCCGAAACCGGACCGCTTCCGCGTGCGGGTGGAACAGTGGAGACTGGAGAGGGGGCGGATGAGGTTGCTGAACATACTACAGAACACAACATAAACGAACCTGAATAACTCCGGTTTACTAAACGATGTCGTTCTAGGCATACGTTCAATTTAATTTTCAAATCTTAAATAATTTTGGAAGTATTCAGATCGGAAGGGGACAAAATATATGCACAAATTTTCTCGAGGATCAAGATATTTGTTTTTTTTTTCGATATTTAACAAGTACTCCCAGTATATCACATTGAAATTTAATTGTCAAAGTTGCGTTTCAGAGACCGTGATGATACCGGTAACAGCAGCAGCTATTAGGGAATCAGAGCGAGTAGCTTTCAGGTCGCACTGCAAGAATCTCATTTCGTGCAGGTGGGATAGTTTATACCATTATGGAGTAGGTGGTAAACATATATATGCTCTAACTTCCTAATATGTACAGCATCAAGCTTTGCAACAAACTACGCCTTCAACTGAACACCAATCAAGGGGGTGTATGAGTTGGCCAACAAAAAAGTGTGTAACTTTTAACAAAAACCTTAATCACAATGTATGTCTGTGTATACTAAGAAAAAAATATCATCCTTATAAGTTTACAACGGTGTTATTCAGTATAATCAGTAAAAATGTAAACCGCGACATGGTCATCGCAAGAACAAACAAATAGCAACTGCCTTGCCAAGGTTAATGGTCAACCGCACAATCTGCATATCCGCAGACAACGCGACGAACAACAACGCTATATACATCAAACGTTAAGCATTTTTTCCTGGCACGTCGGAACTGAAGAAATACATGTTAGTGCAGGTGCTCGACTAGGATGATGAGTCGGCGCTCAGCTCTCCTCTTCGAGCTCATCAAACTCCCACCCACTGATCTCCTCGCCTGAGTAATCTTTTTCGTCCTTCCCAAAGTCTACTCCCAGGTTTGCAAGTTCAGCATCAGGATCCAGCTGCTGATCGGGCTTCATGGGAGATTTTGGGGAGTCGACGTGCGCGGCTCTAGGGGTAGCAGGTGCTTGGATAGGCGAAGGGCTCAACTCAGATCTTTCCTCAGGTAGTGGCTTCGATTTGTGGTCTTCTACGCTTAGTGTTGGCCTTTCTATTGATTCAAATGCTTCCCTCAGTTTCTCGATCTCATCAATTAGGTTCTTGACCTCTGGGTCATCTCTCCTGAATAAAATATGCAAAGTTCAGTGTTTCTAGTTCCAGGGAGTAAGACCACGTGGATGCGCTCATCAATGAGAGAATAACCGACAATACCTAGAAGTAGCCCCGTGCTCAGAATAGAACAGCTTTTTTATGTGATCGGCGATGCTGAAAGCAATTATGATCTGAAAAAAATTGTTAATATCAGCCAGTTACATCCATTTTTTGTATGAGCTGGACAGATTCCAAACATGAATATGGACACAAATGACCCTAGCAGTTTGGAGGCTGCTGCAAGTGTGTTCATAACATTGTTTAAAAGATATGTGAAAGCACGTGCAAGGAATCAACTGGTAAAAGAAAACAAGCCAAGTTGCTGAGTCAAACCTTCTTTTCAGTCTCCAAATATTCCTCCTCAAGGGATATAAGTGGGTTTGTCTTATCTGATGATTCATCATCTTCATGTTCTCTTTTCTCTTCCCTACAAGAGAAACCCAACTATAATTACGACGCCACTTGGACACCTCAAGTACAAAAAATACAGCACATAGAGAGACTGAAGTACCTTGAGTTCAAGACTGCCAAATTATCCACGTATGTTTGGATACTCTCAATCGACGGGCTTAGGACTTCCTGGTAAATACAAAATTCACATATGACACAGAACAAAATGGGGACGTAATATCCAAGTGCATGAATGCTATGGTACATTGAAAGACTTACCTTGAAGGCTGAAAGGTGATGTTTGGTCAACTTCAGAAAATCGCTCACACATCTCTCCAATTCATCACTGTGAAATCCATGACATATTACATTATAAAGGGTAAAACAGATCGGCGACTAAATTAATGCACAGTTAATTGAATAGTGCAACACTTTCCTAACTAGAAATTTTGCATGAGAAAGAGAAGCATCAAATAAAAGAAGCAAACAGTGTACGGCAACAAGTGCTACATACTTTGTTTTCTTTTCCTTCTGTTCATCGTATGAGGACTGGAACTGCCAGGTGTTTTCGAGGAAATTGATCCAGGTCTTGACTACATTGGCTTCAACATTACATAAGGCAATGGATTTCGAGAGGTCATCCTCCTGAGTTGACATGGAAAGAAAACGAGTCAAGCACCATCCTGAGTAACAACTTTGTTCAAACGAAATCAAAGACATAGTTAACAGTATGACAAAAAGATTTTTGTTGAATGTAGTTCCTCAATAAGCTGAATCAACACAAACAGGAAAGTATCAGCACCTTCGTTTTTAAACTAAATATAATTTGGCTGTTTGCTTCATCAAATTGGTCTCTCTCTTCCCTGGTTGTCTTGAGCCGCACAGAAGCAGCCTTTATTGATATATTGACCTGCCAATGAGAAATATCTTCACAAGAGAACTTAATTCAAAGAATATTCTGAATATAGTGTGGAGTGCTAAAGTCTCAAATTTTTATAGAGAAAGAACAAATAAACTTCTCAAGCAAGTGCAACAGAATGAGGGTAGGGCTTAATGGTGGATAGTGGATACTAATTGGATCTCCTATTAAGTTATGAACTACGGAAATCTGTACACTCTAGCAGTTTTTTTCTCTCTCTCTCTCTTTCCGCATCAGTTGCTCAGATGACAAGCAGATAAATGACTAATTGTTTTTGGCACATAATCAATTATTTTGTACCACCGGTCAGAGACACATATACTCTATTTGCATCTTGCACACTCTAGCATACTGAAAGAAAATCTACTGAAAGAGAATCTTGTTTCGGGCCTCATTACTTCATCACCCACAGTTTAAACTGACTAATGAACCATTATAATCAGATCAACAGAAAAAATATTTCAATAAAGTTCAAGCAACTTGCTGTCGTACCACAGTACATGTATAAGATCTGAATTCGGATTAGGCAAATAAGGTGTGAGTGTAGTTTAAAATATGCAAGGCTCCATCAAGATATATCTTTTAGGAACCTTAAAGAGAAGTTACCTTTTTCAACTGAGCCTCAAGTTCGTCTCTCTGCTTCTCCAAATCAGTAATCTCAGAAAGCAATCCCTTTATCAGGACATAAGAGGAAAAGAACAGTAAGAATGGCACATTTTATTACAGAATAAGCAGGTTGGAAGACATATAGACGCATTAACCATAAACATATTTTTTAGCACGGCTGCATATATATGCAAACATAAGATTATGTACAACGAAGAGTGCATGTTCTGTGGGGACCATAATAAACATGCATAACTAACCTCATAGCATGCAAGTTCTAGGAATATGAAGCTACAATATAAGTATACAGACACAGCTATTGGGTACAAGTCAAGGTAGTTAGCAGTTGAAAATTGGGAGGCTGACCCTATTGGGCAGCAGGAAATATGCAGGGATAACAGAGGAAAGCAAACATAAAGATCATTAGATCTGGAGTTCCCCAAGGAATCCAAATGAATTTCGTTTCAACAAGGGCACATATTTCAATTAATTCATGATATAAAAGTCCCAAATATGCACTGGTGTATTTCAGTAATACATAGAATCTAGCGAACTCACTTACCTTCTCAGCCGCATTCACTTCATTCTCCTTTTTGACACGGAAGTTCAGAGCATCTTCTTTCTGACGCCTGTTATGAGAACAAAGTTAGGCATGATAGTAGACCAAGAATTTCTGGCAAGAAAATGAACAGGAAGAAGCATAAACCTGTATACATGCTATACCAAAGAGAATGAATAATTGACATAGCAATTGTCTTTCATATAAAATATATTTCCAAGAGACTATAAAACCAAAATATTTGTCAGAACCAAAACCTGTGGTCCATAATATGCTGTTCTGCTTTGGAGGATGAACTAGCAAGGGAGTCTGCCAGGACCTTAAGTTTATCGACCTGCACGATTTTGTGAAGATGGTGAGTATTCGAGACCACATATTTGCAAATCTAAGAACACCTGATGAAGCTAATAAAACAAGTACTTCAAGTTTATGCTGAAAAAGCTTACATGGTAACGACCAGCCACCAAAAGGTAAATAACACACTATTTTGAGTTACACAAATCCTACTTGCTAAACTTTCTCGGGGTAGAGCTATATTGTCATACTTTTGTAAGTCTGTCAACTATCCCATGAAAAGTAGGGACTACTTAACATTTCAAAGAATGTAAGGCTCCATAACTCAACATCAAACAAAGGTTATAAACATAAACATATGCATGCCTTCTGAGAATGAATCTCCATGGAGTCCCCAGGAGCAATCAACTTCTTCTTCAGTAGAAGTTCTTCCACTCTAGAGCAAAAGCGGACTTCAGTAAGTGCCTCTTTCAAAGCCTGTAGAAAAACAAAAAACTGTGTTACCTTCTTTACGAGCCTTGAAAGAAACATCATCAGAAAAAAAAAGATACCCAAAAAATTGAAAAATATTGGTCAAGAATAAATTAATTCAATATCCATGTACAATAAGGAGGGAATAAACAAATGACAATAATCAATTCAGAGTTAATTCAGACAGCACATCTCTCATATACATAAGCATGTATATCTACTCGGAAAAAACTAGCCCCCTTTTTGAAATAAATGTTTTGGATGCATGGAATCAAGCTTTTTTAACTTTGACCGCAAATAGCTATTTAGACTGATTCTGTGAGATGATACCTTTTTTGCAGGATAATACTGATACGGTGATACCTTTTTTTGCGGGATGATACCATTAAATTTGTTATGAAATATATTTAATTACATATTATTTTATGCAAACATATTACTATAAAATCATTAAACTTGCATATGAGAGATCGTGTCAATGTCCAAAATGAAATATATTTTTGAACACACAGAGTAGCACAGGGCAGTAGATTTTTATGGATGCCGAAACTATTTAGAATTTTTGTGAAATATTTGCAGTCCGATTATGAAGCCATCGCTGCAACTGATACAAAATAAATTCCAAGCCCAGATAAAGAAATTATCAATGCAGAACCACTTGGCACGTGTAGCCACCGAGTACTAGACACTAGGAAACAAACTGATAAAATAAAAAGGGAATCAAGCATAAAGTCATAATATATATGACTAGGTAACACCTCAATATTGGCAACAGCAATCTTCTCTGATGCTTTATCTTGATCTTCAGTTGATTGCGATCTTGAGTTCTCCTTCTCTTCAAGTTTTCTCCACAACTCAAGGGTTTCAGCATCTATCCTGAAATTTAATAAAAGGTGTAAACTAAGAAGCTGATCTAGCTTGAAACCATAAATAAAAGCACCACATATCTAAATGTATTCTGGGACCTTGAAGTTGCACCAATGCACTATTTGTAATATTGATCCGCAATATTTGATATTTTGAAGATTCTGTAGATGCCTTCTCATGAATTTAGTTTGTACTTGAGGTGTTATTACTTCAGAAAGTAGAAATGCAAACACATTTGACATTTTTTTTGTTCTGCGTAAACTAAACTACAAGCTAAAATATATGACAACTGAGAACAGATTGCAGTTTCTGGAATCTGGAGGTAACAGATACTCTGAATACGAGATAGGTAATCAGCAGATTAAGTAATTCACCTCATAATATCAGCATTTCTCTTTAGTCCTGAAATGACATTTCGTGTATATTCAAGTAGCTCTTCACGCTTCACCTGTTCACATGCATCGGTCATTTTTTCACCTTAGAAAATGCTTCCAAAATGAAAATTGGCAGCAAGAAGTTATCTGTTCTTGCTTAAGAACAGTTTCTTAGGTCTCTGCAGTGTTGTAAACGAAAACAGGCACCGCATAAGCACTTCCCTAGTGTTGATCCTTGGAGCAAGGGTAAGCACAGTTCACAGTCTGGAGCCCAATCAAAAGTATTTAACACAGTACTACAGGTTTACCTAAATGTCTTCATGAAAAACACATTTAATTTAAAGTATCCACGAGAATTATTGGAGGGAATGTGCCTGTAGCCATGTGTGGTGCGACAGTAAGCAACACTTAAAGTCGTTTTGCTCTTGACATAAAATTAGGCAGTGGTTTAGAAGAAGAATATACTGCCAGTGGGCAATCAATTCAAATATTTCAACCACTTAAAAGAGTAAAAAGGTAGCAGATGAGGATAGATCCAAAAGGCCCAGTTCATAAGGAAATGCTTCATCTATTTGTTCTAACCAATTACACTAAAGTTATCTTTATGACACACTCATGGTAACGACATGTACGAACTACATGGGTAACAGAATACCAGGTACCAATACCATTATGCTGAGCAATCTCTAACAAACATAACCTAAATTTGATAAGGTTTTCTAAAGGCAACAGGGAACTTACCAGGACTTCATCTTTGTAATTTGAAAAGGCATTGGCCAGGTCTTGCACACTTTTCATGATTGCCTTGTTGACTTCTTTCCCACCAGTGAGACAGAGGCTGCAAAACCCAACATTAGTTGCAAGAAAATGTAGTAAATTATAAACCATTTCACTGACAAGAGAAAAGTAAATAAAGATATGCGTAGTGTGAGCTGTGAAGTGCCTGAGATTGTACAGAGTGCTCAAGAAAAAACTATAAGCTCAGCAAATTACTATTGAATATGCTTATTGAATAACAGTTAAGAGCGTCTAAGTGTCAGCAAAAAGCTAATAACATAACATATGGAATGTTTAATGTTATATTCGAATGGTTAACCCAATTGTAAACTTGGAATAAAAGACGGAAACAAAAATTCTAGTTACTAGCTGATTACAATTCAACCAAAGAGGAGGTGGAGAGTTATCAGTTTACAACATAGGAATAGTACAAATCTATACAGACACAAGGCAATGGAAATGCTGTTTATCGGAAGCAAGGACTTGCTACAGGGTGGTGCATATGTGAAGCCTCTTTTTAATCCTTTGTTATAAGATATAAAAGGAGTCCGTAGTTGAGTTTGATATAGTATAGCCCAAAGTGAGTTTAGGATAGTAATAGTGCTGAACTTTGTATTAAGATTCCACTTAATAATATTGATAAATTAACTCTGATGGCTGAGAAAACTTTAACTACATTGAAAAAACAAGAGAAGAAAATATATTGGCAGGTTATTTCAGAAACAACTGACCCAAAAATTTCCAAGAGAAGTAAAACTTCTTCCTCAGATGGAGCTTCAAGAATCTGTTTACAGAAAAGATCAGCAGTGTTTAGCGTCAATCTGAGTAAGAACTAACAGTAGCATTCTACAATTGGAATTATAGACTGGTTTCAAAAACGAAAAAATAAATGCTCAGACATATTGTTAACTATAATTATGTGGACAGGGCACGATGGTTGGGCCAACTAACCATGGATTGTGTAATATCTTCAAGTGCCTGGCTGTACAGGAACACATCACGGAAGTTCATAGGTGCTCCTTCAATATCAGGATCATAAAACAAAGCCTGCTCTCAACAGTTAAGTTTATATAACTATATGAACTCAGGGAAGTTTAAAATATATCTGAGGTATGTATAAACGAAGATAAAAGGACATGACTAAAATCAGTATCTTCTCAAAATAACTAGGCGAAACACACAGAAGAAACAACGAACATGAACAAGAAAGACACAAACTCACCAATGGTGGTTTTAAAGCATCCAATTCGCCAGCAGAATCATGATTTTCAGCATCCTTCAAATCTGAGCCGGTAAGTTCAGCCTCAATGTCTTGTAATGCTCCCACCAACGCCTCAATAATTCAACTCTTTCACCCCCATGACATGAAACTGCTGCCTCTTCCAAGCGCATTACTGTTTTCTTGAAACTTTTGAAGCTCTGTGTGCCCTGAGAATCACACAGTAACCAGCAAATCTTAAAAAGGAGGCATATGAACATGCAGCAGTAGTAGGTAATCTATACTACACATTCTAATACCCAAATATATTCATTTGTACGCGTTAAGAACAAAATTTGCATGATCTTGGCAATCTGCACATCTAATCAGCAACTAATGCCCTTCTAAAAGGCTCCAAATGTCATATATCCACACTACCCGTGGTCAGATCAAGCCTCAAAGTGCAGACTTCCTCCATTCCTTGTGTTCAATCTGCCACCGTGGTCAAATCAAAGCAAGAAAACACAAATAGATCAGTAGAGTTCTTTATGCATGATCTGGTCCGTCTTGACTCATGAGATACCATGAAGGTTTTGGTGGATGACCCCATCCCTCATTTTCTACTAGCAACTAGCTATATGCTCATGACGTATGAAGTTGGCCTACACTATTCCATTCCTCAAGCCAAAAAGAAATCATTCGGTTTGTAGCTAAGGTCATATGATCAGTCATCACCCGATTCCTGAAACCACGACCACAAGTCCATGGACTTGCTCTGAGTACAAAATGTCACTCGAGAATCATGAATGCTCTAAGGAAGAACAACATTCCTGTGTGTGGACGGAACCAAAAGGCCTAAGCAAAAGTAAAATAGCGAAAACTCGTCCACACAACAAGAGGATCGCATACTCTTACTGAAGCTCTTCTCAGCCCCCCAATTCGAGGCAAAAACAAGCTAGGGCACTAACAGCTCTAAGTCGCACGGCACAAATTAAAGCTTGGATTCATAAACTAGTGCACTGCGTTCATCACATTGGCGCGCGGATGCAACGAATTAGCCCCTCAGACAACCCGCACCCTCGCTTCACGCGCCGGGAAGCCGAATTCGGATTCGGCCAGTCAGGGAGCCCGAAAAGGGCGCCGGCGAGGAGGGGGTGAGGAAGAGGGGGAGGGTCCATAGAGCTCACCCCGCGGTCGTGTAGGATTTCGGAGACGGCCTGGCCGGCGTGGTGCGCGACGGCGTCGGCGTACCCCTTGACGGCGCGCGCGACGCCGCTGCGGCCGCCGGCCTCCACCGCCCGGCTCACCGCGCTGCGCAGCCACGACGACATCTCCCTTTCCGGTCACCTACCGCGTGGAAGCAAGGGCAAGGGGCTTGGATTCAGGGCGCCGACCACGACGAGGTAGGACGGCGGCGACGACTTCAACTGGAGTGGGGACTACGGCGAGAGCGAGGAGGGCGACGTGCTCCCTGGATTTGGGTTTTGGAGTCTTCTCTCTCCGCGTGGTTTACTCTAGGCATTCCCTTGTCAGTGACGTCAGCGGCTTAACATTTTCCTTCTTTTTCGCAACTGCTAGTTTGAGGGCGACCTCCTGAACGCCTACTTAAATTTAGAACAAGCAAGACCTACCTCTTTCAGCCTATCCACAGTAAACTTCTACTCCCTCCGTTAACAAAAGAATGTCTCAATCTATTACAAATTTATATCTATTTACACACTAAATCATGTCTAGATACATACAAATTTGGTCTAGATTGAGACATCCTTTTGTGAACGGAGTGAGTACTTTTTTTTCCGACAACTACCCAAACGTATATAGATTTGAGAAAATGTTCATAGTACCAGTTGCAAAATATGGAGTTGTGAGCTATATGTGGCAACCAACTCCCACGGATGACATGCTTAGCTAGGTTGTGTGTTTCAAAATTTGAAGCTCTACCTTCATGGACAAATGAGTAGGAACGGAATTTCTCACCTCAAGTTGTTGTCTCTACTATGGTAGCAACATAGTTCCTTCTCGTATATCTTCGGCCACTGTCTTACAATCAGATGCTGCAAGAATGTTATTGAGCGACAAATTTTCTCATCTTTGTTTAGTACAAAAAATTTAAGAAATCTTGCATCTTCTTCTCGGTCCAAAAACACCACCCTAGTTCACCCCTCAATTATTGGAACTCTCTCTCTCTTGCTTTGTTGACTCTACCAAGAGGCTGAGGCCACACCTGCTAGTCCCTCATCTTTCTCTCCCTTCATATCCAAGCCAAAAACATGATTGTTCTTGAGCATGAAAATTACACAAACCATTTAAGGCATCACTTAATGCCCATTAGTTGCAGGAATTATACTGGAAGATCGCAATAGTTGTTGAATTGTGTTCTAGCATGCCCAATACTTGATTGAATGGTCCATATTATGCCTATATGTTGTTGGAATGAGTTTTTTGTGCTTATATGCTGCTGAAATGATTTATTTTATTCCAATATATGTTGATTTGAGTTATTTTATGCCCAATACTTGCTGAAATTATCCATTTTATGCCTATATGTTGCTAAAATGAGTTGTATGCCTAATAGTTGCTGAAACGAGTTCTTTTATGCCCAATGTTGCTGAATTGAGTTGTTTCATCACAATACTCGTTGAAATGATCCATCTTATGCCTATATGTTGCTTAAATGATTTTTAGTATGCCGATAGTTGCTTAAACGAGTTCTTATATGCCTAATAATAGTTGAAATTGTTCTTTCATACTTTTGAAAGGCACACAAATAAGATGCACCTTTCCTTAACAAACCTAGCGAGCATTATGATAAGATGACTACAATTCCTGGCGCAAGCTTGTCCATAGGGCAATGTACAAGAGAGCTGACTTATCTTGAAGAAGAGGTAACCAACAATGGAGTTGCCCTATATGTTGAAGTTGCCCAATCACACAATGGAGGTGAGTAATGGGCTCCCCAACAAAAAAGGTCAAAACTAATCCTAGTGGGCAAGAGGAGCTACAAGCACTCTCTTGGCTTGAAGCGAAAGACTTGCTCTTGCCATAGGTAAGACTTTTAGCACTAACAAGAACCCCATTGGAGGGTCTTTGGGATGGCATGATGACACTCCTAGGTTTTGGTTTGGATTTCCTTGCCCATTGCTTTGTCTAATTGGTTGAGAATCCTAATTTAGCAACGGTGTTACAAATGTTGGAGGATGTTGAGAAGATGGTTAATTTGAGTTGCTAGGTATGTGAAGCAGACCTTCCCCAAAGTTCATGACCTTGGAGGTAAAGATGATGAAGTGTGATTTTGCTCTTGATGTAAACCATTGAACTATCGGTTTTATAATTTTATATCTGAACTACTACTCTATATTGATATGGCACTATGGCATGTACTATTTGCAAACTACCTATGTCAATTTTAAATTTTGTATATTATTGAAGAGTGATTCTGGAACTTTTGTTATTCATATGTTCTAATGGGACGTGATGTCAAATATGATTCAATTTTCTAAATCTCAAATTATGAGGGTATTCTCACCATCATAACAAAAAAGTGACCATATCACCACATCCATCTCTCATCCCTCAGCCAAACACAAATATGGGGGTATATATGCAAACTAACTGGAACTCACCACGGTCGGGAACACGCCGCAAGCTCAAAACCGAAACACAACTTTGGTTTTCTCTTTTTCGAGGCCACAAAGCATCCTCTTTTCTTGTATATCTATACTGCAATCCACTGTTGAAAGGGCATGTGTTGCCCCATGCGTGGTTTTGGTAATTAATGACAATCCTTATGGACTAATGTTTGCTTTGAGATATTCTTGTAGATCTTGTCCATAGGAAAAGATTGGAGTTCATGTGTTGGACTCTAGAAGACTTCATGATGACCAAGGTTCCATCCAAGGGTTTATATGAAGAATGGTCATGTGAAGAGTTGAGCTTATTGCAAGCATGGCTTGGAAAAGAAGATTGAGTAAACTTCATGTTTATCTCCAAGCCATCATCTATCAAGAGAAGAATATGAAGCGTAAGTGGATTCATGAAGACGGAGCTAAGCGAGGCTCTCCATATTGGTGTATGGGGGAGTATTTGGAGAAGTCTTCATCAAGCATGTGCTAGCAAGCGCAATCAACAAAGGTGGTCCACTTGAAGAGATCAAGATCGTCATCATCTAGCTCAAGTGGAATGCGCAAGGCAAAGGTATGATCTTGATAGGGTTTCTATTTTTACCGGTCTCATGTTGTTAGTTTGGAGACCGGGTTATAGGATAGACAGCGTACTATCAAGAGGGGCTCTCAAGTGAGTAACTTGATCGCATCTTTATGGAGAGCTCAAACCTTTGCATATTTAGCATATCATCTTTCTTGGTTCTTATTTGGCTTTTATCCATGTGAGAATTTAGAGCTTGTGTTCATCTCCATACCAAGCTCTAGTTCATCAAAAACGGATTTCATTTGGATATCTAGTGGTGTTTTTTATGTTGGAGGTTTTACCGGTTCGTCTCTTGTAGAGAGGTCAAACTCTCCTCTTGTGTTATCCTCCTCACATGATGGACTATGATGTGTATATGCATGATCTTTTTGTGCTTGTGATTATCTTCGGAGCAAGCCCAAGATCATTGAAAACGGAGTCCGGATGGAAAACTTGTTGCGTTCTCGGTGTTGGAAATATTATCGGTCCTCCTCGAGATAAGGTCCACACCTCCCATGTGTGATATCTCCTCCATATTTGTGACCCTTAATATTTCCTTTCTAACCTTTCTAACCTCGTTGGTTTCATCTCGTTTGGAGATAAGTTTCGTCGTTATCTTTCCAACAAAGTTGGTTTCATCGCATTTGGAATTTTATTGAAAAAGATATGAATTTCAGAAGTTTTATTTCTGCGCGGGCCGGCTCCCTGGCCGGCCCAGACCGGCTGCCTCGGGTGCCAGGCCGGCCGCCTGCTCGGCCCAGGCCGGCTGCCTCGGCTGCCAGGTTGGCCGCCTGCCCGGCCCAGGCCGGCTCTCAAGCGCAGCTCGCGGAAAAAACTGCCAACGGCCATATTTTTAGTGGACCTATTTAAAGGGGCTTTCTTCCCCATTGTTTAACACATCTCTTGAGCAAGTTTTTCTCCCCTCTCTCCTCCATTGTTGATCCTTGGAAAAAGCTTGTCTTCCTCTCATTCCCTCCCATGATTCTTATCTTTGAGGGAAATTGAGAGGAGATCTAGATCTACATATTCATCCAATCCATTCCTCCTCTTAGTGAGGGGAACCTAGTAGATCTTGATCTTGAAGTTCCATGTGTTGTGTTCTTCGTTGTTCTTCCTCTCTTCTCCCCCCATAAGCATTAGTTGCTTGTGGTGGGATTCGAGAGTAAAGGATTTGCGTTTTGTGCTCTTGCAATTGCTTCGTTGCATCGGTTTGTGCTCTCCACGAGGATTCGTGGAAGTTGAAAGCTTGTGAACTTGTTACTCTTGGGTCTTTGGACCCTAGACGCCCGTATGGTGGTTGAGACCCTTGTGTGGTCACTTGTAGCTGTTCGGGAGCCCCCAATCCCGTTGTGGGTTGTGCCCCGGATCGTTGTTGAAAAGCTTCGGATTTCCGCCTCGAAGGATTCCGATAGTGGAAGGTGAACCAAACCTTTGTGGTGCGGTTCATCGAAGAAGAAGGTGAAACCTTTGTGGTTGTTGAACCATTGTGTTGGTTCACACCTCTCCAACGAGACGTACTCTCTTAACAAGGAGGAACTCGGGAATACATTCTCGTCTCCGCGTGCCTCGGTTATTTCTATACCCGAGCTTTTTACTTATGCACTTTACATTGTGATAGCCTTCGTGCTTGAAGTATTCTATATTGCTATCACCTTGTTGCTTGTCTTGCTTAGCATAAGTTGTTGGTGCACATAGGTGAGCCTAGTTTATTTAGGTTGTTGGCTTGTTAATTTAAACACATTGTTTTATTCCGCAATTATTAAACTTAAACCGAAAAAGTTTTAATCGCCTATTCACACCCCCCCCCCCCCCCTCTAGACGACATCCTTGTCCTTTCAACTGTACAAGACAGGATTCGGAGTCGGACAAAGGAAACAAACACACACCAAACTGGCAAGCCATGTCACTGCCCAACCGGACCTAGCATCTAATCACAACCAACTCAACATGGAAATTAATTACAACCTAAACAGGACAAGGTTCCATTTCATGGTGTTGATGAGAAGGTATTGTGGACTTGTGGTGCCATATCTACGTATATAGAGCTGTCTTAGCTGGTGTAATTAAGGCTGAAAGCAGGATTCCGTGGCCAAGGTAGCTTCAGTTTCTTGTCGTTCAGCATCTGAAGAACATCAGACATGTCATGACGTAGTGCCGGATCCTCCTCAACACAGAGCAGTGCTATGTGAACGCATCTTTCGATCTCCTCAATTTGTGATTCTAGACCGTCAATAAGTAACCGTTTATCAATACACTGGTCCAATCTGTCCTGTTGCCATAACTCCCATACCTGCCAAAGGAAAACTAGATCATTACAGAAAACCGACCGAAATCTTTGTATATATGTACCTAGAATATATACTGCTGTACTACACGGCCGATCGATCTCGACGAAGTGCAGTGGCTTACGTACCAAGTTGATTAGAGGGTTGAAAATGTCATCCTCCTGACCACAATTCATTCCAGTAATGAACTCAAGGAGGAGGACGCCATAGCTGTACACGTCACTCTTGACCGAGAAATTTCCTTCACGAACATATTCTGGAGCCTGGAAACCGCTGAAAATCAAGATGAAACAAATATGATGAGAACCCTAATTCTTGTTCGATTCACAAGAAGAAGAAAAACAGTAGCTATCTGTATGATCCCATCTTAGTTTTCAGGTCACGTATATACACCGTGTCTTTATCGGAAAAAAATATATACATACCGTGTGCCCATCAAGGAAGCAACCATCCCGTTGTCCGCAGATTCAGGCAACGTCTCGGAGATACCAAAATCACTAATCTTGGGAATACTGCTCCAATCCAAGAGGATATTGCTCGGCTTTACATGAAGATGGATGATGCGTAGTCCGCAAAGATCGTGTAGATAAATTAAACCTCGGGCGATTCCTTTAATAATATTGAAGCGCTTTGTCCAGGGGAGCTTCCACTCTCTCCTATCACCTGAAAAATTAATGGTTATAAATTAATCCGGAGATAGAGAGAGAGAGCCAGAAAGAGATTTTAGTTGGAAGAAACATGCCATTTATGTAGGCAGATAAGCTTCGGTTGTGCATGTATTCATAAACCAGACAATACTGTCCTCCAGTAGAGCAATGCCCCAGAAGTTTCACTATATTTTTATGCAGAAGCTTTGCCGCGAAATGCTCCTCATTTTCACATTGTTTTCTGAAAGCACTGCGTTGTTCCTTACTAAATGATTTGACGACAACTTCAGGTCCATCTGGTAATTTACCCTGAAACAAGTTCAAGCTTCCGATGAAGACATGGGATATTGCTGGTGATAACAGCCGACATATATAGATGCTGTAAAATTTTAGGCATAATCTCAAAAGGGCACAAGGAGATATCATTTTTTCTATGATCATAAGAATACAAAACAGTCGAAGCAAGAAATTATTTTAAGATTAGGCTTTACTATTGACCGAACAATGATATAGTTTTAAAATCTTAAAACATAATTGGCAAAACCAAGCATATGGAGTACCTTGTAGACTGTACAAGAGGCACTTTCACTAATCACGTTTTCATCTGAAAAGTTCTTTGTAGCGACCTTCAGTTCGGACAGATCAAGCTTTTTGGAGCCTATAATAGAAGCAACACATACATACATAAATGAGATTAAGTAAAAGCGAAACAGAAATGGCTAAGTGACCGGTAAACACCGATAATGATATGACATGCATAACCGACAATGCGTTCCTGATAATTATGATGCAGAGGATGTTGTTTCTCTTTAGAAAATATAGAAGACGTGATCTTACATGATGACATGGGAGAAGTCTCCTCTTCCTCACGAGAGTTCACCAAATAGCCCTCCTGAGATGAGTACAGGTTACACAAAAAAATCCAAGTCAAAAGCCTATCCTCCTGAAATGAGTAAAATGTTTTTTTTTTTGCTGAAACAAGGGAGTGCATTTTTTATACGAGTAGATGAAGACATAGCCCAAAGCTTGCAACTTGGTTATACATGGGTTTTATTCAGCAACTGGCATATCTAATAGTCTATCAAAATAAATAAAGAAAAGGAGGCTCCAGGGTATGGATAGTTTTACAGTTTCATAGATTCTTGTACTATGAATAATCCCAACGTGGATGGCCCTCTAGGCTCTGGCTGGTTCGGATGGCCACATGGGCCGGACGCATGGACGACCTTTAGCGATATCTTCGGCTGGGGTTGCGTTCCAAAGATTGCTAGGATACGTCTGGAAAAAAAATCGCCGCTCTTCTACCACACATTTGGCCGGGATACGTCACCAGTGATGATGGTGGGGGTAGCAACGGTCACCCGTGCCGAGTAGGAAACCAAGGCGGTGTTGTATCTTGCATCCGGATACGGTAACCGCCCTAATGGCAATGGCTATGTCTGGTGCCGATTTCAACGTCGGTAACTTTCATGCCGGTGGATGTAGCAGGGGTGTCTCGACACTAGGGCGAAGGAGGATGCCTAGGTAGGAGGCCTCGTTCCATATATTTTAGCTCAGGTAGCAGTGTATTTTAGAATATGTTGATGATATGGTTATTTTCATGGAACGTGATTCATAGAAGTCTGTTAATATGAAATTAATTTTGTGCATTTTTGAACAAGTATCTCTACGTAAGATAAACTTTCATAAGAGCAGAATTTTATGTTTTGTAAAGGCGAAAGAGAAGGAAAATTAGTACAAGCAACTCTTTGAGTGTGAGTCTTGTTTTTTGCCTTTTCAATGTGTAGGTATCTCTATCCATTAAAGAAGATTGCGTAACAAAGAATGAAAGCTTCGAGAGGAAGTTGAACTATTGGCAAGGCAAATTGAGCTCATATGATGACGGACTTGTCCTTATTAATTAAGTTCTCATGAGTTTACCGATGTTTATATTGTCTTTCCTCGAAATATCCAAAGGAGTATGAATAAGTCCTGACATTTACAGATCTAGATTCTTCGGCAAAGTGATGAGCACAAACGTAAATATCGTTAAATAAATACAATAATACATAGACCAAAAGATCCAATAGGCTTGGATATCAAAGTTCTGGATATAAAAACTAAGTATTTACTCAACAAATGGTTGTTTAAAATACTAAGTAAGGATGATGTATGACAAGAGTTGCTACAAAATAAATACCTCCAAACCAAAACTTTGTCTCAAGTTCAGATTGTTCTTTTTGAAAGGTCACATGAGAGTCAAAAGTGTTTTTAGTAAAGGTTCCATCTTGATAGGAGATTGGAATGAGCACTCATTTTTGGAAGATACATGGCTAGGTGACATGCCTCTTTCCCAACTAGACCCACCATTACATAACATTGTACAACAGAAAGACGTTTCCTTGTTGCTAATGTTTTATCGGAAGTTACACTGAATTAGCGTAAAAAAAGTTCCACTGAATATTGGTTTCAAATGGACCTTAACTAGGGATAAGTGGACAACGTAGTTACACTTAGTCCAGCGGTTGATGGTGGTACACCTATCTGATGAACCTGATATGCTAAAATGCAAGATGAGCACCTCAAGTGCCTTCTCGATTAAATCTGTGTATGGGACCTTATGAATGGACATGTTAGATTTCTCCGTAAATACATGTGGAAGCTAAATGTACCACTGAAAATAAAAATAAAAAATTCTTTACAGAAATGTCTTGCTTAGTAGGGATAACATGTTAAGAGAAAATGGAATGGGAGTAAGAATGTTTTTTTCTATGACTCTGAAACTATTCATCATTTATTTCTGTCATGCCCTTTGCCTCGTCTTGTATGGCGAATAGTCCATATTACTTATAATTTACCACCATCAACCAATATCACAAATATAATAAGTAATTGGTTAAATGGGATTTAACTAAAAAACAAAGGTTCAAATTTGAGTTTCAGCTCTTTGTTGGGCCATATGAAATTGCCAAAATGATATTGTTTTTAACAAGACATGAGTTGCTCATTTTAACAAGCTCACTCAATTGATCCGTTTGTGATCCTATTTTATTCCAGTGGATCTGAGAGATCCTATTGATTCTGGGTGTAACAGTCTGAATAAAGATGGTTGCACGTGATATCTTCGATTTGGGTGAATGGCGGTTCACTAATAGATTACATAATGCATAGTCGCTATATGTTAGATCTATTTCGCTGGTTGATTTTTGTATCCACTTAAGGTGATCCATAACTGGTATACTTTGGAGAATATGTTGCAATAAAAAAATTGTGTGCATACTTTTGATGTTTAGAACGTTAATGTGATTTTCTACAATTTTGGATACTTCCAGACTTCAGTATAATTACTCTATTTTCAAGGAGAGATATAAATTCACCGGCCAAAGATTAGTGAAAATAATTTCATAAGCATCCTGTGACAGAAGGGTAGTTTCCTGAAGCTTTAATTTACCAAATGCTACTACATTTTAATTCGATCCACATTTCATATATAATGACAGTGCAAGCTGTAGGTATTACGAGATGGAGCGTATATTCTAGTACTATATAGGAGTAACAAGATATGATGTAGGTAATTAATGCATGGTACCTCTTGGGGCAGCGGGCGAAGTCCATATTGAGGATGCTGCATATTAAGCACAAAGTTGGTCTGGAGACTGGTGACAAAGGTTACACGCGCCATTTGTTCCGAGATATTCTGGTTTGCCTGACGCAGATTTTCGGAGAGCTTGTCGGCATTGGCGTGACGAGATATGGTGCCCTCGTCCTGGCAGTCCATGACGACCTGGAGGGCCTGGTGGAGGGCCTGATGGAGGCCCTCCAGCGCGGAGCTCACCGCCTGGTGATTCGTCGCCTCCGTGTTGTCAAGCGACGACAGGTCAGTATCAAGTGTGTTGACACGCTTTGCAATCGCCTGGCAATCCTCCTTGTTCTGCTTCGCCCTACCCACCGCGCCCTTGATCGCGACCACGAGGCTGACAATCAGATGCACGACGGTCAATGCATCCACCATCCTGTATCCTGTAGGGAGTAGAATGAACCCATCAAATTAGCGAAATCGATAGCTTACAGAAGAGGAAGGGCGGGAATGGGATCGATCGAGCGCGGGTTGAGGCCGGAGGCGGAGACCTCACCAATTAGCCGCGCCCTCAAGTTAATCCGATGCAGCTGGGGCGGGACGCATGTGGCTTAGCTACGAATTTCTTCCTAATCTGGATGAGTTCATATCGATTGATGGGAATCGGGAGGAGGATTTCAGTCCCAAACCTCCTCTAGATTCTCTCTCTCTCTCTCTCTCTGGGGGAAAAAGAAAGAAACAAGAGGAGAATAATTAGTTGCTAACCTCAAGTTTGTTCGTCTGGGATGATAGCCGAGTTGCAGTGGGGAAAATTGATCTGTGGGTAAGAACGAGAGTAGTTAGTATAGCTGACCACAAGTGCGTTCGTCTGTCTCAGCGAGGGGAACTCGCGCGGCGGCAGCTGGGGCGTGAATCTGAGAGAGAACCGAGTTGCCGTGTGGAAAGCTGATCTCACCCCAAGAATGAGAGTAATTAGTTGCTAACCTCAAAGCGCGTTCGTCTAGAAGAACGTGGCCGCCCTGGGAGAGCCGAGGCTCTGGCTGACAGTTGCTCTGCGGGTTTGATTGGTCCACCAAACCTCCCGCGCCGTATTAGTGTCGGCCGTGGCACTTGTTACACTCAATAGTCAGCGTTATAAGCACGCTACTCAAATAGTTAGCGTTGATGCTAAGCTAACTACTAGCAGTCAGAGTTTAGCGCTGTGCAGTCTCATTTCGAACCGTCAGCGGGCACCGCTAAAATCCTCCGGGTCCCCCTGCCGACACGTGTCCCTCTCCCTGACCCAAAATCGCACCAAATCCCGATTTTGCTATCGTGTAGCAAATAATTACCCGCTTTTGCTCCCTTGAAGCAAAAACGGTTCGCGCAGAAAAATAGAAAATGAAAAGACTGACTTCGCCGGAGACCTCGTCGGAGATTTCGTAGCAACAAAAATGTGCTACTGTAGCAAAATCGACTTCGCCGAAGACATCGACGAAGACCTCGCCGGAAAACATCGTAGCAATTTTTTTAATCTATTGTAGCAAAATCACGTAACAATAATAGCCCAAAAATTGTTATATTGTAGCATCGCAGCAAAAATTCTTACAACGAGGTTCTCTGATGAGACTTATGATGCAAACAGCAGAACAAATTGAAGCAAAAAATTCTTCTTATAATGCAAATTCACAGAACATATGATGCACAAATTCTGAAAAAGAAGCTTGCAGCAAGTAGCATCAAAATAAGAAAAGAAAATGCTACAATGCACCTGATGTGAAAGAAGAAGATTCAAGCAAGTAGCAAAAAAATTTTTGCTACAATGCACCTGGAGGAAAAGAAAAAAATTGCAGCAAGTGAAGAAAGAAAATTGCTACAACAGTTCAAAAGTATTGCATCCAGAGAGAAAATTTTTGCTACAAACCTTTTCAGAATTTGCACACCACAAAATTCCATAAAAATCTCGTGAACAAAAATTGCAGCATGTGAGAAAACAAATTGCTACAACAGTTCTGCGGATTTGCTTACAGAGAGGATTTGTTTTGCAACAAACCTTTCGAATATTTGCATCACGCTAAAAATAAATCATCTGAGGGACAAAAATGCTACAATCATTATGTGGATTTGCGTCAAAAGACAGACAAAATTGCTATAAACCTTGGAAAAATTTGCACCACATATAGCAAAAAAAAAAGAAAAAAAGCTCTAAGATCTGCACACCCAGCTCAAAAACCGAGCTCGGCGGTGCTTGCCTCCGATTCGTGGCCTCTTTGCAGCAACATGGCGCCGCGGGCCTGGGATCCTTGCCGCGGTGGTCACCCCTCGCGCCGCTGGCAGCACCGCCCTGCTCCGCTGGTGTGCCTTCGCGGCGTCGCCGTCCTGACCTCGTGCGGCATGCACAGACGACGTGGAATCGAGCACGACGAGCTCGACCACTAGGGCGGCCACGACGGGAAGCTCGAGCGGCCGGGAACAGAGCCAGCAGACAGTGAAAAGCTCGAAGCAGCGGCGACAAGCGTCGGCGGGGATTCGGCTGCGGCGCGTGGTTAGGTGGGAGAGGAACCGCGGCGGCGGTCGAGCGGCGCGATCTCGTGCAGAAGCTTGTGGAGAGAGGCCGCGTATGTAGCGTGGCGGCGCAGAGCGATGCTGGGTGGTCGCGGTGGGGAAAGTGAAATTGACGAATGAACGGGATGGGAGGAGAAAAGGTTGGGGCGGGACCCACCTTCACGTGCCACAGGGGAAAAGGCCGGACACGCGTCAAGAGGAGAAGCCGGGGGACGCGACACGCGCGATCCCCCGGGTGATTACAACCCTTTCCCATTTCGAACATGCGCAAAGCCTTGTAGCCGCGTATAATACCGCATATATTTGATCGATAAAAAACAGTTCATTCTCTCAATTCTTTTACGCCAAACAATACTATTTAGATACGGAACATACAATCGCTAGCTCCTGCCCGGAACTAGGTGCTCGCGCTCCCCACCGCCAGTGTCGACGTCTTCTGCCACCGCAGCGCTCATGCTCACCGTCCCACCACAATCTAGGATGGGGTAACTGTCGTGGCAATTCGTTCTCCACGGCAGTTATTCCGGATCAGAGGTAGTATTTTTTTTTGAGTCAACGATGCAAGGGCGGGACGATTGGACACGTTTCTAAACAAAAATGCTGATTCACATGGGGCCCACCCCATATATGTGCATGCGGCATGAATAACCGAGTATATTGGGCGGTACGGTATATGTGTTAAAGTGAGCATAATGACATTTATGGAATGTAGAATTGGAGTGACGTTTTTAAAAAGATGAAAATTGAAGTAGTGTTTCTCAAATAACCGGAAATCACAATGGCATCTATCCAATTAACCCATTTATTTCAGTCCTAGCATTCGCCAATGCTTTATATTCAGCTATGTAGTACTGGGTTTAGACACTGTGACATGTTTTCACACATTCCATGGAACTAAATTAGAGCATTCAATCCGGTCAGCATCAGAAAACGCATTGACTAATGTGGAATCAAGTCTACCAATCCTCGGACCAAAAGAGATAGTCCCTCTCAAAATACCACAGATTTCGTTACAGTTGTCCAAGAACTGCAGTTGGATCATGCAGGAACCAACAAACGTTATTCACAGAAAATGAAACCAAGAGATAAGTTTTGGTCACAAAAGGGGTAGTTACTCGCTTGCATAATTTCATATTGAACAGTTTAGTAAATTGTTACCATACTTTTAGTGGGAGAGTAAGATACCATGATGTACCTCTTTCACTTCAATTCCCCAAAAATAATGAAACCTCCCGAATTCTTTAGTACAAAATAAACATCAAGGATAAGAGCATGAACTGCTTTTCTCACATGAGCTAGAAACAACAATATCATCCAGGCGAATAAACATTAACATGGATATTCAACCCTCGTGATAGAGAAACAATGAGGTGTCAACTTCGGATGCGGAAAATCCCAGAATCATGAAGCTTAGAGCTAAGACGAGAATATCATCTTTTTTTGGGGTTGGTTTGAGGTAGCTTATCACGTGTTCCACGCAATGACGAGAATATCATCTTGTTTGAGACCATAGAAAGACTTGTCAAGCGGACACACATGTCTCATTGTAGAGCAATACACATAACCAATAATCAAGATGTTACCACGCATAGAATTCTTCTTTCATCTATAGAAACACGTTCTTCACATCTAGTTGTCGAATACTTCACCCTATAGACACTTCTAATGAGAGTACCAATATTATTGTAGGAGTATTAACCACTAGACTAAACATATCTTCATAGTTAATACCACAACCCTTTAGCCAACAATCTTATGTTAAACATGTCGATTGTACCATCATATTTCCTCTTTACCTTGTACACCCACTTGCAGTCGACAGTAAGATTTCCTCGCTCTTCACAAACCAAGTGTCAGGTATCAGTCTTCAAAGAGCAGAATACTCCCGATCCATATATAGCCGCCTTCCACCTCGGATCGGTCAAAGCCTACGGTAAAATCAGAGGATCGCCTGTGCTACAGAAATTTGCAAACTGAACTTTATAGACCTTAGAGGATCTCCATCGGCGCCCCCCGATAGGCATCAATGGGGGCTTGGACGCGAAAATTGCACCCACTAGCACCCTCTATGGGCACGGACGGCCCAAAAACCTGTTGTGTTGTTGTCACTGCCGTGCTCACATTCCTCCGTCGTCAAAAAATGGTTCGCCACTTCTCCACCACTGGGCCACCCTGACCGCAGCTGCACGCACATGGGTCATTACTACACCCAACGCCTTTGCCTTCAGACGACGAACACGACAAGGATGCAGAGGAGGAGCTACGTGAGAGGCTCGAACGTTGGTTGAGGGAAGTAGTCACCGAGCAAACCAACGAGCGCATCAAGCATCACGCTATGGAGATCTCCATCGTCGTCGCCCGCAGTCCATGGTCGATTCATATTTTGTCGTAAAAACCATATTAGCTACCATTTTGTCATTTTCGTATGTTAGACTTACGTCCAAATTTAGCCTGACAACATTTTTTTTTTGTTACTACAAGTACTCTGTAGACAAAAATCCAAGTCAAGGGCGAAGTGTAGTTTACACAAACCACCGTGTACTTTACATAACCAACTCAATCTCTCGGAGGTACTCATATAAATAGGGTGTGCGTGTGTGTACACATAGGGGTGAGTGTATGCGTGTGCATGTGAGCGTCTGCGTTGTACCGTGTTTCGCAAAAAAAAAAAATCGACTATGCAATGACGAGTTGTCGTGCCGCTCTCAACATCCATCCTAAAGGTGGGCATGAAACTTAATACCCGAAAAATACGACTTTCATGAGTGGATGGATATAACCCTTCTAAACAACTTTCATGTTTTAACCTTTTTGTTTGTATATGTCCGTCAAAACAAAAAGGTTAAAACGTGAAAATTGTTTAGAAGGGTTCTATCCATCCACTCGTGAAAGGAAAATTCAAACGGACGACTGAATGTGACGAATTTGACAAAATTTGTCAAATATTTTTGCGAATTTGGATCCAAAATTAAGGAGTTAGAGTCGACCAAACTCGAAACCGATCACGGGAATGGAACCTACTCGTCGACGCGCATATATATATTATCACGAAAATGATACGGTTGAACAAAAGAGTTCGGTTGCTTTCCGCACTAGCCATGATGAAACCACATGTTGGTTTCCTCATGGCCATGCCGAAACCTGGATTTCGGCCCGGCTGAAAGGACAATGATGTCGCCTAGAGGGGGGGGGGTGAATAGGCGATTTAAAACTTTTCCGGTTTAGTCTTGCTAATTGCGGAATAAAACTATGTGTTTAAATTAACAAGCCAACAACCTAAATAAATTAGGCTCACCTAAGTGCACCAACAACTTATGCTAAGCAAGACAAGCAACAAGGTGATAGCAATATAGAATACTTCAAGCACGAAGGCTATCACAATGTAAAGTGCATAAGTAAAAAACTCGGGTATAGAAATAACCGAGGCACGCGGAGACGAGGATGTATTTCCGAGTTCCTCCTTGTTAAGGGAGTACGTCTCGTTGGAGAGGTGTGAACCAACACAATGGTTCAACAACCACAAAGGTTTCACCTTCTTCTCCGATGAACCGCACCACAAAGGTTTGGTTCACCTTCCACTATCGGAATCCTTCGAGGCGGATATCCGGAGCCTTTCAACAACGATCCGGGGCACAACCCACAACGGGATTGGGGGCTCCCGAACAGCTACAAGTGACCACACAAGGGTCTCAACCACCACAAGGGCGTCTAGGGTCCAAAGACCCAAGAGTAACAATTTCACAAGCTTTCAACTTCCACGAATCCTCGTGGAGAGCACAAACCGATGCAATGAAGCAATGACAAGAGCACAAGGCTCAAATCCTTCACTCTCGAATCCCACCACAAGCAACTAATGCTTATGGGGGGGGGAGAAGAGAGGTAGAACAACGAAGAACACAACAAATGGAACTTCAAGATCAAGATCTACTAGGTTCCCCTCACTTAGAGGAGGAATGGATTGGATGAATATGTAGATCTAGATCTCCTCTCACTTTCCCTCAAAGATATGCAAGAATCATGGGAGGGATTGAGAGGTAGGCAAGCTTTTCCAAAGGTCAACAATGGAGGAGAGAGAGGGGAAAAACGAGCTCGAAGGGTTGGGGAACCGTTGGGGAAGAAAGCCCCTTAAATAGGTTCCCCTAAAAAGTGACCGTTGGCAGCGCAGGGAGGCCGGCCTGGGAGCCGGCCTGGGGGCCGGCCAGCCACCCGAGACAGCCGGCCTGGGCCGGCCTGGGAGCCGGTCTGGGCCGGCCTGGGGGCCGGCAGGGAGCCCGACGCGCCCGGCCTGGGCCGGCCTGGGAGCCGGCCTGCGCAGAAAAGAACAATCTAAAAACCATATCTTTTTCAATAAAAATCCAAATGCGATGAAACCAACTTTGTTGGAAATATTAAGGGTCACAAATATAGAGTGGATACCACACATGGGAAGGTGTGGACCCTATCTCGAAGGTGGACCGATAATATTTCCAACGCCGAGAATGAAACAAGTTTTCCATCCGGACTCCGATTTCGATGATCTTGGATTTGTTGGAATCGCAATGAGGAGAATTACAAGATCATGCAAAGAAACATCATAGTCCATCATGTGAGGAGAAATCAAATGTAGAGAGGTAAAACCTCTCTATAAAACGATGAACCGGCAAAACCTCCAAAACCGAAAATGCAACAAGTTTTCATTACGAAATCCGTTTTCGGTGAACTAGAGCTTGGTATGGAGATGAACACAAGCTCTAAATTCTCACATGAATAAAAGCCACATAAGAACCAAGAAAGATGATATGCCAAATATGTAAAGGTTTGAGCTCTCCACAAAGGTGCGATCAAGTTACTCACTTGAGAGCCTCTCTTGATAGTACGCCGTCTATCGTATAACCCGGTCTCCCACTAACACCACGAGACCGGTAAAATAGAAAACCTATCAAGATCATACCTTTGCCTTGCGCATTCCACTTGAGCTCCATGATGACGATCTTGACTCTCTCAAATTGGAACACCTTTCTTGATTGTGCTTGCTAGCTTGATGAAGACTTTTCCAAATACTCCCCCATACACCATTACGGGAGAGCCTTGCTAAACTCCGTCTTCATGAAACCACTTGCACTTCATCTTCTTATCTTGATATAGATGATGGCTTGGAGATAAACATGAAGTTCACTCAATCTTCTTTTCCAAGCCATGCTTGCAATAAGCTCAACTTTTCACATGACCATTCTTCATATAAACCCTTGGATGGAACCTTGGTCATCATGAAATCTTCTAGAGTACAACACATGAAATCCAATCTTTCCCTATGGACAAGATCTACAAGTATATCTCAATGCAAACATTAGTCTATAAGGATTGTCATTAATTACCAAAACCACGCATGGGGCAACACATGCCCTTTCACCGGCCCGTGCCGAAACTACTGGTTTCGACACGGCTCATGCCGACGGCGCGCTATTTTTTGAAATTTTTGAAAAAGCGTGCTACTTTTCAAATAAATGTTTAAAATAATATTATTTAAAAAAAAAAATCGTGACTTGTGAGGCTCGTGAGTCTTGAGAGTTGAGAGCGGCCCATTTATTCCCAGCCTAACAATGAAGCCACATAGCACGACCTCCCAAAATCACATCCAGATCCTGGCCCCAGCCGGTCTCTCCCGCTAGCGCCGCCACAGGCCCACAGCTACTCCCTGCTCCTGCCTCAGCCCGCCACTGATACTCCCGCTTCAACCAGCCTCTGCTCAAGATGGCAGTTTTCCCCATGGGGGCGGGTACCCACGGGGATATACCCGCTAAGAACCGGGGATGGGGATCAAATTGCCTCCATGGGGATTGTCTGGTGGGTACCCGATAGCCTAACGGGGCGGGGATGGGGGACAAATTCGCCCCGTGGAGTCTCCATGGATACCCGCAAGCTGCTGACATGTGAGACCTCCTTTGAAGGAGAAGGCCAATCTAGCACCAGCTGGCCCAGCAAAAGCCCAAGACCACCCCGACGTAACCTAACTAACACGCACATACACGACTACACGACACACCACACAGTCAGACAACGCAACCCTCCCCTCGCTCGCTTGGTCGCTCCTCTTCCTCACAGCGCCGCCGCCTCTTGACTCTCGTTCCTCTCTCACGTTTCTCTCTCTACCTGGAGAGTGGGAGACGGCCGAGTTCCTCTGTCCTAGCCGCCCTTGATCTCGTCGTCGGCAGGGAGAGCTAGTCGCTGGCGTTGTCTTCGCGTGTTGTCTCGCATCGGCATCAACCCATCGCCGGCGTCGTCTTGAGCGCGTTGTCTCGCATCGTCATCAACCCATCGCCGCCTCGTCGTCTCATATCGGCATCCCAGCACCTCGGCGACGGCATCCCGCATCGGCAACTGCCCAATTTGCGTTTGCATCAAGATCCCCATGGACACCCTGACGGGTACCGGGTACCCGACATTGACGGGTACGGGGGCCGTTTTCCCCCGTCAGCGTAGCGGGGATTGGCGGGGACGGGTATTGGCGGGGATCGGGGCGGGGACGGGAGAGTCATCCCCGGTCATCCCCGTACCCGTTGCCACCTTGAGCCTCTGCCCTCCCACCGCAGCTCTCCCCGCCGGCAAGGCAACGCCCAAACGCCCTTTCATCGGGCGAGCTCAGCGGCGCCACCCGCCAACGCCACCGCCCCGACCTCGCGACTGCCTCCATGCTCGATTGATGGCAGGCGCGGCGCCCTCAGCCTCCGCGCGCCAGATATCCCACACGCAATTCGTCGAGCACCTCCGCCGTGCCGCCCGCGCCCGCGATGGAGAGCCCCTCCACGCCTGGGCGCTCAAGTCAGGCGCCGCCGCCCACACGCCCGTGTCCAACTCCCTCATCACCTTCTACTCCTCCCTCCCGCGGCCCCTCCTCCCCGCGGCATTCGCCGTCTTCGCCGACATGCCCGTCTCCACCCGCGACGTTGCTTCATGGAACTCTCTCCTCAACCCGCTCTCCCGCCACCGCCCCACGCCGCGCTCTCCCACTTCCGCTCCATGCTCTCCTCCCCCGCCGCCGTCCTCCCTTCGCCGCACTCTTTCGCCGCGGCCTTCACTGCAGCGGCGCGCGCGCGCTCCGTGTCTGCGGGAGCCGCCGCCCACGCGCTCGCTTGCAAGCTCCCCTCGGCCAGCTCAAACGTGTTCGTATCCACCGCCCTGGTCAACATGTACTGCAAGCTGGACCTCGCTCCTGATGCCCGGAGGGTGTTCGACGAAATGCCGGAGCGGAATGGGGTGTCCTGGTCAGCCATGTTGTCGGGCTATGCTTCTGGAAAATGCTCCGAGGAGGCCTTTGAGCTCTTCCGGCTGATGCTTGGGGAGTGCCCGTCACAGAAAAATGAGTTTGTTGCCACAGCGATCCTTAGCGCAGTTAGCGTGCCATCAGGTTTGCCGATGGGGATACAGCTGCACGGGTTGGTTGTGAAGGATGGCTTCGTTGGGTTTGTAACCGTTGAAAACTCACTTGTCACCATGTATGCGAAGGCTGCGTGTATGGATGCAGCGTTCCATGTGTTTGAGTCGTCTAAGGAGAGGGACTCGGTCACTTGGTCAGCGATGATCACCGGTTATGCGCAGAATGGGGATGCGGAAAGTGCACTCGGTATGTTCTCACATATGCATGCTGCAGGGTTCTCACCAAATGAGTTCACTTTTGTTGGGGTACTCAATGGCTGCAGTGATACGGGAGCGTTGATGGTAGGGAAACAGGCACACGGTTTGATGTTGAAGCTTGGGCATGAGGTGCAGATATATGTGAAGAGCGCACTGGTTGACATGTATGCCAAGTGTGGCTGTATTGATGATGCAAGGGTAGGGTTTGATCAGATTTATGAGTTTGACATCGTCCTTTGGACGGCCATGGTTACCGGGCATGTGCAGAATGGAGAGCACGAGGAAGCCCTGAGGTTGTACTCCATGATGGACAAAGAGGGAATCATTCCCAGTAACCTGACTATAGTTAGCGCTCTTAGAGCATGTGCTAGCATTGCAGCATTGGAGCCAGGGAAGCAACTACACAGTCAAATCTTGAAGTTCGGGTTTGGTTTAGGCACTTCTGTTGGATGTGCCTTGTCTACAATGTATTCAAAATGTGGGAACCTTGAAGATGGCTTGGTTGTCTTCAGAAGGATGCCTGACAGGGATGTAATTGCATGGAACTCAATTATTGGTGGGTTTTCACATAATGGGTGTGGCAATGGTGCACTGGACCTGTTTGAGGAGATGAAGCTAGATGGCACTGCTCCTGATCATGTAACATTCATCAATGTATTATGGGCTTGCAGTCACATGGGTCTAGTTCACAGAGGATGGATTTATTTTAGGTCAATGACCAAAGACTACGGTTTAACTCCTAGACTGGATCACTATGCGTGCATGGTTGATATGCTTAGCCGGGCAGGGATGCTAACGGAAGCAAAGGATTTCGTAGAGTCAATAACTATTGACCATGGAACTTATTTGTGGGGTATAGTACTAGGAGCATGTCGTAGATTGCGGGATTTTGATATTGGAGCATATGCAGGTGAACGACTGATGGAATTAGGTACTGAGGAATCCTCGGCATATATATTGCTGTCAAACATCTATGCTGCCCAGAGAAAATGGGAAGACGTTGAGCGGGTGAGACATCTGATGAAACTTCGGGGAGTTAGCAAAGATCCAGGATGTAGCTGGGTCGAGCTTAACAGCCGAGTTCATGTGTTTGTTGTTGGGGAGCAGCAGCATCCTGATGCGGAAAATATAAATGCAGAGTTGAGAAGGCTAGCTAAACACATGAAGGACGAAGGTTACTGTCCAACATCTAAATTTTCATGGGACGAGGAGTTCGATGCACCAGAAGAATTTCACGAAGAAGATCAACTGGAACAGGAATTGGTATCATCACAATAGCTGATATCCTGAACTACAAGAACAGTAAGAACGTTGACTGTTTCAAGCTCGGCAAGTGCACGGTTGAGGGATATAATTTAGTTATTCAAGCTCGGCCAAGTGCTCTGGATGGTTTAGTAGGCAATGAAACTTACGCTCAGGTCAGTCAGCAGCTTCATTTCTTTGAGGTTTTTATCCTGGTATCTGACAGACAATGTACACATTCTTGCATAAAGTTGAACACGGTGTCATCAAGTTATTTCATGGTGAGAATGTGTGGTATACTTGTATCTGGTACACCCTGATGTATCATGTAGCACTATTTGTGTGGGTCTTGTGGTATACAAATTAAGGTTATCTAGGGATTTTTTAAATCTTTTTTTGTGAGAGTGGACTAATGGCTCCCGACCTACATGGAGCTCGTTTTTAAAAAAATCGAAATTGACACTTTTGAGTTTCCAAAAATCGAGAAAAAATCCCATATGTAGATAATATCGAGATATATAAGTGTGCAAAATTTTAAATCGAAATACGTTGTATTGTGGGCTGGTCAAAAATGACAAATGGGTGGTGAATAGTACACAGTTTCAAAAACTTGAAATTGTTCACGATTTGTCTTTTTTATATAGTCCAAAATATAACGATTTTTGAGTTGAAATTTTGCACGTTTGTAGATCTTGACACTATCTTCATTTGTAAAAAAATTCACGATTTTTGGAAACTCAAAAGTGCCGATTTTGATTTTTTTTTTCAAAAAAAGAGCTCCATGTAGCTCGGGAGTCATTTGCAGTTTCCGCTTTTTTTCTTACTATTTATAGAGTTGATCGTATATAGAAAAGGTCCTTAGATTCACATGATTGGAGTCAAAGACTGTTTACTAATTTCATGTGATTAGGTACAGTAATACTTGGACATTACAGTGAGTGTGGTGTCTTTTGGTGATGACATGAACGTCTGTTGCACGCTTAGCTTATTTATTTATATGAGTGTTTGAGCAAACGGCATGAACTTGTGCAGCATACTAAACAGGTTGGCCTTCGGATGCTCAGGTAGAAGTTGGTGGTCGAACTCTTGGCAAAGGAGTTGGAATAACATGGGAAGAAGCTTAGTTTCAGATTATACACCTCATAGTGAAGCTATTGTTTTTTTCGGGTTACAAGTTCAGTTTGGGTATATAAACCTATATTTCACATTAAAATTCTTGGTCAACTGTATTTTACTCTGATCTCTCTCATTCCTGCGCGCAGAAGAAGTTTGGAGGGTATGGCAGCTACCCCCACACGGGAAAGCGGCGGGTCAACAGACACACCAGCCAAGCGCAGCGTGACGAGGTGATCTCAATTGGTCCGAGGCTGAGGTCTTTGTCTCTCTTGCACGATTCTTCTCAGAAATTTGGATGGAGATCTGGTATGCTTGCAAGGAAAGAACCTCATGCACTGCATGTAAATTCACCAGAGCCTGGGCCATCTTCTCATGGTATTCTTCTGGAGAACAAGGGATTTCCGGTGAGAATGACCAAGGTAGAAGGCTTCAAACTACCAGCCGAGCAAGCAACTTATAACTGCGTTGTGGATGCTGCTTTATTTATGGGCAGATCCTTTCGAGTTGGCTCCATTCTGGCAGTCTGGTCAGTAGTCCTGGAACTGGCCTTTCTTCTGTTATTCATATAGAGGATGTTGCAGGTGATGACATTGTGCGTGATGAGCAAAACAAAGTTAAAGAGGATCTGGCGGAACTATGTTTCTCGGATCCAATGGACCTTCATAGGAGCTTCATCATGAAAGTCTGGAAACTGAGTCTGACTTTTAAACTGAAGCTTCAGAAACCTGTGGCCAGTTGTTGGTTTTGCCAGATATTTGCAGGTCATATATTGATGTCATTGAAAGGCAGCTTGAAATCAGCGACTTATGTATGTCTTCGCGTGTGCTGTTAATTCATCAAGTTACTATTTGGGAGCTAATTAGGATCTTATTCTCTGACAGAGCAGCTGGTAATCAGTCGGAATTTAGTGGTGATGAGGATCAGGAGGCCATGATTTTGGATAAGAAAGAAGGTTTTGTGAACATAGACCTTGAAGCACTCCTTTTAGTTAGGAGAGCAGGCTTTAGCAACCGTTCAGAGACAGTGTTTGTCATTGGTACAAGGAGAGGTGGGCTCCTTAAGTGATGCCAGGTACTTGGAACATATTATTCTGCTTCTGACTGGCCGACAATTCTAAACTACCAGTCTCTTCAACTGTTGTAGCTTCCCCCCCATTTTCTAGCACCGTCTGGCTGGCGAGCTGGCTGAATCTTTGTGCAATTCATTACCCTTCTACCCATGTAGCCGCAGTTCCCATTTGGATTCATTATGGGTGGTACAACTGTTGAGCAGAAAATACCTCTGCTCCTTCTTGGGAGCATCTGGGCTCTACATGGTACCTGCAATGCCAAATTCACCCTTGCAGCCAACTACCTCATCAACTGTGGCTCCACGGGCGACGCCACTGTCGGCCAGAGGGTTTTCATGGCCGACACTTCCGGTTCGGCTGTATTGACATCCGATCAGAGCATCGCCGCGAGCAGCTGGGCCCTGGGTTCCGACAGTGTCACGGTGTCACGCTGTATCAGACTGCAGGATATTCAGTGTGCCCTCGTCCTACCCCTTCAAGATGAAGAGCCGTGGTCGGCATTTTGTCCGGCTACACTTCTTTGGTTTCAGATACCAGAGCTATGATCTCGCTGCGCCGAAGTTCAAGGTGTCGACGCAGGACACCCTGCTACTTGAGAACTTCACTCCTCCGAGCGATTCCTCGCTGCTGGTCAGGGAGTACTCGCTGGATATTACCGATGATTGCTGATTCTCACATTTGTGCCATCAGGGAACAACACATCTTTCGTCAACGCTATTGAAGTCATATCGGTTTCTGATGATCTGGTAGGTGATTCGGCGCAATCTGTGAATCCTTCGGCCTCGCAGCACAGCCATTTCAGACGTTCTACAGGGTCAATGTTGGTGGAAGTAACATGACAGCTGACAATGACACTCTCTCGCGTTCATGGGATACTGACCAGAACTTTTTCCTGAATTCCACTACCACGCAGCTGGCTACTTACCAAGCGAAGCTGAACTTCCTGAATGATATCGGTTCATTATGTGGCTTTGGGAGTGGTGGCCTCTAAACTCTATGGCGTGATATTGAGTTTGGAGTCTCAACATCTATTTTCCTTCGTGGAAATTTGAAGTGGCAAGTGATCAGCTAAAACTTGAACCGAAGCGGGCAGAAATGCATCTACAGACAGAACTGTTTCATGGGCCTGCAAACAAACCGATGCCGACATTTGGCCCAACAACCACTCGCTTGCAACAATCACGCGGAACCCTACGCCACTGCTCACCCACTTCCCAACTCCTCGTTCCCCATTTGCCAATCCGACCAAAATCGTCGCTTTCGCCCATCCACCGGCGGCCATGGAACCGCAACCGATCATCGGCCACAGCCTGAGCGATATCCAGTCCTACATGCAGCGCCACGGCTTGGATCCCCGGACGCTGGACATGGGCGCAAATCTGATGCTCTACTTCGTGTACGACTACCTCCCTCGCCCGCCCGTCACCCCCGACGCCACTCTGTCGCTCTCCGGCGCATCGTGGGTCTCCGACGGCGTAGATCGCATCAGCCGTCTCCCCGATGCTATCCTTCGCAACATCGTCTCGCGTCTCCCCGTCAAGGACGCCGCGCGCACCGCCGCCATCGCCTCGCGCTGGCGTCCTCTCTGGCTCTCCGCGCCCCTCACTCTTGTCGACAGCCACTTGCTTCCGGACTGCGGCACGGAAGGGCCGTACACCATCGGCGCCCCCTCTCCCCGCGCCGTCACAGCCGCCGTATCCAATGTCGTCGCGGCGCACCCGGGGCCCTTCCGCTGCGTCCACCTCACCTGCACCACCATGAACGAGCACCGGGGCGAGATGGCGCGCTGGCTCGATGTCCTCGTCGCCAAGGGCGTCCAAGAACTCATCTTTGTCAACCGCCCGTGGCCAATGGACTTGCGCATCCCCGCTACGCTTTTCAGCTGCGCCTCTCTCACCCGCCTCTACCTCGGAGTCTGGAGGCTCCCCGACACCGCCTCCGTTCCGCGCCGCGCCACCTTCCCCAACCTCCGGGAGCTTGGGCTCTGCTCCTGTGTCATGGCCGACCGGGATATCGCCTTCCTGCTTGACAGAAGCCCCGTTCTGGAGTTCCTTATCATCATCGGAAGCCAGACCGGGGTGCGCCTCCGCGTCATCAGCCACAGCCTGCGGTGCATCCAACTGGGTCTTACCTACTTGGAGGACATCGACGTGGTGGATGCCCCTCGTCTGGAGAGGCTCTTTCAATGGACAACTACCAGCGGCGAGGACGGTAGCAAGGCTAAGACGCGCCGATCCATGATCAAGATTGGCCATGCACCCAACCTGCGAAACCTTGGATACCTTGTGCCAGGAAATAATGAGATCGAGATTACCAAAACTGTCATCGTGGTACGAGTTTAAAATAGCGGGCTATGACATATAGCGGCAGCCTCAAAATTAGCTAAATCAAGGCTATAGCGCCCCTAAATGGCGCTATATGCCGCTAAATTAGCTAAATTGTACGTAGACACCATTTAGCGCGACCCTCCTAAAAACGCTATAGTGCCGCTATAGCCCGCTATTTTAAACTATGACGTACATGCAGCACACTAGCTAGTATTCTAATTTACGTCTGTATCTATATAGGTCATAACTAATGATGAATTAATTTCTATTTGGGTGCATTGCAGGCTGGGAGCAAGGAGAACATTGTCCCCAGTGTCAAGATCTTGGCCATAGAGGTGCAATTTGGATTGCGCAGTACTCTCAAGAAGGTGCCTGGTTACCTCAGAAGTTTTCCAAATCTTGAGACGCTCCATGTCCAGGTAAATTTTAGTTTTTCTTAGATAAAAGGTCAATTTAGTCCAACTTAACTTCACTTGCAGACTTGCTGCATTGAGCATTTTGCATTAGCAGTACTTATTTATCTAACATAGACAAAAACTCAGAACAGGATTATAATAATTGCTGCTGCATGATATAACCTCATGTATATATTTGTTCGCCGATTTCATTTGCAGTCCCGGACAGCTATAGAACCCACTGGCAAGGTCAATCTCAAGTTCTGGCAGGAGGGCGCTCCCATTAAATGTGTCGTGCAGACCTTGAAGAAGGTGTTCTTCTATGAGTTCCAAGGGTCCAAAAGCGAGGTTTCTTTCCTCAAGTTCATCGCTGAGAGAGCTCGGGTGCTGGAGAATATGGTGGTTGTGGTGGCCAGTAAATGTTTCTCTTCGGGGGATGATGTGAATGCCAAACTGAAGCCTCTGACCAATGCAAAATGGAACAGAAAAGGTTGTAAACTTCAACTCTTCAAGAGCCCATGCACTGGAGGGGAAGGTCCAAGTTTCTGCCACCAACTAGCATCTGATTTTACGTGTGCTGACCCTTTTGACCTGATCTACTATCAAGAAATCTTTATAAGTGTTCAAGCTAACTAGTAGCATTGTGCCTAGCTAGGAGAAGAGTGAAGACTACTAGCACCTAGACTTTTGTCGGACTTGGAGCAGCTAAATACCTGCATTTCATGGGATTTCTCTAGCAAGCTGTTGCATGCTTCCAACTATCATTATTACGTCACACATTTTTTGCTATTTAAGTATTATGTGGATGTATGCTACAATCTGTCATATCGTTCATAATACATTTTCCTTAAGTATGTTCCTTGGAAAGCCCTGTTTTATCTTACTTTATTTTAGGTTTTACCTTTGTCTGTACCTTGCATGTCAAATGACAACTCCAGCTCTATTGCATTGTGCAGTCATTGATGTTAGCATGATTAGTTTAGCATCTAATAGGTCCTAGCTTGGTACTCTGAAATTTCTGTGGAATTCCTTCAGTTCATGCTGTGTTGCCATGATCGTTGCACTACCTGAACATTATTTATCCAGGTTTCAACTGCGTGTAATAATGGCGATTGTTTAGGTGAAGAATTTTTGCTTGAAGTGTATTGTACAATGTTTATTGTTGCTTCTAGTATTATGTTAGACTTAAACATTAAGCAGTGTGGCTTAAACCTATGCAAGCCGTGATGCTTGCCATTTACTCCAGTCTTACTTTATCTAGCTTGGTTATTTAGTTTATCTAGTTCTGCCTTCTGTGTTCTCGCACTAGCAGTATTTAAACGCCTTTGCCTGGCCGATATACTCGTACTTGTGCCGTGCATATATACCTTTGGATTATGTAATGGCCTAGAACTGCCAGGTTACTTCAGATGCTTGTCTGTTCGAAGCAAATCAGTAATTGTAGCAGTTAGCGAAGGAAATTTAACTGCTACAATGATTCTTGGACTCGATGCATCAAATTTGGTTTCAGTGGTTACGGCACGAAGCTTCGCCACACTGGCTGGCGAAGCTCTAAATGGGTTACACCTGGATCAATGACATAAGGGAACATCTCATGGAGCGTTGGAGTGGTGCAAAACGACCTTGGGTACCCTCCCTGCCGGATGCCACTCCGACACCGGCGTGCACTGCTCTGTTCACGCTAGTGCTTTAGCACGGCCCTGAAACTCAACTTTGCAAAAAAAAAATCTTCTTTGACCGTGTGCATTCTTAATGTCTCGGCTAGTTTTTAATATTATGTTGGTGTGGACAATGGGTGTAATTGGTATCTTATTGATATTAGTATACTTCCTTTCTCGATAAAAAATGCAAAAGAGACAATGGGCTCTCCTGACACGCGATGGTGTGTTTCCTACGCTAGCAATTTTGACCACTGCATGCTCGCCATCATTGACGGAATCCTGGTCATCCGCCACGACGCCGGCAAGTGTTATTTTGTAACTTACGCTTGACTTGTGATCCTGCACCTAAATTACAGAGGAACTTTCTAAATTGAATGTGTGATTGCTTTACTTGGCTTCAGTATGGAATTCAGTCAAATCACAGGTTTGTTTCTGATCATAACAACAGTCTTTGGTTAATTTGACTCTTCATTTCTTCGGTTTCCTCTACATAGGAATGCTGACGCCTGCTGTCGCAAAAAGACATGACTCATGAGTGATATTCATTAAGACCATTTGTTCATTTGTCTGAGTTTTCATGTGTATCTACATTACCAACATGGTTTTTTGCGCCTCATCTATAATGTTGAAACATATTAATCCACCTAATATATACTTTGATACCTAGTATGGTGTTATGCTATCTTTAGATTCTTAGATCTTCAATCTTCTTCAAGGCATGAGAATATTCATTAGGACATTTCTTTTTCTAATGGCATAGGTACATGCATTATGACATTTTAGTAATCACATCACTCATGTGTAGCCTGACAGCTCAGAATATTATTTTGCAGTATAAGCAAGTTTTTGGGAAAAAAAAACTTTGTTAAACAACACTTTTGAAAAGATAGGGGTTTGATTGGTCAGTTGATTCTGCACATTTGCAGCTGCATGCTTAATTTGATGCATGGACTGGTTATACTGTAGCCAAGATAAATTTCAGGAACGAAGTATAATGGTCATGGACAGGCTTTAATCCCTAACTGTGTGAGTTGCTGGTAC
Organism: Poa pratensis; assembly: GCA_947311845.1. Classification (NCBI taxonomy): domain Eukaryota; kingdom Viridiplantae; phylum Streptophyta; class Magnoliopsida; order Poales; family Poaceae; genus Poa; species Poa pratensis. The sequence continues at coordinate 70,878,476 of CAMZMU010000042.1, forward strand.
TTTGTGACGGCGGTGGTTTTCAGTTACTATAAGTTAGTATTTGATTAGATTCCCTTGCTTTCTATGCATCTGAGCTTACATCATATAAGATCGATTTATCATAATTGTTTCCCTTGGTATCTTGTTTTTCATAACCTGTTGTGTAATGTGAATAGGTGATACTTATTTCTATCATGTAAGGAGTAATGTCTCCATCGATAAACATACAGTTAGCCTACTGTTTCTCTGAAGTTTGACTATCTATAATTCACTGATTGTCACCGTTGTAGGTCTTGATAGGCTCTTCAAAATGTCAGCACATGCATGTGACCACCCAGCTGCTTTTCGTATGAGTTCTGATATTTTTTGAACTGATAATCTCAGTAGGTAAGTGAAATTGTCTGGTGACATACGTCGCTATGATAATGGAATGATCTGGGAGCAGAGAGTATCATCGCCTTAGCAGTTGCATGGGTTGTAACTGTCTCATGCCGTCTGCTTAGCCAAGTGTTGGCGCTGAACTAGGAATTTGGGATTGGATATTTACTGACAATCAAGAAGGATATAACCCTCTTATAATGCCGCTGATTAATTGGTGTATTCTGTTCTTCTCTGCCTTTCATCATTTAGAGAAATATCGGTCCATTTTAACTGCTGCTTGAGTAGTTTATAATATTATAACATGGTAAAATGTGAAGTAAAGCAAATTGTCAATCCTTAGAAACCAGATTTGCTTCCATAACAGTAACTTAGGATACTGGGCTACGTTTACGAAACGTTTTCTCGCTATGGCGATAAAAAAGGCGATCTAGGTTTCGATTGCCGCCGGCGGCGGCGGCAGGTTTGTCCGGTGCATTGACTGGCACCGTTGGTTTGTCCCCGTTTAAGGGTTTTTCCTTCCTCCCGTCGCATGCCCCGGCGGTGAGTTTTCCGTTCCTGTTTGGAGTTTTTTCGAGTTGAGAGAGGCAGCGTGATCTGCTCTTGTTTGATCTGTTGGAAATTTCCTAAGGCTTGGCCGTAGATTTGGCTGTGCTTGGCGACGTGATCTGTAGGTCTGCAGCAAGGCTAACGATCTGTAGGTCGTTTTGGGATCAGTGATTGCTTGTGCGAGCGATCAGCATCGGCGGGCTCCAAAGAGGAGTTTCGATGTGTCTGATGGATTCCTCATCTGGAACTGCCGGGGAGGGGGGAACCGCCGGACAGTTCGTGAAACACAGTTCTTGAGCCAAAAGTATAACCCCGGCCTCGTGTTTCTTTGTGAAACGAGGCAATCGGAAGAGCGGATGAAGTTAATGTGTGCTCGTCTTGGTTTGAAGGGTTTTGAAGCTGTTGGTAGTGATGGCCGCAGCGGCGGAATTGCTCTATATTGGCATGAATCGCTTTTGGTGGAGGTGCTGGGGAAAGGCAGCAGGTTTATCGATGTCTGCGTGAGAGACAGACCTAATGCTGAACCCTGGAGGGCCACGTTTGTGTACGGTGAACCACGAGTGGAAAATCGTCATCTTATGTGGGAGTTGTTGAGTGAGCTGAGCACTGTCTCGCAAATTCCATGGATGGTTGCAGGGGACTTCAATGAAGCAATGTGGCAGCATGAGCACTGCTCGCAACGTGCTAGGCCGGAAGGACAAATGAGTGCGTTTAGGGAAGCTCTTCAGGCCTGTGAACTTACCGACATCGGTTTTAAAGGCTTCCCATACACCTTTGATAATCGGCAACAGGTGATCGGAATGTGAAAGTGCGGCTTGATCGTGTTTGTGCAACTATGGATTGGAGGGATCGTTCCCAATGGCAGAAGTTGAACACCTGGTTTCTTCTAGATCAGATCATGTTCCACTGCTTCGACTCGGGCACCGGGATGTGATACCACACAAACGGTGTATGCGGTATGAGTTAATGTGGGAGAGGGATTCCACATTACCGGAAGTGATCTCTAATGTTTGAAGAGAAGGTTATCTCGGAGAAGTGGCTTGCTCTCTTAAACAAGTTATGTCAGAACTGCATGAGTGGAGTAAAAAGAAATTTGGGCATGTACACGTGAGCTTGAGGAGCTGAGGGTAGAGCTGTCTACGTTGAACCAAGCAAATGCTGATCGTGAGGTCATACGTAGGAAAATGGAGAGGATGGATGAATTGTTATACCGCGAGGAAATGATGTGGCTCCAGAGAAGCAGAATTTCATGGCTGAAGGAAGGGGATAGAAATACAAAATATTTCCACCAAAAGGCAGTGTGGCGAGCCAGGAAAAATCATATAAGAAATTAAGAAGAGATGACGGTTCGGTGTGCACCACCCCATCGGAGATGGAAAGAATGGCTTCCTCATATTTAAGGAGCTGTATAAAAAGACCCGACCTTGAATCCCAATGTAATTCTGAACCTGTTGGAGGGGAGGTAACAGAGGAGATGAATGAAATGCTTACAAAAGATTTTTCGGATGAGGAAATCAGTGATGCCCTTTTCCAAATAGGTCCACTGAAAGCGCCGGGTCTGATGGTCTGCCGGCGCGTTTCTATCAAAGAAATTGGGCTATCTAAAGGTGGATATAATCAAGGCGATAAAATGTTTCTTTGCGACAGGAGAGATGCCACATGGAGTAAATGACACGGTTATTGTTCTCATCCCCAAGAATAATCAACCGGAATGCATGAAGGATTTTAGGCCGATTTCACTGTGTAATGTGCTTTACAAAATTGCATCTAAATGTATGGTGAATCGGATGCGGCTCATACTTGATGAACTAATATCTGAATGTCAAAGTGCCTTCGTCCCGGGGAGGCTTATAACTGATAACGCCATAGTAGCGTTCGAAGTGCTACATCACATACACAAGAGCGAAATCCAGAGAAGGCAAGCTGTGCATACAAATTGGATCTGTCCAAGGCGTATGATCGGGTGGACTGGACGTTTCTTGAGCAAGCAATGCTAAAAATTGGATTTTCAGCGACATGGGTTCGGTGGATCATGCATGTGTACCACAGTGCGGTTTGCTGTCAGGTTCAATGGAAAACTGTTGGACTGGTTTTGTCCATCAAGAGGACTGAGGCAAGGTGATCCACTGTCACCTTTCTTATTTCTCTTTGTCGCTGACTCGTTGTCAAGTTTAATACAGAGGCTGTCGAAATAGGGGCTTAAAACCGGTGATCCTGTGTCGGTCCGCGCCTGCTATCTCGCACCTGCTGTTTGCAGATGATACACTTATGTTTTGAAAGCGACAGAGGAACAAGCTAATCTGGTCAGGATATTCTGAGAGGTATGCACATGGTACATGACAACTTTTAAACCCCGATAAATGTAGTGTCTTCTTGGTGAAGCTTGCTCCATGGAGGCACAAGAGAGAGTTCGGCTATTTTGCATGTGCATTCAACCCAATTCGAGATAAATATTTGGGTTTACCTATACCTGAGGGACGCTTGCACCGGGGAGATTACAACACTCCTGGAACGTCTTTGCAAAAGGTTGGTTGACTGGGGAGATAAGATGATGTCGGTGGCTGCAAAAGAAACCTTGATCAAGGCAATTGCGCAAGCCATTCCGACATATATTATGGGTGTCTTTAAGTTGCCCATGTCGGTATGTGATGAGCTCACAAAGCTGATTAGAAGCTATTGGTGGGGGTTGAAGATGGGAAGCATAAGACTCACTGGGTTGCATGGGAAACAATGATACGCCCAAAGAACCGTGGGGGTTTAGGCTTCCGAGATATGAGGGTCTTTAATCAAGCTCTGCTTGCTCGGCAAGCTTGGAGATTGTTGGTTAGACCGGAGAGTCTCTGCGCTCGCCTCTAAAATCAAAGTACTATAAAAGTGGGAGCTTATTGGATACTGTGTTTCCTGTGAATGCATCACGGTGTGGAAGGGTATTGAATATGGTCTGGAATTACTGAAAAAAGGTGTCATTTGGCGGATTGGAAATGGAGAACATGTGAAGATCTGGAGGGACCCGTGGATTCCAAGGGCTGCAGGTTCTCGCAAACCGTTATCACAAAGAGGTAATTGTCGGTTGACAAGAGTTGCACAATTACTCCGAGTGGATGGTTCGTGGAATGAGGAGCTACTGAATGAACATATGATTCCAGCGGATGTAGATGAAATCTGAAGATAAGAGTGTCCCCTAGACTTGCTGAAGATTTTGTGGCCTGGGATTTAGAGAAGAATGGTAATTTTACAGTCGGAGTGCATATCACCTTGGTGTGGATGAAAAGCTAAAACCACAAGGAGGTGTTTCTACTAGCTCTCGACCAAATGGTGACAGCCTGTTTGGAAGATGTTTTGGAAAATCAAAGTACCACAAAAAGTCAAAATCTGTGCTTGGAAGATGCTCGTTGGAGGCCTGCCAACGAGAGAAACAAAAAAGCACAGACATATGGACGTGGAGAGTGTGTGCCAGAGATGTGGGTGTACTGAAGAGGATGGTTTCCATGCCGTTATTTTCTGTCCAAGAGCAGCGGCGATGTGGGACGCTATGAAAGATATCTGGGACATACCTGGGAAGGAGGAGATAGTTTACACTGGTCCAGAATGGCTGTTTGACCTCCTGGTAACCTTGGACGAAGAGACAAGGGTGCGGTCCTTATGATCATATGGAGAAATTGGCATAACCGCAATGAGGTTATTCATGGGAAGAAGGAAGCACCGCTAGAAGCTTCTAGACTGTTTCTTCAGAGCTATGTTCAGTCCTTATTGCACATTGAAGCAAAAGATGGGAAGGACTTGATAAAAGGTAAATCTGTAATTAATGGGGGTGTTCGCAAGAAGGGCAGGGGAAGAGTTCAAAGGATTCAGAGGAGATTAACTGGCCAAAACCACCGGATGATTGGTTAGCGGTCTCAGTTGATGGCTCTTATGATTCTGAAACAGGGGAGGTAGGGACAGCTGCTGTTATTCGTGATGCTAACGGAGACTTCGTGTTGGCACACTGCAAATTTTTAGGCACTGCCGGGACGCCCTAGAGGCTGAAGCACTCGCTTTTCGTGAAGGAATTGGAGTTGCTTTACAGTATACAGCGCAGTCTTTGGTTGTTCAAACCGACTGTGCTAATCTTGCAAAGGTACTGAAGGAAGGGACGATGAACAGATCACACATTGGACACCTGGTTGATGACATCAAGGAGAGGATGGAGGGAGGAAGGGAGCTTGTTATAGATGTGATTAAAAGAACAAACAATAGGGTTGCAGATCGTCTAGCTTATCTATCGAGGGCTGAGCATCAAACCGATTTGTGGTTGCAGGATGCTCCTGACGCTCTAGCCGAATTTCTGGCTGCTGATTGTAATCCTATTTCTGAGTAATAAAGCTCCCAATTTATCGCAAAAAAAAAAAAAGATTTGCTTCCATAAATAATGTAGTTTGCTGTCTGCGACAGATTAACATGTTACCTGCATCGGGTAGGTGACCACACCATTTCGATCTCCTCGTCTGCTAATGTTGGGGATATCGCTTATCGGGAACTTATCGGTCGACCCAAAATATGGGGTAAATCCGCCGATTTATCTTATCGGTCAGTTATCGAGAAGCGATAAATCAGTCGATTTATCGGAATATTGAAAGATATCTTGAACAGTGCTGTTATGCACCAAACCAATAAGTGATATGTGACCGCCTCACCTGTCTCTCCGCCTACAGATTCTCGCCGCCCCAACACTAACACACTCTGGGGCCATGTCCACCTGAGGGGCGCCGCCCCATCCAGACATCGTCTAGCCTTGCCCAAGTCGGCTCTCCGTGCAATTTATTAATGCAACACTGAGGTGTGTTATTTCAGGTTAGCAAAAGGACAGTGTAAGTCTTTCTGGTATTACGTCAATCTGTTATCTGTGGTTTGTCAAAGTACAGATCTGGTGTAGTTTGAAGCAAACAAGGTTTCTGGTTCTACAATATTGAAGATAACTATCCAAAATTCTCTTGTCTGTTGTTAACGCTCACCTATGCTCGTAATATTTGTGTTGGCTATCATGAATTCCCGATCAAGTCATATAAACAGATATTCTCTTCTGTTACATGAACTGTTCTTTCTTCCAGGACATGCATAAGCAAGTTAGGATAATTTCTAAAACATGCAAGCTCTATGTTTTACAGATGTTGCAGGCTTGCAGCAGGGAAAGGAACGAACCATGCATTTATTGACTACCCTAATATTAGTTTAAATTGTACCTGTGACATATGCCATTAGGATGTATTATATGATATCTTCTTACAAATTTGAGAGGATGATGTAATATATGTCATTATTTGTAATATATGTCTGTCGTAGTTGGGCTTGTAGGATTATCTCTCTTTACGTTCACATTTCCTATCAAACAACCCAATAGCATACCACCTACTCGTGTATGGAAGAACAAGAAACTAATACCAAGAATCAAAACGTTTGCTTGGAGGATTCTGCGAAAGGCTATTCCATCAGGAGAAAGAGCTGCTAGATTCTCAACCCATATTGACCCCTTGTGTTGCAGGTGCGGTACGTCAGAAAATGATCTTCATCTCTTTTTCACCCGTCCTTTTGCCAGAGCGGCTTGGTTTCAGCATCCTTGGTATATTCGGCCTGACATTTTCACTCAAAACTGCGCCTCTTTTTCACAAATCATTTTTAACCTTCTGCAACTTGATCATCCTCATGTCTCGCTTGAAAATATTTTCGCCTTCCTTTGGTGCATTTGGAAATCTAGGAATGATCAGCTGTTTAATAGAAAACAAGGTCAGCCGTATCAAATTCATATAAATGCTGCTGCTCTTCTAAATGATTTTGAAACTGATCGTCACTTGCACAATTTTGCCTTATCTCTATCTAACCCTCCCTCTGTTCCCTCTATTTCTCTCTCGAATGATTTGCATGTTTCAGGGAACAAGATTTATTGTGACGCAGCATGGAAGCCGTCGAGATCTTCCTCCTCCTCTCCTGCAGGATTGGGAATCTACCTTCGTCTCCCTGTCTGCGATCATGTTACTGACGTCTTCATTCAGGCTCTTGCTCCTCGGATTACTTCTCCTCTCCTGGCTGAAGCACATGCTCTCCTTCTTGCGGGACATCTGGCGAGACAACTCCAAATTTCTCAGCCAATCTTCCTTACGGACTCGCTCATTCTGGCGCAAGCGGTGGCAGCAAATTCACAGGATAATGATTCGGTGCCCAGTGAGATTAGGCATCATGTCATCAGTTTCTTACAGATTGCTACTCCTCTGAGTCATAGAATCTTCCATATCTCTAGAACTTTTAATGGAGTAGCTCATAACTGTGCGCATCAGGCAAAACGATCTCGTCGATCTGAGCCTACCAGTTCTTGCAGGAACTCAGCTCATAGCTCTTCTGCTTGTCCCATCATTGCAGCCTCCTGTCAGCTGCAAACGCTGGGTCTTGTAATTCTTAATGTAACTTGCTTCTGAGCTGAATGAATTAGGCACTCGGTGCCTGCCCTTGTTCTAAAAAAAATGGCAAACATGATTCTTTCTTGGTTGGAACATCAATGGTGGTAACTAAATAGATTGCGGATGATCAACCAAATAAGGCCACAAAAGAAACGGGCATTGCTCAGCTGCCCCTTACGCTTGTTGAATATTAGGATTTCTGACAGTTCAAGAATTCCCATAAAAAATAGTAAGAACAGAGAAGCTACACATATTTAGTTGTATATTTATGACATTGTGGCTGTAGTTGTGATTACTATTTTTAGATAATATATAGAGCAATTCTCCGCATCTGCATCATGGTGCTCTCAACCGATTATTGAAGATTCAGATTAAACAAAGTCCCAAAATAAAGCCAATAAAATAAAATCGAGAAAACATGGATTATACAGTTGATATCAGATAAATGACCTGCCTATGATAAGAGACAAGTTTGTTTCTACTCCTAAACATAACTTCACAATGCACTAAATACTTGAACACGGGAGTTCAAACTCTTGTTAATCAGGGTACCCTGTTTGTTGAACTCCTCAGTAGTACCCCTCCCCTCACGTCGCCCCCCCAGGCGACGCCAGGGGCTAAAATCGCGGCGCCGCTAGCCCCTCCCACCGGAGCCACCCCGCCGCTGCCGCCGCCGGCCTCGTCCGCGGCGGTGGCGGCACCCCTCCGCTGCCAATATCGGTGGTTGGAGGGGCAGTTCTCTCGCAGCTGGAGGTGGCCGGCCCGTGGGGGCGGTGGCGGTCGGGGCGGAGGATTCGAGCCGGCGGGCTCAGGCGGAGGTCGCGGCTGGTGCTTAGGCTGCGGGCGGCGGCGTGTGGAAGCGGTGGCGCCGTCGCCGGAGATGGGGGTGCGCCCGATGGGCTTGGCGGGCCCGATCTGGGCCCGTCGGGCCTGGGCTGGCGCAGCGGCGGGTGTTCTGGTGAGCCGCAGCGTCGAGTGCGGCTGTGCTGGTGAGGCGCAGCGGCGGTGCGGGTGCGCTGGTGGGCGTCGAGCGGAGGCGGAAGCTCGCGTGGAGGCAGGAGGCCAATGAGGCGCGGGGCTGTGAGGGCCGATGATGCTGGCAGGTTGGTGCGGCGGTGGTTCAGCGTGGCCGGTAGGGCTGCGGCCTGCGGGGCTGCTCGGTGAGGCTGCAGCGGCGGAGACGGCGACGTCTGGGAGAGGCCGGGGATAGTTCGGAAGGCTTTGTGCGACGGTTGCGCCGCCGTCGCACACTTGGTGTTTGGATCAGTGGGTGTGCAGGCCGGCGGTGCCGCGGGTCTCCCTGCCTTGGCCCGGTTGCGTGGGACTGGAGAGTCTCGAGTGCTCCGGGCGAAAGCCTGACGACGCGACGTCCGTGGACGCCGTTCTCCCTCTTGGGGGGTCGTCTTGGAGCTCTTCGATTCTCCTCAGTCTCGGATCTCCTCTTCGGGTGAAGACCTAGACCCTGTTTCTGCAGGGTCGGACGACGGCGTCGATCTTCGTCGTCTCCCCTCTTGAGGGCGTCGTCTTGAAGATGAAGGCTCCTATGTGCGCGCTCGTGGGCTGGACTCACACAACATCGTGGTTGGCAGCGGCTGACGATGTCTTGGGTGCTATGGTGGCGTTGCGAGCTGCGTGGCAACGATGACGGTGGTGAGCGGAGCCGGGTCGCGGCATGTCCTTCGTCACCGACAGTCCGTGCTGTGTCCCGCTGTGAAGCTGTGAAGTCGGAGCTGCGTGTCTCGGGGCGGACAGGCTGGCAACGATGACCCTTTTTCTACAGTGGCCTCGCGGATTCCGTCGATGCAAGGTGTGCATCTTTCTCCGGTGAAAGGTCTCCGTCGAAGTCGGAGCTGCCTCCTCCTCGACGCTTTGGGTTGACTGTTTGGCATAGGCCGACATGGCTTACGGCGTCAGCTGCGGCGGGGCTTCGTCGGTGGTCGTCCAAGGTGAAGTCGGAATCGCTTGCTCGGGGAGGAGTGACGACGATGACGCTCGGTGATGACCTCGATGGTGTTTTTCTCCTCGGCGGCGTGTCTGTCTCGTGTGGGTAGCCAGGTTGGCCGGGTCTGCACAATGTGGTGTTTTCATGACTACATTAGTGCACTTGTAACGGTTTTCGGCCGGTTCCCCGTTAATGAACCGGTCAATTCCCCTCCTACTTTTTTAATAAAATGAGACAATGCTGCCCGTTTTGTTTTTGTTGAACTCCTCTTTCACAGACGGCATAGCAGCATGCGCGCTCTTGACTGTGTCTACAGATTGTCACCAATATTTGAACCCAATTGAGTGGAACTTTGCACCAGCCGTACCCATACAAGATATATGAAATGATAAAATTAATAGAATGACCGTACATATATTGTTTTCTTACAAAAAGGATACTCCGCATGTGCAACTATCTGAATTTGTTACCATTCGTATGAAATTTGTGCGCACATCTTTGTTCTTTCTTCTTCATAGACACTTTCCATGATAAACTTTTGTGAAAACACCTCGCAATTTATTTTTTGTCAAATCGTTATTCATCAATATTCATGATATTGGTCCTCCTCTTCCATGATTCAGCAACCTCTGAAGTGAACTCAATTTCTAAAGCCACATTATTCTTATGTTGCGTCAACCGCAGCTAAAGGCACGATGGTAGAATGAACGAAAGAACCTACCGAAATTGAAAAGAAAAATCATCGCTAGATTCAGTTATATACTCCAAATGGATCCAATCAACATTACAAGGTGCCCTACAGAGTGAAGTAATGCACGCCATCGTACAGAAAGTTTACAAGTAGAATATACTCCCTCCGTTCTACAATATAAAATGTTCTAGCTAGATCACATGTTTTTTTTCGAGAATGCCGGGGGGGGGGGGGGGGGGGGGGGGGGGGGGGGATTGCTCCCGACCACTAGAAAAGGAAAAGTAAGAGCCGCCAAGAGTCACAAGAGGCGAGGGGTGCAGTCAAGGGATCACAATGCCAAGACTCGGCAATCAGCCTCACGCACCGCACCGGCATGCGACTCGAACCCCACGGCACAACTCAGGAGCACCGCCATCATCATCGGATCGGAGTGTCAAGCCTAGCACCTAGCACTACCCTAAATGGGGAGCTCCGCCACGGAATTCGAGACAGAAGCAGGAGGGGGAGACATACATTGTGTCGTCAACGAGCAAAGGTGAGCCGAGACGCCACCGAAAGCACGAAGCTCCCACACCGCAACAGCAACCATCGGAGGTTCTTGGGCAAGCACATCCAAGTGGACGAGACCACGTGAAGGCTAGCCGAGGAGAGAAACACCGCCGTCGGCCCCAAGCCGGCCGCACCAACACCACCAGAACACAGCACCACCAGCACACGCATCAACAAAAGCCATACTTTAGCGTCTCCAAGATGACGCCTCCAGGGAGGTTGTGTTGACGAGCAACACCGTCATCCGGTCCGGCAAGCCGGACCCAAGGTTTTCACCCGGAGACCAAAGCAATGTAGGTGCTGGAGCTCCACGGCGGCACCTCCAGCGAGGAAAACGGCGTCCAGAGACACCGCTGCCGCCGGCATTGACAAAACAATGCACAGTTTTCACCTGGAGTTGAGCATTTTACCTACAGCAAGGCTGTCGGACACCACCAGCCGTTGTCGTCAACCACACCATGCGGAGACCAGCCACGGCCAACCACCAGAACTAGCACAGGATCCTCCAGGGTCGCCGGACGCAGCGCCAGCCATCAACCCCGCCGAGCACCATGCGGACGAAGCATAGGAGCGCTGCCCGTGGTCCAGAACCTCCATGGTCCCGGGCTGCAACCCTGCAACCACGCCGCCGCGCTCCAAGCGCGCCACCGTGCGGCTGCCGAGGGAGGGTCCGGCGCTGCAGCTCCGGAGATGGTGCGCCCGGCCCGTCCAGGCCCAGATCGGGCCCAGACAACGGGCCGCGGCAGCGTGAGCACCACCGAGACGTCCCACCACCACCCGCACAGCGCCGCCGCCGCACGTCGCGTCACGCCGCCATCTGAGCCCGCAGGAGCCCACGAGAGGAGGAGCAAGCGCGCCGGCGAGCCGCCAAGTCCCGCCGAATCCCGCCGCCAGGGGACACAGGGGACCGCGAGGAGTCGCCCCGCCGCCGCCGTCGGCCGCCCGAGCTTCGCCCGGCGGCTTCCTCTGGCGGCGGCGCGGGCACGGGGAGGGTGGCGGCGGGCTGGAGCTAGGGTTTGGAGTCGCCCCGAGTCGCTCTTGGCGAGAGCGACGCGGGATGAGTGCGAGTATTATTATCTTCTTCGCTAGATCGCATGTTGGCTAGGTGCAAACTCAAATGAATGTACATACATATTAAAATATGTCCACATGCATCTAGATACATGTGAATGTGGATAAAAACTAAAACATCTTATATTTAGGAACGGAGGGAGTAGATGCCCTATTCTCAGACAAACAAAGAAGACGTCGGTAGGAGCGCGACAATCTAACTGAAGCAGCCGCCAAACCCACGTCGTGGACGTCCCTGAAACCATGGCTTCTGGAGTGCCTCCTCTGCCGTAAGTCGTTTCGCCGGGTTGCTCTCCAGGAGCCGCTGAGCACCTCGAATCCGGCGGACGACAACTTGCTCCAAGGAAACCGGCGTCGAAGGCGGCGGATGTTTCCCTCTCCCGTCAGCTTGGACCACTCTTCCGCTATCCCGAGTAGCCAGGCCAGTTCTTGATCCCCTGCGTGCCGACGATGCTTCACACTTTCCCCATGATCTTCTTGTCCGATTAGCCGCTGAAGGTGGGCATGCCGGTGCCCGAGAGGAGATCGGCCATTATGCAGCCGAGACCCCACGTGTCGACGCGCTCGTCGTACTGGCGCGAGCGGAGGAGGAGCTCCGGCGCGCTGTACGGCGTCAGGATTATCACCTCCGGCTGCGTGGGGCCCCGCTCCTTCTTCCGGGACATCCGAAGACGCCGATCTTGTAGTCGATACTGTCCTCGTTGAGCTTGCCGTCTTGGATCGCCCCCTCCTTGTCCTTGGGCCTCACCTTCATGTCCTCCGTGCCGTCGTCGAGGATCACGTTCTCCGGCTTGATGTCCAGGTGCATGATGCCCTTGCCGTGCACGGACTTGACGCCCTCCAAGAGCTCCTCCATGATCCGCCGCACCTCGGCCTCCCGGAACCGCCGATGACGGGCACGGCTCTCCATGTAGCCGCGTAGATTGGTGCGGCCGGCGTATTCCATGACGATGAAGGAGTCGCCCTGGACCGCGGGGACGACCGTCCTGTTGAGCTTCACGATCGAGGGGAGGTCTTCGCACAAGGTCAGGCTCCTGCACTCTCGCAGAACCTCGGGGATGCCGGAAACGATGAAGCCGTCGTCGCCGGTCGCGCTGAGCCGCTTCACGGCGACGATCCGGTCGTCCTGGTTGTCCCACGCTTTGAACACCTCCCCGTTGATGCCCTCGCCCAGCTTCTCCAGCCGTTCGTACCGCTGCATGGATTCAGGCCAGGCAGCCTGGTGGCTCGACGAAGACGCCATCGCGTACGAGCCGATGAACTGGCGTAGCTCCAGTCGCTAGGGAAGTAGAAGTGCAGCGAGTTGAGGTAGATGGTGCCACTTATATACACGACGTACACCGCCTACCTGCCCCTGGACTCGAGCTTCTACTCGGACTCGGAATCAAGACCGATCTGGCAGCGACACGAGGGCGCTCCCCCTGTTCCCGTCCGGATCGAAAACGTGGACTTGCCCTTCTTATTCTGCATCAATCTCGGCTAAGGACACATGATGGTAGTCTGAAGAAGAAAAAAACATAAGGCTTGCCCTTTGCCTGGTTCATTGTCGTCGTCGCTTGTCCGCTCTGCAAAGGAAATTCATTTGATTTTTCATGACACATGTACACGAACAAATATCACGATAAAATGCCGATCGAATTGGAATATCTGAAGAGCCAAACTACAGTTTGCCCAGTCATTGTTCTCACCAGAGGAACACATGTACGTGCAAGACTTGAAGAACTGGCCATACTTCACCGCCCATCCGACAGCTTTGCGCGGATGGAATCCGCCCAGTACATGATGCCACCCCTTGTTGCATTTCACAAACTAATTTCATCAGCAGTTTGTCGGCAGCTAGAGAGCTCAGCGAATCATCTAAGTACATGTATGGTGGAAAACCCATGCCGAAGATGGAGTTCTTATGTATTTGGTGCACTAGAGAAATGGGTATATGAGATGGGTAAACGAGTCCAACTGTTCTCCCTGAATTCCTTAAGAGAGAATATCTGGTGCTCCCGGCATTTAAGGTGTTTCCCGTGCTACCGCTAAAAACGAATATCTTTAAAATGTTTCAAAAAAAATTAGGAAAAAGGGTGAGTGTTCAGAAGGTTCTACAACCTCCACATTGCAGGCTATCCTTGGTACCTGCACTGCCGAATTTAGCCTTCAAATAACTAGCTCGTGCCAACTCCGACTCCATGATCGACGCCATGTCGGCTAGACGGTCTTTGCAGCCGACAATTCTAGGTCGACTGTATTGACATCCTATTAGAGCATCGCCACAAGTAGATGGGCCCTGGTTCTGACAGTATCACGCTTTCAGTGTGCAGACGTCCTACTCCTTCAAGATGAAGAGTCGTGGCCGACATTTTTTCCGGCTACACTTATTCAGTTTCAGATACCATAGTTATGATCTCGCTGGGGCCAAGTTCAAAGTGTCGACGCATGATACTATGTTACTTGACAACTTCACTCCACCCATGGACTCATCGTCGATGGTTAGAAAGCATTCGCTTGATATTACCGAGGAGCTAGCTGAAGATGTTTGAGTTTCTGCTGCTTGTTGTGTCTGTCCGTGTTAGTCGTCAGTGTTTTATGGATCAGTTAAGAATTTTAGTTTGGAATGTTAGGGGGTTGAATTCCCATGCTAGGCAGTCTGTAGTCTGTTGTCTGGTCCGGGATAATCACATCTCGATTGTGTGTTTTCAAGAGTCCAAGGTTCAACATGTATCGTTGCAACTGATTGTGCAAGCTTGTGGTCCGCGTTTTCAGAAATTCTTGTCAGTTCCTTCCCTGGGTGCGAGTGGTGGTCTAATTATAGCATGGGATGATGATTTGGTTCAGATTGATGAGATTAGCTCCACGCAGCACTTTATTCTTGCCTCAGTCACCTCACGTGCTAGTGGGTGTTCTTGGTTGCTCTGCAATGTCTATGGTCCTCAAGGTGTACCACAAAAGATTCAGTTTCTTGACAATCTATCCAGTGCTATGTCCAGCCTTAATTCCCCAATTGCAGTCATGGGGGATTTCAACTTGATAGCCGAGGCCTCAGATAAGAATAACGACAACATAAATAGGGGTCTTATGCTTGCCTTCCGTCGATTCATGAATTTGCTGGGATTAAAAGACCTTTACCTGCATGGGCGTCGGTACACTTGGAGTAATGAGCAGCTGAACGCTACTCTTTGCCGGTTTGACAGAGTTCTGTACAATAATGAGTGGCATGATCAATTCCCCCAAGCCATGCTACAAGCTGACTCATCTGCTGCTTCTGATCATACCCCACTGTTGCTTTCTCTTGCTGCTGATTTCCGACCGTGTAGAAGATTCAGATTTGAGACCTTCTGGACTCGATAGCCTGACTTCCTTGAACAAGTTCAGCTGGCTTGGGCCACGGCGCCTACCCATTCCAATGCCTTCCTCAACTTAAACATGAAGTTGCAGCATACAGCCCGACACCTGCAGCGGTGGAGTGCCAAATTGATCAGTGATATAAAACTCAGAGCTGCTATTGTTTCTGAACTCATTTTCAGGCTTGACGTCGCCATGGACTCGAGACAGCTGTCTGCCGACGAACATCAGTTTCGTAAGTTCCTCAAGGTCAAATGCCTGGGTCTGGCTGCTCTTGAGCGGTGCATGTGGAGGCAAAGGTCTCGCTTCCTCTGGCCGCGGGAAGATGATTGCAACTCAAAACTGTTTCACGTCAAAGCCTCAGGTAGAAGAAGAAAAAACTTCATCCCCTCGGTTACCTGGAATGGTATCACGTCAATTGAACATGAAAAGAAGTTGGAGGCTTTCTGGGAACATTTCAATGGGTTGATTGGCACCTACAGATCAGCAAACTCCTCTCTGAACCTGCTTGCTCTGCCCTTTGAAACTGTTGGACTAGATTCTCTTGTTGTGCCTATCACAGCTGAGGAGGTGAGATCTGTTATACTTGAGATGCACCCAGAAAAGGCGCCAGGGCCTGATGGGTACACTGGCCTGTTCTATCGACTTGCTTGGGATGTAATCAAAGATGATATCATGCTTGCCATGAAAACTATTGAGCAAAATGGCACCCAAGGGCTGCAGCTGCTTAACTCTGCTCTGCTTATCCTGTTACGGAAGAGTAATGATGCTGCGTCGCCTGCTGATTACCGACCAATAAGTCTAATACATAGCTTTGGTAAATTGTTCACCAAGATCTTGGCAAATAGACTGCAGCCCCTTATGCCTCAGCTAGTTTCCCCCTGCCAGAATGCATTCATCAAAGGTCGCTCCATACATGACAATTTTATATACGTTCAAGGTGTCATCAGATCTCTGAAGCAAAAGAAAATTCCAGCCCTAATGCTTAAGCTTGATATCTCAAAAGCTTTTGATTCTATCTCATGGGAGTTCTTGATCAAATTGTTGTTGCACCGGGGTTTTAGTGTCAAATGGGCAAATTGGATTGCCATGCTTCTGTACACTAGTAACACCAAGGTTCTGGTAATGGAGATCTCTCAGATACCATTCACCACAAGCGAGGGCTTCGCCAAGGGGATCCCCTGTCACCCCTTCTTTTTGTCCTGGTCATGGACTTTTGGGCAGATTGATTAATAGAGCTGAGGATGAAGGGATCATCCATCCCATTGGCAACCAGACACTCAGATTTCGCACCTCCCTATATGCTGATGACGATGTGATCTTCCTCCGACCAGAGCTGGGTGACCTGACTGCAATCGTGTCTATCCTTCAGGTTTTTGGTTTCGCCACGGGCCTCTGCACAAATCTCACCAAAAGCAGCATCCTCCCTATTGCTTGTCAAGGCCTTGACTTAGATTTTGCTGTCAATACCACCTCCTGCCAGCTTGCACAGTTTCCCTGTACATACCTCGGTATGCCACTATCAGATAGAAAACTGCGCAGGGACGACTTCCAACGCCTGCTTGATAAATTTATGAAAAAACTTGCTTGCTGGAAAGCAAAATGGATTTCCATGGCAGGGCGGCTGACCTTGATCACCTCTGTTCTCTCTGCCCTTCCAGCTTACCAGTTGATGGCCATTGTCCACCCAAAATGGCTTCTGAAACAAATCGACAAGCTGCGTCGTGCCTTCCTTTGGGCTGCGGACACTAGGTTTCAGGAGGAAAATGCTTAGTAAACTGGGCTACTGTGTGCCTCCCCAAACAACTTGGAGGCCTGGGTGTGCCAAACCTTCATTTACAGGGTATTGCTCTAAGGGTTCGTTGGCTATGGCAGCAAGAGACTAACCCCTCCAAGCCATGGCAAGGCCTGCCAGTCCCTACTGACAGAGATGTGGTGTGTTTGTTCAGAGCTTCCACTCAAATTACCATTCATAGTGGACTTCAAACTTCGTTTTGGTGTAGTCACTGGTTGGAGGGTTGCCCCCTACGTGAGCGTTTCCCACATCTGTACCGCCACTCAAGACGCAAGAATATTTCTGTCCGTGAGGCTTTACAGGACAGATTCTGGATTGCGATGATCAAACCAAACCCCAACCTCAACACACTCACTGACTATCTGAAGCTGTGGAGCTACTGGCTGAACTTCAACCTGTTACTTTTGATGATCAAGTGGACACATTATGTTGGAAGTGGACCGCCAATGGCACATACTCTGCCTCCTCTGCTTATGACACCCTTCTTGCTGGCCGCATTACTTCTGCAATCATGCCAAAGGTTTGGAAAACGAAAGCCACCCCAAAGTGTCTCTACCTGCTTGGCTATTGCTGCAAAACAAATGTTTAACAGCAGATAATTTGGCCAAGAGAGGGTGGCCACACAACCCCATTTGCCGGCTTTGCATGACTCAACCGGAGACTGCTGTCCATCTATCGGCTTCCTGCTCTTATGCTGCCCAGGTTTGGTCGGGGGTTACCTCCAAGCTCCAGTTCCCGCCTCGTGCAGCGCCTACCGTTGCCACTGATAGCCTACAGGACTGCTGGATGTCGACGCCTGCCTCACTGCCTAAGCCGCTGGCCAAACGCTGGCGATCTATTGCCCTGCTAACTTGGTGGATGCTTTGGAAAGAAAGAAACAACAGGATCTTCAATGCAAAGGCACGATCGGCTGCTAACCTGATCGACGCTATTCTTGTTGAGCTTCATGATTGGCGTACCGCAGGGGTGCTCAAACTGGAGTGGCCGCCGATAGATTGATGCCAAGCTGGGTGTTGTTCATGATTCCTTAAAAATGTGAATCATGATAGGCTTGTAAATATTGCTGTTTCCCTAGCGTCTTTTTAGGTTTGGTGGCCTGCTATGGCTGCTTGTAATCTATAATCTGTAACCTGTACTTCCTCTTACCGGCATTTGTCCTGGCCCATTCTTAATATAATGAACCAGTGCCGACTGGTTCCGTCAAAAAACATTTGTGCCATTGGGGAACATCACATCTTTCATCAACACTATTGAAGTCAAATCGCTTCATGATGATCTGGTACATGATTCATCGCAATCTATGTATCCTTTGGCCTCGCAACACATCCATCTCAGACCTTTTATGGGGTCAATGTTGGTGGAAGGAAGGTGACCGCTGACATGGGATAATGACCGAACTTCTTCCTGAGTTCCACCACCACGCAGCTGGTTACTTGTCAAATGAAGTTGAACTTCCTGAATGATATCATTTCCATATGTGGCTTTGGGGTGGTGGCTTCTAAACTCTATGGCGTGATCTTCAGTTTGGAGTCTAAACCTCTCTTTTCCTTAGATCAACTCGGCAAAATTAAAGTGGCAAGTGATTGGCGAAAACTTGAACCGAAGTGGACATAAATGCATATACAGACGGAAATCACTCTTTCTCTCTATCTCGAGCATGCGAGCGGTTCACACACACGTAACGCGCGTATGGGTTCCCTAAGTTCTCCTTCCTCTCTCCTCATCGGACGGGGGCGGGGTGCTCGCCGACAACGAGATCTGGTGTGCGAGCGTCAGCGGACCGGCGACGGAGATGATTTGAGGAGGGCAGGACGGCGAGGCGGGCGTGGGAGCGTCGTCGGTAGTGGCAGGGGTGCGGGGGTGCGTTGTTCTTCTTCCTCTCGACATTGTTGTCGTTTTGCTGTCTGAAACCGGGCCATTGTAAACTAGCCTCTCCGGCTAGAAATAGAAGTATTTCATGGGAGCCTGCAGAATGGAGATCAATGGAGTGTTTGACGTCACGACAGAGGAGGCTCAAGCTCTTAGGGATGGACTCCGGCTGGCTGAGCGCGTCGGATGCACACACATATATGTGGAATCTGACTGCATGGAGGCGATTCAGGCCCTAGCTGATCCAAGACAATATCGGATAGTGGGCTCGGCATTCCTGGACGAGTGTCGGTAATCTTGGCAGGTTTTAGTTCGACACGGATTGCCCACTGTCCGAGAGAGGCAAACAAGGCGGCACACATTATTGCTCAACCTAGAGATTTAGATACAAATGTTTGGTTAGATGATCCGCCTTTGTTTCTTATTCCACACAGCTTGCGGAAGATGTAACCTTGTTTGATTAAGTTAATAAAGGGTACGTTTTTGTTCAAAAAAAAAAGAAGTATTTCATGGGCCCACGAACAAACAGATGCCTACGTTTGGCCCAACAACTAGTCGCTTGCAACAAACACGCGGAAACCCTACGCCCACGGCTCACCACTTCCCAACTTAGTGTCAAAAAAAAAAAACCCACTTCCCAACTCCTCACTCCCCATTTGCATCCAACCAAAATCCTCACCTTTGTCCCCAATCCCGTCCTCCCATCCACCGGCGGGCGGCGGCCATGGAACCGCAACCGATCATCGGCCACAACCTGAGCGATATGCAGGCTCACATGGAACGCGACGGCGTGGATCCCCGGACGCTGGACATGGGCACAAACCTGATTCTCTACTTGGTACACAACTACCTCCTCGCCCGCCTGTCACCCCGACGCCACTCTGTCGCTCTCCGGCGCGTTGTGGGTCTCCGACGGCGTAGATCGCATTAGCCGTCTCCCGATGCTGTCCTTCGCAACATCGTCTCGCGCCTCCCATCAAGGACGCCGCGCGCACCGCCGCCATCGCCTCGCGCTGGCGTCCTCTCTGGCTCTCGGCGCCCCTCACTCTTGTCGACAGCCACTTGCTTCCGGGCTGCGCCCGGAAGGGCCGTACACCATCGGCGCCCCTTCTCCCCGCGCTGTCACAGCCGCCGTGTCCAATGTCCTTGCGGCGCACCCGGGGCCCTTCCGCTGCGTCCACTCACCCACACCGCCATGAACGACCACCGGGGCGAGATGGCGCGCTGGCTCGATGTCCTCGTCGCCAAGGGCGTCCAAGAACTCATCTTTGTCAACCGCCCGTGGCCAATTGACTTGCGCCTCCCTGCCACGCTTTTCAGCTGCGCATCTCTCACCCGCCTCTTCCTCGGAGTCTGGAGGCTCCCCGACACCGCCTCCGTACCGCGCCGCGCCACCTTCCCCAACCTCCGGGAGCTTGGGCTCTGCTTCAGTGTCATGGAGGACCGGGATCTCGCCTTCCTGCTTGACAGAAGCCCCGTTCTGGAGATCCTCGTCCTCATGGGAAGCCAGACCGGAGTGCGCCTCCGCGTCATCAGCCACAGTCTGCGGTGCGTCCAACTGGGCTTGACCTACTTGGAGGACATCGACGTGGTGGATGCCCCTCGCCTGGAGAGGCTCTTTCAGTGGACAAGTACCAGCGGCGAGGACGGTGGTAGCGAGGGTAAGACGCGCCGATTCATGATCAAGATTGGCCATGCACCCAACCTGCGTATCCTGGGATACCTTGTGCCAGGAGATAACGAGATCGAGATTACCAAAACTGTCATCGTGGTAAGCATGTATGCAGCACAGTAGCTAGATTCTAATTTACATCTGTATCTATATACGTCATAATATTATGCCAATTAATTTCCATTTGGGTGCATTGCAGGCTGGGAGCAAGGAGAAAATTGTCCCTAGTGTCAAGATCTTGGCCATAGAGGTGCAATTTGGATTGCGCACCGCTCTCAAGAAGGTTCCTGCCGACCTCAGAAATTTTCCAAATCTCGAGACGCTCCATGTCCAGGTAAATTTGGGTTTTTTCTTAGATAAAAGGTCAATATAATCCAATTTAACTCCACATGCAGACCTGCTGCATTGAGCATTTTGCATTAGCAGTACTTATTTATCTAACATGGACAAAAACTCACAATATATAGGATTATAATAATTGCTGCTGCATGATATAACCTCATGTATGTATTTATTCGCCGATTTCATTTGCAGTCCAAGACAGCTAAAGAACACACTGGCAAGGTCAATCTCAAGTTCTGGCAGGAGGGCGCTCCCATTAAATGTGTCGTGCAGACCGTGAAGAAGGTGTTCTTCTATGAGTTCCAAGGGTCCAAAAGCGAGGTTGCCTTCCTCAAGTTCATCGCTGAGAGAGCACGGGTGCTGGAGAAGATGGTAGTTGTGTTGGCCAGTACATGTTTCTCTCCGGGGGATGATCTGAATGCCAAACTGAAGCCTCTGACCAGTGCAAAATGGAACAGAGAAGGTTGTAAACTTCAACTCTTGAAGAGCCGAAGCACTGGAGGGGTAGGTCCAAGTTTCTGCCACCAACTAGCATCTGATTTTACGTGTGCTGACCCTTTTGACCATATCTACTATCAAGAAATCTTTGTAAGTGTTCAAGTTAACAAGTAGCACTGTGCCCAGCTTGGAGAAGACTACTAGCATCTTGACTTTTGTCAGACTTGGAGCACCTAAATACCTGCATTTCATGGGATTTCTCTAGCAAGCTGTGGCATGCTTCCAACTATCATTATTACGTCACACATTTTTTGCTAATTGAGTATTATGTGGATGTATGCTAGAATCTGTCATATCGTTCGTAATGCATTTTCCTTAAGTATGTTCCTTGGAAAGCCCTGTTTTATCTTACTTTATTTTAGTTTTTACCTTTGTCTGTACCTTGCTAGTCAAATGACACTCCTGCTCTATTGCATTGTGCAGTTATTGATGTTACCATGATTTGTTTGACATACATAGGTCCTAGTTAAGTACTCTGAAATTCATGTGGAATTCCTTCAGTTCATGCTGTGTTGCCATGATCTTTGCACTACCTGAATATTATTTATCCAGGTTTCAACTGCATGTCATATATGGCTATTGTTTAGGTGAAGAAATTTTGCTTGAAGTTATTTAGTTTATCTAGTTCTGCCTTGTGTGTTCTCGCACTAGAAGTACACTGTTTATTATTTTTTCCAGTCTTGTGTTAGACTTAAACAGTACGCAGTGCGGCTTAAACCTAGGCAAGCCGTAATGCCTACCGTTTACTCCAGTCTTACTTTATGTAGCTTGGTTAATTTGCTTATCTAGTTCTGCCTTGTGTGTTCTCTCGCACTGGCAGTCTTTGAACACCTTTGCCTGGACGATATTAGTACTCACTCTATCTTGTGCATTTAACCATTCGGGTTATATAATGCCCTAGGAGATAGTACTGCTAGGTTACTTCAGATGCTTGTCTGCTCGAAGCCAATTAGTAATGCTAGCACTTACTGGAGGAAATTTAACAACTGTTATGATTCTTGGACTCGATGCATCAAATTTGGTTTCAGCACAAAGCTTCGCCACTCTGGCAGAAGCTCTAAATGGTTACACCTGGATGCCATAAGGGAAGATCTACCCGTCCTGGCAGTTGCCCAGTTCATGGAAGGGTTGGAGTGATGCAAAACGACCTTGGGTCCCCTCCCGCCGGCTGCCACTCCGGCACCGGCGTGCACCACTGATCTGCTCTCCCTGGTGCTTCATGGTCATGTTGAAGGTAAAATTGAGAGACAAACGAGAGAGACAACAAAATGATTCAACTGTTCTTTATTCCATTGATGATCAGCCTATTTATACAAGGGGAACAGACGCGAGTATGGGATGCGTCCGATCGAGGGGGTGCGAGAGAAGGGACACGTCGGTTGTGGGCAACCGACATAGAGAATTACATAGGGAGGATGTTCCATTTAATTAAATCCTAACACTCCCCTAATCCTTCCTTGTCCTTGCAATCGATCATCTTTGGAATCATCTCCTCTAAAACCCTGTGGGAAAAATATGAGGAGTATGGTGTGTATTATGATATATGTTGCTAAAACTCGTTTAAACCCAGTGGGAAAATAAGGAGAAAATGGTACAACATATAATGGTTGGATATGCTGTTAAAACTCTTCAAACCCAATGAGAAAATAAGGAGAAAATGACACAGCATATTATGGTTATTGCCTCTGTTAATTCCATATGAAACAGATTCATAGAATTTAGAGGACAATGAATATGTCGTATATACTTTCCTAAAAACCCGGTGGGGAAAACAGAAAGTATGACATATGAACTCATGTTGATAGTACCTCATTAAAAATCTTAATGAGAACCTGGATAGTAAACTCATAAAGGGAAAAAGAGTGTAATATGATGCTTTGAACAGGAGTAATTCAGGAAGATACTCCCCTGATTCTTGCAACTCCCAAAGTCGTCATATACCAATTCCATGAAAATATTTCTGGAATGTTGAAGTTGGTAGAGACTTTGTGAATAGACCAGCGAGGTTATCGCATGATTTGACTTGCAAGATGTTTATTCCGTGACTCTTATGGAGTTCATTGGGATAAAACAATTTACGGCCAATATGCTTATTGATATTGCTATTGATGTATCCTGTTTGCATCTGTGCAACACAAGCAACATTATCTGTGTAGATAATGGTTTATGATTCAAGAGAACCAATACCACATGATTGGTGTATGTGGTTTATTATTCCATGAAGTCACGTGCGTTAACAAGTAGTCTTCTAATTTAGAACGATTGGTAGGTGTTGTCACCAGAGTCTGTTTAGAAGACGTCAATGGCATGACAATTTACCTTGTAGGTACACATTGTGGGATCAGACAAGTAGCCAGTGTCAGTGAACTCTAATGATATTGGAGTTCAGATTTCTCCGAAATTGAAAACAATTGGTCAAGATATTTGGTGCCTTGGAGATATCGATAGATATTCTTGATCCCTAACAAGTTGTGTTGGTGGGTCCAATGGCATTGAGATATGAAACTTTAGTTCTCAACATCTCTTCTACATCTTCCGTGGTTTGAGTGAATCTTTCTCTACGTCTAGAGATCGAACAACCGGCATGGGAGATGGATACGTCTTGTCCATATTAAGTTTATCCAATATTTTCTGACATAGGCAGCTTTGGTGTACCATGATGATTGAGTGAAGGAGTTCGAGTTGTAGTCTCAAAAACTATTTGGGTTTATCCAAATACTTCATCTCAAATTCCGTCTTTTAGATGATCACGTGCTCAGTCAATTGTAGGAGTAATACTGTGTATGACAAACACGCATAGGTGATCATCTTTGTAGGAGTAATCCTTCTGTAAAAGGAACTCACTACGTCGGTTGTAACCAAAATGTACCGACAACAATAAGCCATGTGGTGACTTATTGATTTTTACACATTGTATGTTGCATTTGCATTTCGATTAGGATTGAGATTCCGTCGGAAACCATACATGTCCAAATCTAGTGATCCACATGAATAGGTAGTCACTACATCTATCAACTGCACAGATAGATGATTTTGTATGCCAATGATATAGGTATCGAAAAATGAGGATTCCACTTGTGTCTGGAGAGTAGGTCTCGGATCTCTGCGGAAACCCGACCTTATGCTACAAGCCTTGCTTTCTCACCACCTTGTTGTTTTCGTTCCATTTTTTTTTGAAGAAAACATAATGAATCGCATAGGGAATTCATTTGGAAGAGCAAGGCTAATTCTGCTTGGATTGCATCCTTCGATTGTTTTAGTCCGAGTGAGTGTTTTACACTCTGCTATGGCCATAGTCTTTGGATCTGAATTCATCAAGAAGGTTGTTGGCAATCATACAAGAGAAATGCTTGTCGACGGTTGTAGGCTTTGGTTATATGGTTCTCCAGTATCGATTTAGTTAGAGGAAATCTCAAGCACCCTTGATGACTCTTCGTGATTTCCCAATACGCGTGAGTCTAGGTGTTCCGATGTCCCAGCCAGTGTGTGCAAGCTAAAGCTGGGTTTGTGGAGGTTTTCCTTCCACTGGGTGTATACTACACATAAGATGTATGTCAACGCTAGGTTAACTTGCATTTACTGACTTAGAGGATTCCTCCTCAATTGCCTTTGTTGCTTGCAGAAGCTAGATCCTAGTTAGTGGTTTTTATTGGTACCTCCACTCTTTCGGGCGCGTTTCTAGCCGGATTAAAGGACTTTGTAACACCTTTCAGATCAGTAAATGAATATGGCAGGTTATTTGCAATATATTGCAAATTTGTGAATTCCGAACGTATAGTCCAAATTCTTGAGTACGTGGATATGAGGTGGAACGTGGAGTCCCAATTGATTTCTTGGCATTCTATGCGGTACTTGAAGTCTCCCCCTAATGCCTGGAAATAATCCATCCTTCATTATATCAATCAACGTACTGGGCTATGAATAGATCCCCTATAAGGGATTCAAGGTACTTGGTGATCGACGGAGATCAGTACCCCACATAGATCCCTAGTCTGTGGGCCCAATTTTGTACGTTGCGGTGGTGAGATCGGTACGCGTGAAGCGCTTCGAGCTTACGCAGATGGGAAATGCTCGGAGGATTTCCACGTATCAATTGCAGAGGGGAAGTACTGCTATGTGCAGATAGTCAGTCAGCAGCGTGTAAAACTGTGTGACTCCAACGTGAAGTTTGTAAATTGCAATTCGTCAACAAAGGTCTTGCAGTGAGTTTGATCCTCTTGTTTAGGGATTCAACCAAACCAATATGTGTATGTTCATATGGAACAAGGTGCTGAACTTCAATCCCAGGGCCATGCAATAGTAATTGGAGGCACGTGAAGAGAATTCTGCAGCATTGTCCATGCGAATATATTTAATTCGACTTTAAGGATAACGGGCCTGTAACTTAATTACTCCCCTCGTTATCTTAGTAAATGCATGGTTTTATGTGGGTAAAACGCACACATGTGACCATCATGTAGAAGCGTCAAAAAACACCATGAAATACCTAAATGGTCCAGATAGTGGTTGGATGAGACCACAAATGATCCTGAATGTGTTCAAGGAAGTGAAGTGGTTCAGCTTGTATTTTGAGGTGCGAGAGCCTCAAAATTAGCTTCCATGTGGTGCATGATGTGCACACAAAGACTTATGACGGAGGAAATTTGAACTCGAGCAAATTGTGACCAATGGAATTGCTTTATATGCAACATGTTCTACGGGTTGGATGTATGTACATGTAGTACAATCCAAACAATGGAGAGCGTATTGCGTTTAAATACTTGTTCCTCATCATCGGATTGACTCCCGTAGATATCCATATATAGAGTTAAAGATTTTCCAGTATGGAAATCATTCTCATATATATATAGAATATATAAAATCTTATGTATATTAGAGTGCTGATACAATATATTGTGATATACAATACATATGTTATGTTACAACATTGCATGTAGACATGGACAAATTTATCACTAAGGAGATAGTGGGACTAGTCGAAGTCTCCAAACACGTCAGTTGAGGTGTACTCAACCATCATGTTCTCCGTGCCCATAGGGTCCTTTGACGTCTGGAGTGTCATGGTGTTGCTAGGTCCAGGAGGACTGTCTGCGAACAACCAACTCCATTGGTGACATCTGGATGAAGGTTCAAGTTGGCTTCGAACCTTTTCCTTAAGGTGCTTTGCGTGCATGGGATTGCTGGTAGAGATTGCACTTGTTTGTGAGAAGCGTGTAGCATCCATACTTGTCACAAAGCTTAGTTTTGACAAACTTGGGCTTTGCGGTGCTTTTTCCACGGTCTAAGTTTCCAGGCTTCCTGTTCCGGTCGCGCTTTCGCATACCATTGAAATTCGACGGTCTACCATTGAAGGCACCATCGAAGTTTTATCCATTCGTGATATTCATATGAACTTCAGGTAGGGGTTGGGAACCAACTGGGCGCTAAGAGCCATTCTTAGCAAGTAGCTCATCATGCTTTTCTGCCTGAAGTAGAATATGAATGAGGTTGGAATAGACTTGGTAGTCGCGGCACTGTACTGCTGCTGGAGGATCCGTTCAGATGGGAGCATGGTAGAGAGAGTTTTCTCTATCTTCTCCGCATCAGTGGGTTCCTTCTCGCAAAAGCGCAGTTTGGAACTTATCTTATGAACCTCATGATTGTACTCCCAACGGACTTGAAGTCCTGGAATCGGAGATGTGTCCAACCATGGAGTGCTTCCGGTAGGGAAAACTGCCTTCTGTTGTTCATACCTCGTCTTGAGGGTCTGAAACAGAGCAAGTGGAGATTCCTTTCCAAATACTCAGACTTGAGATCTGGGTGGATATGGTGCTTATGATGTATAAGGCATCATATTTCTGCTAATCTCTCAGCGGTGTGACTCCAGCCGGAAGGGGGTTCTCCGAGGTCTGGATTGCACACTGAAAGGACAAGGATGTCGCCTAGAGGGGGGTGAATAGGCGATTAAAACTTTTCCGGTTTAGGCTTGATAATTGCGGAATAAAACTATGTGTTTAAATTAACAAGCCAAACAACTAAATAAACTAGGCTCACCTATTTGCACCAACAACTTATGCTAAGCAAGACAAGCAACAAGGTGATAGCAATAGAATACTTCAAGCACGAAGGCTATCACAATGTAAAGTGCATAAGTAAAGACCTCGGGTATAGAAATAACCGAGGCACGCGGAGACGAGGATGTATTCCCGAGTTCCTCCTTTTTAGGGGAGTACGTCTCGTTGGAGAGGTGTGAACCAACACAATGGTTCAACAACCACAAAGGTTTCACCTTCTTCTCCGATGAACCGCACCACAAAGGTTTGGTTCACCTTCCACTATCGGAATTCCTTCGAGGCGGAATCCGGAGCCTTTCAACGACGATCCGGGGCACAACCCACAACGGGATTGGGGGCTCCCGAACAGTTACAAGTGACCACACAAGGGTCCAACCACCACACGGGCGTCTAGGTCCAAAGACCCAAGAGTAACAAGTTCACAAGCTTTCAACTTCCACGAATCCTCGTGGAGAGCACAAACCGATGCACGAAGCAATGGCAAGAGCACAAGGCTCAAATTCTTCACTCTCGAATCCCACCACAAGCAACTAATGCTTATGGGGGGAGAAGAGAGAAAGAACAACGAAGAACACAACAAATAGAACTTCAAGAACTAGATCGAAAGGGTTCCACTCACTTAGAGGAGAAATGGATCGGTGGAAATGTAGATCTAGGTCTCCTCCTTCAATCCTCCAAAGATCAACGAGTTTGGGTGGAGGGATTGGGAGAAATCAAAAAAATGAGCTTTCAACAATGGAGGAGAGAGGAAAAAACGTGCTCAAGTTCTTAGGAAACATTGGGGAAGAAGGCCCCTTAAAAAGGTGCCCGAAAATCTGCCCGTTGGGCTGTTTTTCCGCCCCGGGTCGGTACTACCGACCTCGACCCGGTACTACTGACCAAAACGCGCCGGAATACAGTACCGAAACTGGATTCAGAGAGTACTACCGTCCCTGACCCGGTACTACCGGATTTGGTAAAACAGCAGGAACACTAAACACCAAAACGGTAATATCTTGGGCATCTGAACTCCGTTTTCGATGATCTTTGGCTCGTTGGAATCGTAACGAAGAGCTTTACAAGATCATGCAGAGAAACATCATAGTCCAACAATGGAGGATAAAACCAAAAGGAGAGAGTTTGACCTCTCTAGAAAAGATAAGCGGTAAAAACTCCAATATAAAAAACGCAACAAGATATGCATATGAAATCCGTTTTTGATGAACTAGACTTGGTATGGAGATGAACACAAGCTCTAAATTCTCACATGGATAAAAGCCAAATAAGAACCAAGAAAGATGATATGCCAAATATGCAAAGGTTTGAGCTCTCCACAAAGATGCGATCAAGTTACTCACTTGAGAGCCCCTCTTGATAGTACGCCGTCTATCCTATAACCCGGTCTCCACTAACACCATGAGACCGGTAAAATAGAAACCTATCAAGATCATACCTTTGCCTTGCGCATTCCACTTGAGCTAGATGATGACGATCTTGACTCTCTCAAGTTGGAACACCTTTCTTGATTGTGCTTGCTAGCACATGCTTGATGAAGACTTCTCCAAATACTCCCCCATACACCATTATGGGAGAGCCTTGCTAACTCCGTCTTCATGAATCCACTTGCACTTCATCTTCTTATCTTGATATAGATGATGGCTTGGAGATAAACATGAAGTTCACTCAATCTTCTTTTCCAAGCCATGCTTGCAATAAGCTCAACTCTTCACATGACCATTCTTCATATAAACCCTTGGATGGAACCTTGGTCATCATGTAATCTTCTAGAGTCCAACACATGAACTCCAATCTTTTCCTATGGACAAGATCTACAAGTATATCTCAATGCAAACATTAGTCCATAAGGATTGTCATTAATTACCAAAACCACGCATGGGGCAACACATGCACTTTCAATCTCCCCCATTTTGGTAATTGATGACAATCCCTTTTACGAGGGTTTATATAATGAATTAAGCAACCATGCAACACAAAGAGCAAGGATGCAAGAGCAAAAGGCAAATGCTTAAGAACGAAACTAAAGCATAAAACCAAATTCCCTTAAACCCTCTAAACTTCTCCCCCATTGGCATCGATTGCCGAAATGGGAGGAAAAATTTAGAAGGCCAATATAGAAGAGCTCCCCCATAATGTGTGCATTTCTCATAATATGAGTGAAATCAAATGCACATATCCAATGACGAATAGTTGGAAGGAGATCAAACTATATTGAGGATCCAAAGATTGCAAAAAAAATCAAATTGAAAGATACTTCGACAAAAGAAGTAACCAATCAAAGGATCCGAAAAACCAATAGAACATAAGAAGATATTATGATAAGATCAACCAAGTGTTCTAAAATCAAGAGGGAACTCCCCAAGGTACGTGCACAATAGGATTTGTATTTCAATATAGTGTGCACAACATGGAATCCTCACTCCCTCCTAGATAATTTTGAACACAAACACAAGAGTAGCAAATAGGTCCACAAGCTTATTAAGATGCAAAATATACCAAATGAAAAACAAAGCTTGTGCCTTTTAGAAACCACCAAAGAATCAAAAACAATAAGAGGTGGTCACTAAAGAATTGGAATACCAATTAAAGATGTAACTATTCTCATGTGTATAAGTTTCTAAGTAGACCAATCACGAAGATATAAGTCCACAAAAAACATGCACACATAGATACAAGGTGAAGAACATGATATCCAAGAGGAAGTCATATATATACCAATAAGATCATTGCTTAAAAGCATAGCACAAAGCTCAATTTTATCTTAAAGGATATAGATGAACTTCCAACACAATCTCATCATAGCATCAAAAATATCCACAAGGGAAAAAGATATGGGATGCTCCGAGAAAGATAACAAGTATCGCAAAGGCAAATGATTTTGAAAACATCAATATTGCATATGCGAGACATAGAGTAGAAAGTGCTAGATTAACATATTTGGGATTGGTGAATCATAAAATGATTATATATATTCCCCTTGATATGTAATCATCCCGGCTTGCCCACATTTGCAATAAGTTGTTTTGCAAGAACCAAATGAATTGCAACGAATTCATGCCAAGAACAACCTACACAAGGTTGAAAGCTAGAAAGTATGCATGAGGTAGATACTTGTTACCGAGATAGCATTGGTGATGTAGAAGATAAGAGTTCACGATCATCCGAGCTTGGCTCCAATAAGCACATGGTGATAACACCTTCCTTGTAAATGAGACAAGCTCCAATGCATCTGATGTACCTAAAACAAATTCAAGTACAACATGGTACCCAAACTCATTGGGTCCAAAGTAGTTAGAGCAACTACAATACATAGGACAAACTCCACATAAATATGTGCATATTGATATGAAATTGAATTTCATGCACATCTTAGCCATTTAGGATTTGATGGAGTTTATCCTATATATTGGATCAACGAAAGTAAGCATGCCATAAGATATACATATAGTAAATATGCATGCACAAGACTTTCAAGAACCAAAGAGATACAATTTGGACAAAACACCAATTAAACCAAGAAAGCACCACAAGTGTGACAAGAAAAAGAATTGTCCAAATTATATCAAGACCAAATCAACACATGATTGAAGATACCACTTTGAAAAGATACCAAATGAAAAAAGATACCAATTGATGAAAATACATCAAGGAATAAACCAAACCCTCTACACTTTCATGATGGCACAAAGTACCAAGACGAAATGTTTGTCTTCCAAAGAGACACGTCATCGGGATCAAAAAAATTGAAGACAACTAATGTTCAAAAGCATATAGGATTGCTCCCCCAAGATTTGTGCATTATTTATGATCTTGCATTTGAATACAAATGCACACAAATGGGATCATCACTCTCCATACATATTATTCAAACACTAGTCATGTTCAAGGAAAGCAATAAGATGCAAAACCAATTTAAAGAACGGAGTTCTACTCAAGTAGGATAGCTTCCCAAGAATAGTGCATTATCAAGAAGTATGACTTTTGAATGTCAATGCACAAGAATTGGATCATTGCTTTTCCAACTCAAGAAAGCACAAAACAAATTTTGAGTAGAGCAACAAGGATCCAAAAGATACAAGGAAGACAAAGAGAGTTAGATCAAAACAAATCCTTGGCAATAAAATAAGGCAATTCAAAGCAAAGCCAAAGTGAAGATGGTCCACCACCACACATATGAGTATCACTTGTCAAGGACAAGGAGTATAGAGATATTTCTCGGTGGTATATAGAATGATATTGAAGACCAATTTCACAACAAATAAGCATATGGCAAAAGAGAAGATTTAAAGGCCAAAGCTTAAAAGATAGATATTCTTGATAGCTTCAAGTATTCACGCGATCATGCAAAGCCACTACAAAGAGTAGCTTGAAGCAATCGATTTCCCAAAAGGATATGCGAACATATTTGGGGAAAACCGTACCAAGAATGTCCATCACAAACAAGATCCAAAAGAGTGATTAAACAAAATCATTTTACCAAAATGGAACTTGTTTGAGCAACATGCCACATAGGAATAAGATAATAAAAATCAATTCTAGGTGGCAATACCTCACATGTTCACATTTTCTAGGTTTGTAATATGCACATAGCTTATTACTCCCCCATAATGTGATAATCCATTTTTTAACAAGAGGCAAAAAAACCAACTAGAGAAATTAATGGACATTATAGAATTTGAATTTCTCATGAGCATGACATACCACATAGAGATAGATAATATTAATATATCAACACTAAGTGGTATTCCTCATGTACACACATTTTAGGATTGTGAAGTGCACGAAGCATATCACTCCCCCAAAATGGAATAGTCCATTAATCTCTCAAAAAGAGAGCCAACAAGATAAGATATCAAATAAAAGCAATAAGGCTCAACACAAGTAAATGGTGTGCAAACCAACATACACATACTTGATTACTCAAGATAAGTAAGTAGAGAGCACAACACATACAAACACTAGCAAGGTACAAAACCTAACACATGCAAGGGTGCAAGCAACTTTCAATGTATATATGATTTAAATAAAAGTTACCGCAAGGAGGAACATTGGATATGAGATAGAACAATATAATCCAAATGACTTGCTTGAGAAATATAATTGATGAAGATCCCTTAATTCTTCATAATGTAGCCAAGTCTCCAATGCCCTCCAACAACACCTATTGATCAAGTTTTAGCTTGTTGGTCCCCAACCAAGTTGGGTCCTAAGAGGTTAGTCACAATAGGTTTGGCAACCCAAATGGTTCTTTTCTTGACACCACTTTGAGTACCAACATATTTGGCAAACACATTGCCAACCTTATCCTTCCGAAGAGAATAATCATCATTAATAATAATGGGGTTGGATAAGGTACCATTTGTGCATGAAGAAGCAACGTGACCCTTCTCACGGCATAGGTAGCAACATCTACTTCCTCCTCTCTTCTTAGTTGAGTTGACTTGAGGAGGGGTAGCTTGATTCTTCTTGGGAAGAGGCCGTTCTTCAACTTGAGGAACTTGAGTTTGAACTTGAGGCTTCTTCCCTTGTTGCTTCTCACTAAGAGCCTTCTTCTTCAAAGGGCAAGATCTAACATGGTGCCCTTCAACTTTGCACTTGAAGCAAACAATCTTGGCCGAATCTTAACTTGTTCTTGGCCCTTTTCTTCTTGTTACTTGGACTTGTTCTTGATATTGGAGTTGAATCCAAGTCCACTCTTGTCATTGGGGCGTCTTTGAACACTCAACATATTGTCAAGTGTAGAATCCCCAACATGACGCTTTTCCAAGTCTTTCTTCAAAGAAGTGACTTGGGCCTTGAGCTCATTTAATTCTCTACATGGTTAGTATCAACAAAACACTAGAGGAAGAGGCTTCATTGTTAGAGCAACAAGGCATAGAAAGTAATTCATCACAAGATGTAGCAACATTGTGAGTGGATGAATTACTAGGACTAGCACATGGCAATATAGCATTTAGTAGAAGTTGTGCCTTTGTCCACATGAGGCTCACAAGATGTTACCTTTGATATAGCCTCATGAGCTAACTTTAGCCTAGCATGGGATGCTAGAAGATCTCATTAGAGCTAGAGAAGCTTTTCATGACTTTCTTCCAATTTCCATACTTGCTAGTTAGCAACTCAAGTTGAGCCCTTAGCTCAACATTCTCCTTCAAAATAGATGCTTCACAAGAAGTGGAGTTAGTAGCACAAGCATCATCAATATTAGAAATGGAAGAAGACAACTTGGCAAGCTCATCATTTTTAGATAGTTGAGTTTGGAGTTGATCATGAGACTTGATAAGGAGAGAGTGTTCACTTTCTAAAGCCTTGTGGCTTTGTCAAGTCTCTCTATATCCTCAATTAGTCTAGCATTGCCAACACCAAATTCAACTTTTTCCTTTTTAAGCACTTTATATTTAGCAATAGCATGATCTCTTTCCTTAATGATTTTAGCAATAATAAGATCATTTGATTCATCAAGAGATTCAAGTTTCTCTTCAAGAGACACTCGAAGCTCTTGCTCTTCCTCAAGGGCATTCATTAAGGATGCCTTTTCATCGGCATCCTCTCTCTCAATTTGACATTTCTCGAGAAATTGAGTTTCCAAGTCCTCAATGATTTCCCTACTCTTAATAGCATAAACAATGATTTCACTTAGAGGAGGGATAGCTTTGCTACCTTTGGGGAGAGCACCAAATACCATCTCACCCTTCTTTGTTATGGATTCAACATCCATAAGCGCTCCATGAGAATCCTCATCCACATCATCACAAGATGTAGAGGGTTCCAAAGGTGGAGAACCTTTGAATCCTTAGCCATAAGGCAAAAATGAGTATGGGCGAGATGGAGAGATACTTGAAGCACCATTGAGATCCACGTCTTGTTCCAACAAATGTTGGGATTCCTCTACATTGTTAGCCACACAAGAAATAGAGGATATGGAAGTATTGTTTTCATGGCAACAAGACGAATGAAGCATATCATCATGAGATTTAGTTAAACAACTATTACATGATATGCAAGGACTATCAACACTAGCATGTAAAACATTTGGAGTGCTAGAAGTGTTTAAGTCCAAAGATAGACATTGCAATGAGATAGAGATGAAGTATAGTCAATAGAATATTCACCATCAACAAAGCAATTTCTATCACCACTCACCATATCATTACCTTGTGACAAATCACATGTTGGTGAAGTGGAAGAAGTTGTGAACTCATCACGGCCGGAGGTGGAAGGAGAACAATCATCCTCAATAATTGGACACTTCATATTATCTTGAAGCTTGGTCCAAAGCTCATGAGCGTTCCGAAAAGGCATGATTGATGCAAGAACTACATCGCTCAAAACACACATAAGACAATTAGATACACGAGTATCGAGATAAGAGTTTTCCTCATCCTCTAAAGAACTTTTGGGAATCCTTTGGAGGAGAAAAACCCATATCTACAATTCTCTTAAAATTTGGGTTTATGTCCCTAAGAAGGTTAAGCATGCGAATTTTCCAAACATCATAATTTGTGCCATCGAATATAAAGTGGGATGTGCACTAATTCTCTAAACGACATCTTTACTCTCTAGGCGGTAAAGCCCAAAAGAGAGCCCAGGCTCTGATACCAATTGAAAGGACAAGGATGTCGCCTAGAGGGGGGGGGTGAATAGGCGATTAAAACTTTTCCGGTTTAGGCTTGATAATTGCGGAATAAAACTATGTGTTTAAATTAACAAGCCAACAACCTAAATAAACTAGGCTCACCTATGTGCACCAACAACTTATGCTAAGCAAGACAAGCAACAAGGTGATAGCAATAAGAATACTTCAAGCACGAAGGCTATCACAATGTAAAGTGCATAAGTAAAGCTCGGGTATAGAAATAACCGAGGCACGCGGAGACGAGGATGTATTCCCGAGTTCCTCCTTTTGAAGGGAGTACGTCTCGTTGGAGAGGTGTGAACCAACACAATGGTTCAACAACCACAAAGGTTTCACCTTCTTCTCCGATGAACCGCACCACAAAGGTTTGGTTCACCTTCCACTATCGGAATCCTTCGAGGCGGAAATCCGGAGCCTTTCAACAACGATCCGGGGCACAACCCACAACGGGATTGGGGGCTCCCGAACAGCTACAAGTGACCACACAAGGGTCTCAACCACCACACGGGCGTCTAGGGTCCAAAGACCCAAGAGTAACAAGTTCACAAGCTTTCAACTTCCACGAATCCTCGTGGAGAGCACAAACCGATGCAACGAAGCAATGGCAAGAGCACAAGGCTCAAATCCTTCACTCTCGAATCCCACCACAAGCAACTAATGCTTATGGGGGGAGAGAGAAAGAACAACGAAGAACACAACAAATAGAACTTCAAGAACTAGATCGAAAGGGTTCCACTCACTTAGAGGAGAAATGGATCGGTGGAAATGTAGATCTAGGTCTCCTCCTTCAATCCTCCAAAGATCAACGAGTTTGGGTGGAGGGATTGGGAGAAATCAAAGAAATGAGCTTTCAACAATGGAGGAGAGAGGAAAAACGTGCTCAAGTTCTTAGGAAACATTGGGGAAGAAGGCTCCTTAAAAAGGTGCCCGGAAATCTGCCGTTGGGCTATTTTTCCGCCCCGGGTCGGTACTACCGACCTCGACCCGGTACTACTGACCAAAACGCGCCGGAATACAGTACCGAAACTGGATTCAGAGAGTACTACCGTCCCTGACCCGGTACTACCGGATTTGGTAAAACAGCAGGAACACTAAACACCAAAACGGTAATATCTTGGGCATCTGAACTCCGTTTTCGATGATCTTTGGCTCGTTGGAATCGTAACGAAGAGCTTTACAAGATCATGCAGAGAAACATCATAGTCCAACAATGGAGGATAAAACCAAAAGGAGAGAGTTTGACCTCTCTAGAAAAGATAAGCCGGTAAAACCTCCAATATCAAAAACGCAACAAGATATGCATATGAAATCCGTTTTTGATGAACTAGAGCTTGGTATGGAGATGAACACAAGCTCTAAATTCTCACATGGATAAAAGCCAAATAAGAACCAAGAAAGATGATATGCCAAATGACAAGGGTATACATCTCGGGTACCCTACCGTGAGGGTACCTGGTGCACGTGACGACTAAAGGCCCAATAGCGAAGAGCCTACTCGAAGCCCAAGGCAAGAGGCCCAAGAAGATGGAGTACCCTCCAAGATTAGACATAGGCATAGTCGGTTTAGACTTTCCTTACGTGTAAACTAGGTCGGTTACAAACTCCCGAGACCCAGCCTATTTAAAGGCTGGGAGGGGTGCCGATCTAGGACCAAGCCATACTCGAACCACCAAAACTCTAGCGAGATCGATACCTCGCCGGAGCTCCCCTGTAATCGCATAATCCACAATCAATACCAGACAAGCAGGAAGTAGGGTCTTTACCTCCACCCGAGGGGCCTGAACCTGGGTAAATCTTTGCCTCTGCTTGTCAGCCGACGAAACTACCAGTACTACCACGTTCTCTCCCCATAATCTCAACCCTAGGTCCTTAACCATGGGATTTGATGAGGGTACACCTCGTCAATTGGCGCCGTCTGTGGGAAAGAATAGTGCTGGACTCGCGGTTTCTTCGGTTCCATCGGAAAACGGCGACTCGCCGATCGGATCTACAAACGGCAACTCGCCGGCTGCATCGACAAACCAGAACTCGCCGACTCAGGCGGCACACGGCAACTCGCCGGCTCACTCGACAAACGGCAACACGCCAGCTTCACCCGCAAAAAGCGCATCGGATCCTCTGATGGATTTCGAGCCACACTCGCCAGGATTCCAGGAGGCCTTCTCCGATCTCGAGTCAGGTTTGGGTTTAACCGTTGGTTCGTTCAATTTTTTCGTCAACAAGCTTGGTGTGCAGGACTTGACGGATCCACGCCAACTCGCGACTTCCGCACCCGAGGCTCCATCGGTTGCGGCTCCTTCGACTGCGGATCCCTCAACTGCGTCCATACCATCGTCGATCCTCCAAGCTTGCTCGTCCGCAACAACCATGTCCACACGAGAGATGCACGAGCTCATCGAAGAACTCAGGGCGAGGAGGCCGAATCAGCATACCGCACAAACGATCCCGAGCTCGATCTCTCACTCGAGGATAGTTTCGACTGCGGGATCTCCTTCAGCGACTTCGACGAACTCGAAACTCATATCGACAACCACGTCGACTCCGAGATCTGCACCAACAACAACAACCTCGACTCTGAGATTCATAACAACTTCGTCGACGCCGAGATGAGCATAGGCGATGAAGGCATCAACAGCGAGATCCGTCCAGACGGACCACTCGACGGGCATATCGACTCCGACATGAGCCTTGATGACGATGTCGAGTCCATGACAGGACTCGAAGACACCATACATACCTCGGGTGATACCCCAGCAGGTCTACGTCGCCATCGCCGCAGAATCATCAGATGCTGCGGCCAGCCGCAGGCCTACAGAATTCCCGTGCACAGTTACTATGCCGGACGGAGTCACAACTCTCACAATCACTGCTGAGATGGCAGCAAAAGCAGACAAAGTCATCAAGGAGTGCACAATGATGCCAGCAGACGCAACACAAGAGGAGATGTTGACCTTCCAGTACTTCAACTGGCAGGAATCACTTCGACTGCGGCAGGTCAGAGCAACACTCGAAGAACGCAAAAAGCAAGCTAGCTTGTCGAGTGCGCGAAGAAGACAGCTCTCCCTGAGCTCCACCGGGCGAGCAGACACAGACCCAGATCAAGGTTGTCACACCTCTCGCCAGACGAAAGGGCGGCGCTCACCCGCAACTTAGGCAACTCTTTCATGACATACGACGAAGAGGAGTGCCAGTACCCAAAACAGCTGCGGGTGCCCTCTTCACCGCTGCAGCGTACCTAGAGGCAATCAAACCTCCAGCTGATGACCCCAATGCAAAACTGCATCGCCAGCAGATCAAATCACTCGCCTTAGCGGCGAAGGCCATACGCCAAATTCCAAAACTCCAGGTGGGAGTCGAGACCGTGCCCTAGTCGACGCGCGTCGGGAAGAGCATAATCACAGTGGTCGCCGCCACCACTCGAAGGAAAGAAGCGGCTCGCGTAGGCGCAGGTCCAGGAGCAGATCACGCAGATCTTACAGTAGCGACTCATACTCTGATCGAGATCCCGAGCCACATGGAGCTCTGTGCTTCACTCGACGCGTCCGCGAGACAC
The DNA here is from genome assembly GCA_947311845.1 of Poa pratensis. Lineage (NCBI taxonomy): Eukaryota > Viridiplantae > Streptophyta > Magnoliopsida > Poales > Poaceae > Poa > Poa pratensis. The sequence continues at coordinate 70,916,808 of CAMZMU010000042.1, forward strand.
GGATGCCCAAAGGGTTCAAACTCACATCTGAACAGCCCAAGTACACGGGTCGACAGGAACCTTCTGGGTGGCTGGAAGACTACAGGCTGGCTGTCGCGTGCCAGCGAGGTACAAACACCACGCCATGCAATACATACGACTCATGCTCGAAGGCACAGCCCGCGACTGGCTCAAGGCCCTACCTCCATCAAAGTACGACTCGTGGGATCACTTCCGCGATGACTTCATCAAAAACTTCGAGCCTCTATGTGAGCGCCCAAAAACGTTCGAGGAACTGCGGGCCTGCGTGCAACGTTCAGACGAAACGCTGAGGTCATACATCAGACGATGGACTGAGATACGCAACTCAGTCGGAGTAATTTCAGAAGATATGGCCATGGATGCTTTCATAATGGGACTCGCCAGGCGGACTCAAAGAAGCACTCGGTCGCAAAAAGCCAACCTCTGTGGCTACCTCTTGATGACCGCGACTGAGTGGGCAGACGGAGAGACATGGCGCGCACCACACGCGGGTCCTCACCCCGTGACAATCATGAAAGCGGCAGTCGAAGCCGCAGAGACTCGTACAGAGACGACCGAAGGCGCAAACGTTCAAAACGTCACTACGACGATGACAGACCCGAATTCATGGCGGCTGGGTTCTCCACACCCCGCAATGACCAGGACAGAAGCGACCGACGGTCGGAAGATCGGCGAGACAGTCGAGATGATCGCGAGACAGTCGAGACCGCGGCCAACGCAGTGATAGCTACAAGAGGAAGGACTGGCGCAAGTCACGGGCACAATCTGAGCGATCATTCGAAGAAAAGATGGACGCTGATTGCAGATTCCACCTGTACAAGGGGGACGACGGAAAACTGCGATCCAATCACTCGATGAGAAACTGCAGGGAGTTCGACCAAATGGCGACTGATTACGTAAATCGCAGAAAGGCAGCAGCCGCACAAGCACCTGCACCCGTGCCTCAGCCAAACAACGTGCCTGTTCTGATGGCACCACCTCCACCACCACAGCCTGCTGCAGGCGGAAACCTCGCGGGTGCCATACAGCACATACCTCGGGTGGACGAGCCACAGTACCCTCCGCCCCAAGGGCAGATGTACATGATACAGAAAGGTCGACCTTCCAACAGGGAGCAAAAACTTCGCACTCGACAAGTAAACATGGCGGTCATGTCACCTCCTGCGTAACTGAATACTTGAAGGGATCCGAAACTAATAAGCTTCAGCAAAGAGGACCACCCTCCATCGGTTGTTCGCCCAGGGCACTCTGCTCTGGTACTCGACGCGCAAATTGGAGGCTACGCCATGTCCAAGGTCTTCATGGATGGTGGGAGCGGCATAAACATCATCTTCGCAGATACGCTCCGCAAAATGAACAGGTCAGTCGAAAACCTGCCAAGATCTTCAAATACCTTCCACGGTATCGTTCCAGGGAAAGCAATAAGCCCAGAAGGCACCATACAACTCGACGTAACGTTCGGGGACAAGCACCACTTCAGGACAGAGTCGATTGAGTTCGAAGTGTCGACTGGAAGTCACAATACCATGCTATACTTGGACGCCCGACGTTCGCTCGATTCATGGCGGTGCCACATTACGCATACCTCCAGCTGAAGATGCCTGGACCAAAAGGAGTAATCACAGTCAAGGGAACTTCCAAAAGTCTGACTCTTGCGACCGAGAATTCAGCAAAATCTCTGAGATGTTTGGCATGGAAGCAACACTCGCTGATCTAGCGGTCTCCAACGATCGAACACTTATGCCAGAACAAAAAGGTGGCAGTCGACAGAGCATTCAATGCCACCAATGACACAAGATCGCATCAGGTGCACCCGACTGACCCGACCAAGACAGTCAATGTCTCGTCGAGTCTGCCTATCGCATAGGAAAGCGCGCTCGTCGAATTCCTCCGTGAGAACTGGGATATATTTGCATGGTGTCCAGCGACATGCCAGGTATTCCCAGGGAATTCGCCGAGCACTCTCTCCAGTTACTTCCAGATGCTAAACCAGTCAAGCAAACAATGCGCCGCATATCCGGCCCAAAAAGAACTGCAGTCGAAGCCGAAGTCGACAGGCTACTCGCAGCAGGATTCATCAGAGAGATCAAGAAATCACAATGGGTGGCCAACCCCGTACTCGTAGAGAAGAAGCACACAGATATCCTTCGGATGTGCGTAGATTTTACAGCACTCAATAATGTTGTCCAAAGGATCACTTTCCACTACCTCGAATCGACCAGATCGTCGACTCCACCGCCGGGTGCGCTCGCTTGTCCTTCCTGGATGCTACTCGGGTTACCACCAGATAAGGATGAAGGAAGAGGATGAAGAGAAAACGGCGTTCATAACCCCACTCGGGGTCTACTGCTACACCACAATGCCTTTCGGGCTCAAGAACGCAGGCGCAACCTACCAGCGCATGATGCAAGATTGCCTCAAGAAGCAAATTGGGCGAAACGTCCAGGTCTATGTAGATGACATCGTCATCACCACAAGAGAGGAAAACACACTACTCGATGACTTGCGAGAGACATTCGCAAACCTCAAACGCTTCCACATCAAGCTCAACCCGAAGAAGTGCACGTTCGGCGTGCCAGCCGGGCAACTCCTCGGGTATCTAGTCTCAGCTCGAGGAATCGAGGCAGACCCGGAGAAAATACAGGCCATCTTGACGATGCAAAGGCCTTCAAAGCTCCATGACGTGCAAAAGTTGGCGGGTCGAGTAGCAGCACTCAGTCGATTCATCAGCAAGCTAGGCGAAAAAGCACTCCCGTTCTATCGACTGATGAAGAAAGCAGATAATTCGAGTGGACGCCAGAAGCGAAGCAGCCTTCACGGACCTCAAGCGAGTCCTCACAAGCCCTCCAATCCTCGTCGCACCAAGGGAACGCGAGCCATTGTACCTATATGTCTCTGCAACTAACAGGGTGGTAAGCACCGTACTGGTAGTCGAACGAAGGAGGAGGACACGCCCAAAGCATACAACGTCCAGTCTATTACTTGAGTGAAGTGCTCTCCACATCAAAGCAGCGGTACCCGCACTATCAGAAGCTGGCCTACGCCGTGTTCATGTCCTCAAGGAAGCTGACGCATTACTTCTCCGAGCACCCGATCACTGTAATCAGCACCTCAGGGATCGGGGACATCCTCACAAACCCCAACGCAACTGGGCGAGTAGCAAAATGGCTCATCGAGCTAGCACCAAGAGACATCAAGTATGATTACCCGAAGGCCATCAAAGCACAAGTTTTACCTGACTTCCACACCGAGTGGATTGAAGCTCAGCTCCCAGGAGCACCAGATGTGTCCAACTCATGGACTATGTACTTCGACGGCTCAAAGAAAAACGAAGGCGCAGGCGTCATCCTCATATCACCAAAAGGCGACAAGCTCCGCTACATCCTACAAATGGGGTTCGAGTTCCCGTCCAATAACGAAGCAGAATATGAGGCTCTGATCCATGGCATGAGGATGGCCAAAGCCCTCGGGTGCACTCGACTGATGATCTACGTGACTCGAATCTTGTGGTACAGCAAACAATGAAGGCCTGCGACGCAATCGCAGATAACATGATCGCCTACCGTGACCTGTACAACTCATGGAGGGCAGCTTCGAAGGCTGCGAGTTGCGGCACATAGGGCGTGAGAGCAATGAAGAAGCAGATAAGTTAGCCAACATTGGTGCGACCAAAGCACCAGTGCCACCTGGTGTCTTCTTCGAGCGCATCGAGCACAGATCCATCAAAAAGAAGCGAGCACTCCTACATCAGCCGCACCAGCCAAGAGCAAAGCACCTAGCACAGAGGACCCCCAGTCGAGGTACTCCTCATCGAGCCAACTTGGACTCAACCTTCCTCGCATACATACTCCGCGGCGAGGTACCCGAAGACATAACAGAGTCAAGACGCGTCACTCGACGATCTAAAGCATACACTGTCATCAACGGTGAACTTTACAAACGCAGCATATCAGGTATGTTCCAACGTTGCATAGCATTTGAAGATGGCCAAGCCATCCTTCGTGATATTCATGCAGGTACCTGCGGGCATCACGCCAGCAGTCGATCACTCGTAGCCAAAGCCTTTCGCGCAGGCTTCTACTGGCCCACAGCACTCAAAGACGCGGAGGACATAGTCAAAAGGTGCATCGGCTGTCAAAAATTCGCCACAAAGCCGCACGCACCCGCATCGGCGTTGAAGACAATACCATTGGCCTGGCCCTTCGCCCAGTGGGGGCTCGATATGGTTGGGCCACTCAAAAAATCCTCCCATGGAGGGCATACTCACCTTCTGGTGGCGGTCGACAAGTTCACCAAGTGGATTGAAGCAGTGCCTATCACAAGTTCGACTGCCACTACAGCAGTGAAAGGATCGAGTAGGTTGACTAGAGGGGGAGGGGGTGAATAGGCAACTACCAATTTTAATTTTCTTTTCAACAAGTTAAGGAATTGCTCAAATATAAGTTCTCTAGATATGCAACTAGATGAACAATCCTATATGATGAGCAATAAACAAGCTAGCAAGATATTCTACACAAGAAAGGCTAGCAATACAAGTAAAGGAAGGTTAAGAGATAACCACACGGTGACGCGGAGATGTTCTACCGAAGTTCACTTCCCAATGGAAGCTACGTCTCCGTTGGAGCGGTGCGGAGTCACAAAGTGAACTCCGAATAGCCTTGATATGGCACACCGGATCTCCCTCGTGTTATCCTCCGATGAGGAGATCCACGAGCCACTATATGATGCCCTCGAGGTCGGCAACAAACCTTTACAAGGATGAGGCACACTCCACAACCGAATTGGGAGGCTCTCACCAAATTCCCACGGCTCCCAAAGCCACAAGAATCACAAGGCCGGGTCGCGTCTCCACAACTTAATTGGAGGCTCCCGCTAATCCTTGCGGCTACCAAAGCCACAAGAATCACAAGTATCTTCTAGGTATCCAATGTATCAAGTTACACAAGATCTACAAGTGACTAGGTCGATGTAGACAAATCGGCTTGGTGGAGATGCGGATCTAGGGCTCCTCCTTCACTCCTCAAAGTATCAACGTGTTTGAGTGGTTGGAGTGGGAGCTCTAGTAGATTGAAGCTTGCAACAATGGTGGAGAGAGAGTGAGGAATCAAGCTTAGTCCACCGGAGGTAGGTGGAGGGGTATAAATACCCCTCCCTGAAATCTGGCCGTTGGAGCTGTAAACAGCCCGCAGCGGTAGTACCGGGCCTCACCCGGTAGTACCGGCTGACGGGAAACTGAAGGCCTGGCGCCAGACTGGTCAACGCTCACTCCACGCGCGCATCGGTAGTACCGGACCGCCTGGTCCGGTAGTGCTCCCCACCCGGTAGTACCGCGCTTACTACCGGGGCTACTACCGGATTAAATCGAGCGAGTCCAGAGAGCTTTTGGAGATCCGGTACTGGGCCCGGTACTGGGCCCGGTAGTTCCGCATGGCAGAAACCCGGTAGTACCGGGGTGAACCCGGTAGTACCGGCTGACGCAGTGAAGACTGCATTTCTTCCTTTTCTTGAGACAAAACCTGTGCAATATTAATTGATACAATCCTGCACACTTTTAGCACACACATTAGACATCTAAGTGTGTTGTCAACAAACATCAAAACACTGTGGGGAAGGATATGTCCTTTCAAGCAGTCAATTTCATAAAATCCATCATATACCGCTTTGGTGTGCCAAGTAGCATCATCACTGACAACGGTACAAACTTCACGGCTGAGGAATTCAAATCCTTCTGCAAAGAGCAAGATATCATGCTCAATTATGCATCTGTGGTACACCCGCAATCTAATGGCCAAGTCGAAAAGGCCAATGGACTTGTGACAAGCGGAATCAAGAAACGCCTCCTGGTGCCACTCAAAAGGGCCGCGGGTGCTTGGGTAGAAGAGCTCCCGTCTGTGCTATGGAGCCTACGCACAACATCCAACGCCTCAACGCAATTTACTCCATTCTTCATGGTCTACGGCGCAGAGGCAATCCTGCCATCAGACGTAAGGTTCAACGCACCAAGGGTCGAAGCATACAATGAAGACGATGCAGATGAAGCACTCGAAGATGCAGTCGACTTGCTTGAAGAAGCACGCAACACGGCGCTAGCACGCACAGCTGTCTACCAGCAAGATCTACGCAACTATCACAGTCGTCGACTGCGTACCAGGTCCTTCGAGGTGGGTGACTTGGTACTTCGACTGAAACAAAAGAAGGTGCATAAACTTGCTTCTCCATGGGAAGGACCCTTCATCATCACCGAGGTTATTGGTGGTGGAGCATACAGATTGAAGCACGCGAAGACAGGCGAACTCTCTCATAATCCTTGGAACGTTGCGCAGCTGCGCCGTTTCTATGCTTAGATAGCTCAGTCGCATAATGTAATAGGCACATATGTCGGATGGCTGCAGGTTTCAGACGCGCTCTTTTCCTTACTAGGGTACCTAAGGGGACTGGAAGGTTTTTAATGAGGCGGCCTGCAGCCTAACATTCATAAATGGAATATAGTCAATAAATTCCTCATATTTCTCTCTGTTTACTACTCGCACAACCTTAGCCTCACCCGAATACTCGGGGGCTGCGCTACTTCAAAACGTGAGCTCTCGCTCCTTCAAACATAATACCTAGGCACACTCGAATACTCGGGGGCTGGGTCGCACAAATCATACATAAACCACAAGGTTGCTCAATAACATGAGTTGAAGCTTCAAATACCGTAAAAAATTCACAGCCTCACTCGAGCACTCGGGGGCTGTATAATTCATGATCTATGTAAAGTGTTTTTCATAAACCCCACTCGATACACTCGGGGGCTGCATATATACAAGTGAACAAATATGTACCAAGTGGCAAAATTTACACTCGGGGGATGTCTCCTATACAGGAAAACCCTAATCTTCCGGTTCGTCCTTTGCTGGAAGAACAGGGCCCATAAGTTGCGCATGATAGCAATCAACCAATGTCCTCGCATGATCGAATGTATCGTCAAGATTCGACTGGGACAAGGACGATCCAGGCGCGGGTGGACGTAGCTGCAAATTTGGACGTTGACTTCGGAGATATGCCATGGTTGCGTTGGCGCCATACACAAGCTTCTGGGTGATAAAGCCTCGAATGGAACCTGTTGACCGGAAGAGTTCGAGTAACGCGTGGATTCCTTGAGGTTGCGGCCCAGCTGGAAAAAGCATCTGGTTGATTCGACTGAAGGCCGACCTACATAACTCAAGCAGCATAGTGCTCCGCCACACCCGATCCTGCAGAGTCGCAAGTATGCGTGCTCGGTGTCTATCCAAGCGAAAGTGCAGACGGCCAGTAGTGGGTTCGTCAGTCGCCATGTTCAATTGCTCATCTACGCGAGCCTGCTCCGGCTGGAAATCTTGAACAAAACCTGTAACAACACAAGTTGGGTGAACAAAAAGGAACAGGTTGTGAACTCACAAGATCAAAGCAGTCATGCTTACACTCGAGCTGTCTGTTCACGATCTCCATCTCGCCAAGCACATACTCCTCCCGTTGAGTGGGTAAAGCAGGCCTCGCCCTCATCCTTTCCAGCTCGCTGCGGGTATTCTCCAGCTCTTGCTCCAGTCTCGCGAGTCGGGCCTTCATATAACGTATTACTGCGGCATCGTTTGCCACCTGAGCTCGAGATCGAGTAGGGGCACGATGCCGCGACGAGCTGGATACGTGGCGGCTGGCTGTTTCTGTTCCAAACATCATAAAAGTTTCATAAGAAACTCATCACAAAGCTTAGGCGAGTAACAACACATAGCTTTACAAGCAGAATCATAACGAGGAAAATAAATTCATACAAAGGTAGCAAAAGCACATGCATACTCGCATGGTCATAAGTTTAATTACAAGGCATAAAAAGGCGCGGCTGCCCTACTTCTCAGACATCGACTCCGACCTAGCCCTACTCGCACGGGCGGCGACCTCTGCTGCCCGGCGCTCCATGGTAGCCATAAATATTTCAGCCAACTTTGCGGCTGGCTCGTTCACATGCTTTAGGGACACCAGCTTCCCGCCCGGCTTGCGAGGAAAGTCAGACAGAGCGGCATTGAAGTCACCCTCTATCCCATGACCTAAAAGGAGTTTGAGGGTGGTCTCTGAGCCGCGTACCGTCAAAGCGCGAGCAAAGTTCGTCATAGTCGAAGTTCCCGGGCCCAGGACGTCGGCGAAGCCATCTACAGTCGAAGGAGGTTGGCTAGATGGGAACACGTCCTTGTACACGGCGCCGAGCATGCTCGTAGACTTGGCGAGTGCATCCTTGGCTTGGGTGGAGACGACATCCAGATCGCCGATCGCGCGGTCAAGGGACAAATCGCCACTCGACTGGTCTACATGTGCCGGTGCGCCAACAGCTCCTTCAAAAAAGCAGAAAGAACAGAAAATTTTACATAATATTCAGTGGCAAAAAGAAGTAGACAAAAAGTGAAAGATTCAACTCACCGCCTACGTCTCGGGTGAGGCTCGCCAGGCGCTCAGCATAATTTTTCTCGCGCAAAGCAGCGGAGTCCTTGGCATCATCCAAGGCCTTCTTCGACTCAGCGCGCTGTTTGGCGAGTGCCTCTTCTAGCTCTTTAACCCGAGACTCAGCGGTTGCCTTGTCACCTGAGATAGATGGACAGATGTCATTCACAATCGACAAAGCAAAGACATACAGAAGTCAAACACACTTACGGCTGAGTTGCTCCATGGCAGTGCGCAGTTGTCCCTCTCCTGTTCAACCTGGACAAACGCCTTGCCTGATTCAACCAGGTTGAGGTAGAAGGGCTGCATGCACAATGGAACCAGCATAAGCTATACACAAATAATCCTAGAATAAGGACTCGACAAACGACACTTACGTGTTCAACCCAAGACGCAGGCTTGGCAGCAGAAGTCCCAATTTGCGGAGTTGACGCACTCGCGATCTTGGCGGCTTCAAAGGTAGTAGCCGTGGCTACTGTTCTCACAACCTCAGCCGCAACAGGGGAAGCTTCTGGCTGATCTGGAGTCGAAGCTCTCTTGGTTGGAGGAGTTGGAGGTCGCACAGTCTCAGCACTGCGAGTGACCGAAAGACATACAACATAAGAAACAGTACTCAACTCACAAAAAAAATTGTAGTACAAAAAGGAGCAAACCTGTGCTCTTCTTCATCATCAGTGTCGAGCTCTTCAAAGTTTGGGCCTCCAAAAAGTAGCTCCCCACCCGACTGAGGAGGAGGAGGAGCCGAGCTCAACGGGCTCACGTCCAAAGGAGCAGCTGTGGTCGTAGGAGACGAGCCTGAGTCTCCATCATCTCTCACATCTGATCCCTTGGCGGGTGAACTCATGGAGGAAGACACGACGTGAGCTGCCCGACGGCGCTTGCGAGTGGGGATCTCGCTCACATCATCAGTCGTGGCACGCTCCTTGTCATGTGCTTCTTCAACCCCTTCTTCTTCAACCTCTTCTGTAGGAGATGTAGTAGCCGAAGGAAGAGGCGATTCATCTCCTCCCTTCGCTTCTACTGTCACCTCTGTTTCAGGAGTTGGGCCATCTTCAGGAAGAGGAGGAAGGGTTGAGGTGGTCGAGTGGCCCTGCACACAAAATACAACAGTCGAATGTCACAAAGATGCATAGCAGAATAACAAAAGTAGGAGATCATAAAATCGATAGATTCACTAACCTCTGGCAAATACTTTTCAGCCCCATAAGGATCGACAGGCAGTCGACGTTGCAGGGCTCGCTGGACTTTGTGCTGGTGATGGACCGCACGTGCGACACTAGCTCGCTCTTCGACAGCTCCTCCTTGCTCATTCGGGTGGCGTCGAGTGCACCCTCGTACTCCCACATTGGGTGGGCGCGAGCGCGGAGCGGCCACACCCGCATCTTCACAAAGGTGGCAATTAGATGCACACCAGTGACGCGGTTAAGCAGTCCTCCAATCGTCTCCAGCAGAGGCACCGCTTCCGCCACTTCTTCAGTCGAAAGCTCATGGTCCCAGGCCTTCGTCCTAGCGGCTATACCAGCAGTCGAAAATGCTGGGACCCCTTCCTGGTCGACGCGCACATAAAACCACCTTTTCCTCCACCCTTGCGCCGAGTCGACTGGCTTCAGGGCAAAGTATCGGGTGTCGCTGCGTACTTGGATCTGCAGGCCTCTGACTGGATAGGTTCGGCCGCCTCGGTTGTTGGGCCGAACCATGAAGATAGACTTCCAAAGGGCCCAGCTGGGAGCAACTCCCAGGAAGCACTCGCACAACACCATAAAACAGGCTATGTGCATAATGCCGTTAGGGGTGAGATCATGGATCTGCACCCCATAGGCGTACAGCAAACCACGAACGAAGTCGTGGAGGGGAAAAGATAGACCCCTAGGCAAAAACGCCGCAAAGCATACGCGCTCGTTCGCGCGAGGTTCGGGGAGTACCTCTTTTGATGGCGCGCGGACGGTAAGTTGGTCCGCCGGCGGCAGCAGTCCGTCCTCGCGGAACTTCTCGAGGTGCGCTGCTTTGATCGTGGACTTCATCCAATCGCCGTCGCTCTTCTTGAGGTCGACGGCGGAGGCAGATGCGCCAGCCGCAGCTTTCTTCCCCTTCAGGGCGGCCGCGTCAGCCGTGGGCGCGTCGGTGGCAGAGGCTTTCCTCTTTGGCGCCATGGTGTGGTGGCTACGGGGAGTAGCACGAGCTTGGGCGCAAGAAGCAATGGAGCGGGGGCGCGAGGAAGAAGATGGAACAGGGGCGGCGCGCAGAGCAAATGGCTAGTAAAAAACAATGCCAGCGTCGTTTCCCCTATTTACCTCAAATCAAAGGCAATCACAGCCATTCAGATCCAAACCGTGCGCTCTGCTCGCAATCTCACCGTACACGTGGGAAACGCGGAGGGCAACCGTCGCCGGCCACTCCGCCCACTACGCACGCAAAAAGAGGAGCCATAATCACCTCTCCGGAAAAAGTGGGCCCGAGTGGTCAAATCAAGTCCAAACTGCACCGTCATTCGGTCAGTTCTGCACAAATGGGCCCGCCTGTGTGTCACGTCCCATCCATCGCAGCATGACGCACGCCACGCGTGTCAGATGGCGCAGTCGCCACAAAACGTCATCCATGACGTCGTCATAAGAATTTTGATCAGAAATACGTTCGAGTCCGCTCAACGCGTATTGGTCACTCGATTGCCTTGTTTGGTTCGGGTGTGAAAAGGCAATGATAAGGCAAAATTGGTCACTCGACCGTTCCTTCGGCTGATTCCATATTACTCCCATCGGAAGCGTATCAAAAATTTCTTTGACTAAAGATGCTCAAGACAATGATTTTGAGATTATCCTCCATTACAAGTAATAAAGCACAATCTCGGGGGCTACTCCCATCGGGAGCGCTGTCGCGCACCCGATAGAATAAACGTCAAAAGGTCAGTCGACAAATGTATACGAAAACATACTCGAAACATTCCCGAGTTGCGTCCGTCGCAAATACCTCGGATGCTGCACGCATAGTGCAAAGGTAAGACCCGCCGAACTTTCGAGCTGGGCTAAGGACCGTTCCAGCAACGTCAATCCTTATACTTTCCGTGTCAGCAGACATGATGAAAAATCCCGACGGGCGCGTTGGCTAAAATTCAAAGCTATACTGCAGATCGACTCAGTAAGACCTCAAGCGGCCTAGTCGAATCTGACCAGTTTGTTCCAGATTCGAGTCCGAGGACTCGAGTTTGATTGAAAGCTAGTAAGGTTTTACCCGAATGTGTAGTTAACCAGTCCCGATCGGTCGAGTGTACTGGGCCTGCTAAGCTATTATCCCTTGATCGTCATAATCAAAAACCACAGTCGATGAAATACTCGACATAGCCAACATGTGCTATTCATACAGGAATTCCAATTATAATATACAGAATATAAAGCATATGACGTGCACTTACGAACGAGTCCATGCCCGATTCTTCGAGTCAGACAAGTACTCGGGGGCTACTGACAAGGGTATACATCTCGGGTACCCTACCGTGAGGGTACCTGGTGCACGTGACGACTAAAGGCCCAATAGCGAAGAGCCTACTCGAAGCCCAAGAAGATGGAGTACCCTCCAAGATTAGACATAGGCCTAGTCGGTTTAGACTTTCCTTACGTGTAAACTAGGTCGGTTACAAACTCCCGAGACCCAGCCTATTTAAAGGCTGGGAGGGGTGCCGATCTAGGACCAAGCCATACTCGAACCACCGAAAACTCTAGCGAGATCGATACCTCGCCGGAGCTCCCCTATAATCGCATAATCCACAATCAATACCAGACAAGCAGGAAGTAGGGTCTTTACCTCCACCCGAGGGGCCTGAACCTGGGTAAATCTTTGCCTCTGCTTGTCAGCCGACGAAACTACCAGTACTACCACATTCTCTCCCCATAATCTCAACCCTAGGTCCTTAACCATGAGATTTGATTAGGGTACACCTCGTCACCAAATATGCAAAGGTTTGAGCTCTCCACAAAGATGCGATCAAGTTACTCACTTGAGAGCCTCTCTTGATAGTACGCCGTCTATCCTATAACCCGGTCTCCCACTAACACCATGAGACCGGTAAAATAGAAACCCTATCAAGATCATACCTTTGCCTTGCGCATTCCACTTGAGCTAGATGATGACGATCTTGACTCCCTCAAGTTGGAACACCTTTCTTGATTGTGCTTGCTAGCACATGCTTGATGAAGACTTCTCCAAATACTCCCCCATACACCATTATGGGAGAGCCTTGCTAAACTCCGTCTTCATGAATCCACTTGCACTTCATCTTCTTATCTTGATATAGATGATGGTTTGGAGATAAACATGAAGTTCACTCAATCTTCTTTTCCAAGCCATGCTTGCAATAAGCTCAACTCTTCACATGACCATTCTTCATATAAACCCTTGGATGGAACCTTGGTCATCATGAAATCTTCTAGAGTCCAACACATGAACTCCAATCATTTCCTATGGATAAGATCTACAAGTATATCTCAATGCAAATATTAGTCCATAAGGATTGTCATTAATTACCAAAACCATGCATGGGGCAACACATGCACTTTCACACACACTAATCCACGAGACGCAAGAAGATCTTGATGTCCATGGCCCATGTATGGTAGTTGTGGCCGTTGAGAACGAATGCCTCAAATTCTCGAGCCATCGGTTACCTCCATGGGTAAACCAAAGATTATTAATTTACGCTTTGGTAAATCAAAAACCGTCATGGTCATGTTGTAATCAACATTGCAAAATTAATGATAAGTTCAAGAAGTGGACTTGAAAATCATTAGTGTGAACTTCAAATTGTTAAGTATGACACGTTGTAGATAATCTCTAAAAGAATTTTTGGAGTCAGTCTCGCAGCACTAGAGAGTATAATCTGAAGAAATCAGTAGATACTCATACTTCTAGTACCTTATATCATAACTTAATAAAATATATGGGAGAGCACGCTGTTAAGCAATCATAATGTCAAATATGACAAAATGTAGGCTTAAACAGTAGTGGTGATAGTCTGCATGGCAGTAGATCTATCCACTACCTTATGTTCCCAATACATCAATTTGAAGAAATCACTTTGAATTTTGCAAATCAATTCGTGCTCGTATTAAGCGTAAGGGCTCAATTAAGACGATGAATCGATTTTTATTTGCAAGAAATTGAAAATCTCAATTGCAAATAATAGATGTAATCAATCTCAACATGTAGGGAACATGGAAATATATTACATCAACATTGTTCTGGAATACATAGTACTCTACAGATAAAATATTTCCATGTTCCCTACATGTTGAAATTGAAAATCTCAATTGCAAATATATTATCTGTAGAGTACTATGTATTCCAGAACATGCGGCAACGTCCACGCGGCCTCCTCCTGTGCCGTCGCAGTGACATTCACCGGCGGCTAGTGGTGCGTCCACCGCGCTCGTCCTCGTCAGAGGATCCGCCAGGGAGCTGAGTCCCGGGCGCGACGCCGTTCGCGAGTCCCAGCGCGGCCGGGCTCCACGAGCCGGCACGGCGACCGCGGCTGCTCGATGGCGAGGCCGACGGCGGGCTGGACAGCGGGGCTTCGAGAGCCAGGAGTCGGCGGCGAACTCTGCTGCGCGGTGAAGACGGATGCGAGGCAGGGGAGCCTTGCGCGGGTATGCCAGGCGCGGGTATGGGAAGATACACCGGCGGCACTGCGCCGCCCTCGACGGCGGGCGTCGGCAGGTGCGGTGGCGCGACGGAGTCGGCGACGCCATTCGCCAGCCCGAGCGCTGCCGGGCTCCAAGTGCCTGCGCGCTCGGAGCGACCGCTCGGCAGCGGGCTAGCGAGCGGGAGCCCGAGGGCCACGAAGCGGCGTGCGCCTGTGCGCGGCGACATCGGAGGGATGGCGGGTGTCGGGGACAGCAGGCGCGATGGCGCGACGGCGGGCTGGATAGCGGGACGCCGAAGACGAGGAGGCGCCGGCGAGCGCCTGTGCGTGGCAAGGGCGCGACGGCGTCGCCGGGGCCAAGGGTAAAGATTGAGGCCCCGGTCAGCGCGGACACGTAGGGGAGCGCATGGCCGGCTGCATCCTCGACGTCCGCGGGTGTCGGAGACGGCAGCGGCGCGGGTTCATCCTCGTTGTCGTCGACTGCGAACAGGAGAGATAATTGATGCGGTAAAGCATCGTTTCTTTACCTTTTTCTGCTGTCTTTTCCTTTGAATCTCTTGAACCGAAGGAAAAATTCAGGAAGGAGACGTTGTTGTTCTCCACTTCTGATTTCTTGTTCTTCCATTCCATGTTCTTGATGTCCTCATGAAGGAACAGCGTCAGGGCCTGTAGGAAATTTTTCTTGCCAGTTTGCCGGTTCTTCTGATCGCTTGATCTTCTTCTCTCAAATCGCTCAGATGTAGAGCGTGCTGATAACGTGTTGAAGGTAAAATCGAGAGACAAACGAGAGAGACAACAAAAATGATTCAACTGTTCTTTATTCCATTGATGATCAGCCTATTTATACAAGGGGAACAGACGCGAGTATGGGATGCTTCCGATCGAGGGGGTGCGAGAGAAGGGACACGTCGGTTGTGGGCAACCAACATAGAGAATTACATAGGGAGGATTTTCCATTTAATTAATCTATTTAATTAAATCCTAACAGGTCACACTCAACTTTGCATGTTCATGTATGCATGTACGATCTGAACGCAGCTGCAGCTGCCCTGGGCAGGTGGCAGCAAATTACTGGTCCAGTGCTTTCTCGAGTTCCGTGTCAGAAAAGCATAGGATATTGCCAGCGACCTGTAATACGCGTATAATACGCTTGTAATTAATGCTGGCTGTGCCGCTGAGTTTAATGCGCAGGGGTGGTGCAGCAACGCGGTGGCGTGTGCACTTTCCGGGCTGGGCCGGAGGCGTACCATGATTGCTTCGAGTAGGGTCCAAGGACTTGCCTGTTCACACTACTGTCTGCTTTAACTATGTAACTTATGCTAGTAAAAAATTGCTTTGTGTCCATGGTAATAAGAAATAAGTATGGGGGAGCCAAAATAAACAGTGCAAAACAATGCCGGTCTGTGCCACTAGAGCGTGAGTTTGGTATTTTAATTTCCTGAAAATAGTACTTAAAGTTTTAATAAAATTGCATTTCTTCCGTTCACGTGTTATTTATATTTTTACAAAGTTTAGATAAAAGCCTTTCATTTTTTTTGGCATATAAAGACAACTTTGTGGCTACAAAAGATAATTAAATACAATGTGGATCTCTTCCTATGAAAAAATGCCATTGGGTGCTAGTGCCAGGATGGTCGAGTTTTTTTTCTTTTTAATTAAATACAATGGGCATGTCCTTTTGTTTATATAAAAAAATTATAAACCTAAAAACTTCTAAAAAAAGTTACATGTGCATGCCAAAAGTTAGCAAAAAAAGATTTTTTTTGCCTGTGTAAAAAAGATAAAAAAAAGCCTTGTGAAAGGTTTTTATCCATCATCAAAATATACCTTTTTACACGGGCAAACAATGTTAGTTTTTGAAACTTCATGCCGCATGCATAGAATGTGGAGATGCACGTGTAAAAATTTCTCATAAGTTTTTGACATTTTAAAACTCGCTTAAAATGCATTTCCCGAAAAGGTACGAGAAAGTATCTGATGGAAACAAACTTTCAGTGAAAACCGGTGAAACCACACAAAAAAAAGCATGTTCAAAAACGTTTATAGGACAAAAATAGTTACATGTGCTAAAAATACATTACATGTTCAAAAACGTTTTTATGTTTTTACACAGAAAAATAAAAAATGTCTTGTTTCCGTGAAACTTTGTGCGTGCACATTGAATGTGGATACGAACGAGGGAAATTCTTTATAAAATGTATTTTTGTTGTCTTTTTTACACCGCAAAAGAAAGGTCATAGCCCAGAATTTTGAAAAAATGGAAAGTAATATTTCGAGTTTCAATTTTTTTAATTTCGGCAAAGTTTTGATAAAAATACTTTATCTGAAAAGTTTTGTTTTATAGCAAGCATGTGCTGGCACGCTCCTCTCCGCTGCGTCTTGGCGACATTAAATAGGCCTGGTAACAAATATATTTACGCTGTACAGTAGACCTCCCAGGCTACTGTAGGTGTGCTTGAAGTGTGGCACGACGGCTTCCAGAAGCGCTCCTAATTATTTTCAAGTATTAAAAAATCTCTAATTATTTTTTCATAATTTTGATAATGATGAATTCTACTTGTGCGTAAAAAATTAATGAAAATTACTTTTTTGGTCTGGATTTGTAAAAATGAAAAACTGTGATTATCCGCCCGATTTACGTAAAACACATTTCTAGATGTCAACAAGTCCCGAAAAAAGTTGCACTGCACATCTCCACATTTTCTGTATGTGAGCGAAAATACGAAATTTTTAGCCAGTGTGAAAAGACAAAAAAATATGTATCTTAAATGTTTTTCTAGCGCCGATTTTTTTTTTTACATTTGTAATTTTGCAAAACTTTGTACCGTGCAGGTATAATCGAAGATGTACTGTGGATTTCCGTTTCCGTTTTCCTTTCCACTTGTGAGTCCAGTTTATTCCATTATTTTCTTACCTTGTGAGTCCTATTAATTTTGTTAGTAGCGCTTGGAGTCGTATCCCGTGATTACTGAACACGAAGATATAGGCTAGTATTCTACTGTATATTTTGTTGTTGTTTGGGGAGATGAAAATGTCATTAATGAGCAGGTAACGTTTTCTTCACGTTACGGCGCTTTCCCCTCCCCCTCCCTCTACAGTGTCCCGAGAGAGGCGACAGGGCGAAAGAAAAAGCTCCCCGTCTCTTCGCCGGTGCCGGAGCAGATCCGCGCCTCCTCTCGCCGCTACGGCGGCGGGGGAGGGCGGGGGTCTCGTTCCCGGTCACTCGGCTTGTAGATAGGGTAGATAGGTGTCTCCCCGGCGGCGTTTTCGGGAGGGTTGCGGCGCCGGATAGGAGGAATAATTCCGCCTCCTTCCCTCTTCCTCGCCGGCAACGGCGGGTGGGAGGCGTGCTCGGTTCACCGGCCTGCGGGTCTAGTGCTTTTGGTTCTCCTCGATCTACGGATCGGAGGAGGAGTTGCTACTCCCGGGTGAGCGGCGGAGCGACGCTGCCGTTGACCAAGCGTGGGGTTCTTGTACCTCCACTCTGCCGATGCAGCGGCGTCGTCTCCTTCGGTGGCTGCTTCGGGGATGGTAGGTGTGCTCGGAGCCTCTTCGCCGTCCTTTCTCTGGCTGGCTGTGGTGGCAAAGGGAGGAGGTGGTGGTGGAGGGTGGTCTTCCGGTTTTGTTTGCAGGTGGTTCCGGTGGTTGCCTTCGAGCTGTTTGTTCTGGCTGGCCTTGGTGGCGTGCGGAGCAGAGCTCGGAGGTGGTGTGGTGTTGGCGTTGGTGGACCTGGCCGGAGTGGCGTCGGCTGGTTGAAGGGTGGTGCTGGAGAGCTTGTGCTGAGGCTGTGCGCGTTCATCGGGTCCAAGTTTCGTCGCATGCGGCGGACGGGTCTTGCAGCCATCTACAACGTGGGGCGGCACTCTCTCTCCGACGGGTCGAGGTACGGCGGCGCCGCCGATGGCTAGGCTCTTGGGAGAAGATCGATGGATCCGATCGTGATTCCTTCAGGGCTCTCAGGGGCTTTGTGCATTTTGCAGGGGTCTCTGTGTAATTTATTTTCTTTGTTGGACCTGTTTGTAAGATGCTCTGAGTTCTCTGAATATATGTGTCGGATCCTTTCCTCAAAAAAAAAAAAAAAAAAAAAACGTTTTCTTCACGTTCCTTGTGCAACGGTAACCTGCAAGCTCTTGCCCTTTGGACAAAACGTGTCAGAGTCAGGTAATGGCCCGCATGCAGGGGCGAATACATGGCACGCGAATGTGATTACACGAGGGAATACGTGCCCACGTACGCTGGCGTTCCTAATCGCGAAGCGATGCCAGCCGTGGATGGATTGCGTGCATCTGCCGCCCAGGTCAGATGGGCATTTTCCGGCCTACACACCCATATAGAACTAGGGAGAGCAGAGCAGTGCATCATCGTTTTTTTGCATGTTCAGGTATGCATGCAAAGAGGGCAAGAGGCCTACACAACGAAAGTCAATGACGTAAAATCATATTGCAGTGATGTTCCTGTTCAAAATCATATTGAAATGTGTGAACATATCTATACTACTCCCTCCGTCTCAAAATAAGTGTCTCAAAATTGTCCAAAAGTGAATGTATCTATACTTGTTTCATGTCTAGATACATCCACTTTTTAACAAATGTAAGACAGTTATTTTGGGACGGAGGGAGTATTATTAAAAGAGCAAACATGTTGGGATACATTAAATTTATACCGTTCAATATCTGATCGATGATCCAGATCGCTCCGATGTTTGACAACTCAACACACATTTTCGTTTTCATGATAATTACAGAGATTGCCACCGCCAGATAAAAAAGTAACGGTTCGTTAAACAAAATAAAAGGCTAACGAAGAGAATCCCTAAAAAAAAGGCTAACGAAGAGAAACTCAACACACGTGCGGCCGCCGCCGTCGACCTTCTATTTCCATCACTCGGCGACCTCCGCCACCGGATCCGTCTCGGAGGTCTAAGAGACAACGAACTATCGGTAGACCGGGCGACAGGGTCCCCAGCCAACCGGCCTCCACGCCTTCTCTAGGATATCTCAAATCACCTAGCACTCGCCCGCGCACAGACGGACGTACTACAGCGCGCCTGCCTACAGCCTGGCGCGGCGGATCCTGTCGTCGTTGGTGAGGACGTGGGCGCGCGTGATTTCCCGCAGCGACGCGCACCCGCTGAGCGCCATGGCCAGCTCCAGCTCGTTCCGCATCATCTTCCGCAGGCCCGCCTCGCCGTCCACCGCTAGCGAGTACAGCACCGGCCTGCCGACCAGCCACCACACATCGTCAGGATTCCCGGCCAAGAAATCAACACTGTCCGTCAGATCGGATGCTCCGTTTCCATTGTACTTACGAATACTCCCGCGGCCCCCAACGCCAGCGCCTTGAACACGTCCGTGCCCCCGGCGGACGCCGCGCGTCCAGGAACACCGGCACTCCGGCAGCCGCCCATTCGCCTCCCTGACCACCTAACTAACTTTGCACTGGAGCTAACTGAACTTATCTGAAAAAATGAATTTGCCAGGTGCGGGCTGAGATCGGTTGGCATACATACATAACGTTAGTTGAAAATTGTATCGTGTTTCCCCTGGGATTACCAACTCTCGAATGAACATATACTACTCCGTACTTTAACTCTACTCCATACTTTAACTGACTCAACCGTTAAAGTGATTCTTTCGAGCTACCGTGTGATGTCTTACTAAATTTTGTGGCGCCACATTCATGGGCATGGTTCATGGAATGTTTATAGATACATACACTCCCGGAAGAAGATATAGATGGCAGAGTTGCATGTCTAAAACATCCATTCGAACTTCAAGGTTCAGTTGCGAACACACCACCAGGTATTTTACCTTTGTCAATGAGTTTTTTTTTTTTGGCTTTGTTTCTTAGATCAAAACAACATTAACACTTTTATTGCATGTCCTTCAACCCAAATAGAAGAATATTTTTAGCTGTCTGTCATATATATGCTCTTGCTCAGGAAGCAAATAAGAGTACCTTTTCAGAACGGAAGCAGTTAATGGAGGTAACTTAATTTGAATATTTGGCTTCGAGTTTTCAGAAATATGGAGTTCTATCAATCCATTTATTGTCAGCTACATAGCAAGCTCAAATTATGTTTTGCTTTGACCCTATGCTTCACACTGGGAACTTGTAATAGCTGACGTCCTAAAGGTATTTTTGTTACTTTCCTTTTTTTCTATTTATTTAGCGTACTGGTTTCGAACAATCTCTTCCTGCTTAGGGTTGTTTAGCGTACTGACGTCCTAAAATGTGTAGTTGATTTTGAATAATTTGTGAATACGTGCGTTGCACGTGCACGGCCACTAGTTAGAGCAAATGCCTAAAAGAATTTCGTCATCTTCTCCCGATCCTCTCTTTTTTTTTAACGCGCTCCTCCTTCCGCCTAACTGTGTCTGTGTATGTGATACGTCCACATCTGTCAACACTGTCATTCCTCTGGATACATCATAGCTCATATGTCTATCTCCTACGCCAACTTTGATGACGTTTCCTCCCAAATTGATCACATCCATCATTCTCCTTTCATCATACGTTTTTCTTATGAGACTGTCTTTATCAACCCAAAACCGATTCTTTCTAGTTTCCTTTTCACATTTATCCGTTCGACACCCTATGACGGACCATCTCTCTCTTTTTTTCGCATGTTTTATTTACCTGGACCCGTTCCTTTTCTCCCTTCATACATTCTTGTGCATCTTTTGTTAGGTGCCGTGTGAAGCTCCATTGCTGTTAACCAATCAAAAGTGGCTATTTTTATGCAAATCGAAAGGAGAAAGGGCGAGAGCAACGTGAGGTGTCAATATATTTTTGGTTGAGCAAGGCCTATATTCTCGTTAGGTTGGTAAAGGAGTGTAACATTCACGCAAACATACTTACTCGACAAGATTAAGGGATGTAAATCACCATCTCTTCTATTCACCTATTTTCCTATTGTCGTGTCAATCCGCTCGTCAAACATGAGTGTTTTGAACATCAGTTTTGCTAATTCTCGGCCAGTTGAGAATTAAGTTAATGCTCGGTCAAGTCCTACAACAGCGAATTTTGTATCGTGATTCGTACAAGTATGAGTTGTAAGTTGATCGTAACTGTGATTTTTTCAGTTGATGTACAACTGGACGGTCAGATTTTTCGTAATTTGTGCCCCGCATAAGTTGCAACCTAGGTTGCAACTAAGATTATATGACATCATCTGACAAAAAAGTTAAACTGATTCTCATTCGACCGAGAGATAGTCCATCTAAAGATAAACCGCGTTTGGTTGCAACTAAGATTATATGACATCATCTGACAAAAAAGTTAAACTGATTCTCATTCGACCGAGAGATAGTCCATCTAAAGATAAACCGCGTTTCAAAAACCAAACCGCGTTCTGGAGCTTTGGCTGCCATTTGGAGCAGAGCAAAACCTTCACTCGGCTCGCAGGCCTGGTGGTGGCCCACGCCCATCTCACCCACTCACTCCTCTTTAATGCTTCTTCCCACCAACACCCCTATCCCTGCCCCGTGGGCCAGCCCCTAATGAATGGCCGGCTCCTCCCAGAAGTAGCTCAGAAAAAACCTCCAAACCTGCCTGCCGTTCCCACTCGCGAGACCCATTCCCTTCTTCCTCCCAGACAAACTCTCAGCTGAAAATCCGCCAACCTCAGCTCCATCAGCGTCACTCCAGGTCTTCATCTCGGTTTAGCGCGTGCCCAGCCAGCCGAGCATCGGATTTTATTCGGCCGCTTCGCTTAAAAGGCTGCGGTGCCTTTTTGTTTGCTTCCGTCCGTGTTGTTCTTGGGCAGAGGCGGTGGTGCTCTGCTTCTTGCGCTCACCACCTTCCCCGGCCGCCCTATAGAATTTCCCCGGGTGGATTCCGGCGAGGTTTCTTGATTCGAGCAAGAGGGAAGAAGCCATTCAACTGCTTGGAGGTGGAGGCAAGGCAAAGGTGCAGAGGTAACCCCCCTCCTCCTCTTATAGGTTGGGGAATTGTTGGGTTGATTTTACCCCAGGGATTTTATTCTGATTCCTGCATGTTGGAGAAGAAAGATCGATGCTGACCGTGTCTTGTGGAACTACTGTGCAGATCCAGCTCTTGGTGGCGTGCTCTTCGTTAGGTCCTCTCTTACTTGCCTCATAAGGAAGGTTTCTGCTCCCAAGTATCCTGCAGTGACTTCTCCTCCTACCCTGCCGACAACGCAGATAAATTGGGCTTGTTGTTCACATATGTTGTCCCCCAAATTCCTGATTGCCCTTACAGCCTGAAATGGCCTCAGTTTTGATGGATTGCATGCCTTGGGCTCCGGAAGAATTTCATCATATATACTACCAGTCTGTTCAACTGTTGTAGCTCCATCCCTTTTGCTAGCACTGGCTGGCTGAATCTTTGTGCAATTCATGGCCCTTCTGCCCTTGTAGCCCCAGTTCCCATTTGGATTCATCATGGGTGGTGCCACTGTTGAGCAAAAGATACTGGCTCTGCTCCTTGGGAGCATCTGGGCTCTCCATGGTACTACCTGCAATGCTGAATTCACCCCGGCAGACAACTACCTCATCAACTGTGGCTCCACGGGCGACGCCACCGTTGGCCAGAGGGTCTTCACAGCCGACACTTCCGGGTCGGCTATACTGACATCCAAGCAGAGCATCGCCGCAAGCGGCTGGGACCCGGGTTCCGACGATGCCACGCTGTATCAGACTGCAAGGGTGTTCACTGTGCTGTCGTCCTACTCCTTCAAGATGAAGAGCCATGGCCGGCATTTTGTCCGGCTGCACTTCTTCGGTTTCAGATACCAGAGCTATGATCTTGCTGCGGCCAAGTTCAAGGTGTCGACGCAGGATACCGTGCTCCTTGACAACTTCACTCCACCGAGCGACTCCTCGCCGATGGTCAGGGAGTATTCGCTGGATATTACCCATGATATGCTGATTCTCACATTTGTGCCATTGGGGAACAGCACATCTTTCATCAACGCAATTGAAGTCATATCGGTTCCTGATGATCTGATACGTGATGCGGCACAATCCGTGAACCCTTCAGGACAGTATCTCGGTCTCGCAGCACAGCCATTTCAGACCTCTTACAGGATTAATGTGGGTGGAAGGATGGTGACCGCTGACAATGACACTCTCTGGCGTTCATGGGATACTGACCAGGACTTCTTCCTAAATTCCACTGCCACTCAGCTGGTTACTTACCAAGGAAAGCTGAATTACCAGAAAGGAACAGCCACCGAGGAGGATGCACCGGACAGTGTGTACAACACTGCAAGGCAGTTGGTCGTGCAGAATAATACCAGCTCAGCATCCAATATGACATGGCAATTCAACGTCGATGAGCATTCGAGCTATCTGATCCGGTTCCATTTCTGTGACATAGTGAGCAAGGCAACGTATTCCCTCTACTTTGATATTTATGTGGATGGCTGGTCAGCGACACAAGATCTTGATCTGTCAGATAAAGGTTTTGGTGCCTTGGCCGTGCCATACTACACAGATTTTGTCTTGAAATCAAGTGATCCTTCTGGTAAGCTAAGTGTCAGCATTGGGCCTTCCAGCTTGCGTAATGTGACGCCAGATGCCATCTTGAATGGCCTGGAGATCATGAAGATGAACATCAGCACTGGAACTGTTGCAGTTCTGCCGCCACGGCCGCCAAAGAAGAAATGGCCTATCATATTGGGCACCGTTCTCGGATGTATTGGTGCTGCTATCGTTGCCGCTGTTCTCTGCTCTGTCCTTAGAAGAAAGAAGACGAAGAAGCTGCGGCGGGCACCCACAAGTCGACCTTCAAGTATTTGGTCACCACTCACTCTCAATGGTCTTAGCTTCCTTAGCACAGGTACCCGAACAACGAGCCGCACCACTCTTACATCTGGGACCAACAGTGATGCAAGCTACCGAATTCCTTTCGCTGTGCTGCAAGCGGCGACAAATAACTTTGATGAGCAGATGGTCATCGGAGTTGGAGGCTTTGGGAAGGTGTACAAGGCAGTTCTGCAGGATAGCACCAAAGTCGCAGTAAAGCGGGGCAACCACAAGTCTCACCAAGGGATCAAAGAATTCCAAACAGAGATCGAGCTGCTATCGGGGCTGCGACACCGTCACCTGGTGTCGCTGATCGGATACTGCGATGAGCAGAATGAGATGATCCTGGTGTATGAGTACATGGAGAAAGGCACCCTGAAGAGTCACCTGTATGGCAGTGACATGCCTCCTCTCAGCTGGAAGAAAAGGGTGGAAATCTGCATAGGGGCTGCGAGGGGGCTCCACTACCTGCACACCGGTTTCGCAAAGTCGATCATCCACCGTGACGTCAAGTCGGCAAACATCCTCCTTGACGAAAACCTCATGGCCAAGGTCTCTGATTTCGGTCTTTCGAAGATGGGGCCTGAACTGGATCAGACGCATGTTAGCACGGCAGTGAAAGGGAGCTTCGGGTACCTTGACCCCTAGTACTACCGGAGGCAGAAGCTCACCGACAAGTCGGACGTGTACTCCTTCGGCGTGGTCTTGCTGGAGGTGATCTGCGCGAGGCCGGTCATCGATCCGACGCTTCCAAGGGACATGATCAACCTCGCAGAATGGGCTATCAAGTGGCAGATGAGGGGAGAGCTCGGTGAGATCGTCGACCAACGGATCGCTGGGACGATGAGGCCCGAGTCATTGAGGAAATATGGTGAGACGGTTGAGAAATGCCTTGCCGAGTACGGCGTGGACCGCCCTACCATGGGGGACGTCCTGTGGAACCTTGAGTTTGTGCTTCAGCTGCAGGAGGCCGGCCCAGACATGTCCAATGTCGACAGCATGAACCAGATCTCTGAGCTGCCTTCGGACGCCAGGAGGGTAGGCGCCCTGGAGATCGGCGCCTCGGACGAGAGCCGCGTGAACATCGATTATTCCCAGTCCCAGATGTCGACCAACGATGCCTTCTCGCAGCTGATCAACACTGAAGGGAGGTGAACTGGACTTCTTTTTTCTTGTTTTTTGACAGCTGAGAAAGTTGATAAAAAGCATATATTGAGCTAGAGAAAAGAACGTTTTCTTGAGAAGAAAAAACTAGAAAAGGGACGCATGTCGCTACCGTTTTGCCTGCTGATGCATAACTGCGCAAGTACTGAATTGCATTCAGGCCTTCTTTGGACGAATTGATGACCTGTTAGAAGTTGGTTCCTTTTCTTTTGTGTGTCATATTCAATTGTTAACTGAGCTGCTTGGAACACATGAATTTCACTGTAAATACTAGTGGCTGCCACGAATTTCCCGTTTGTTCTTCAAATGCAACGACACTTGAACGAGTGCTTATCCTTCTAACATCCTCCGAACTGGACAAACAGAATGAGAACATGCATCATAAAAGATATGCCAGCATAACACACATCGAAATTCCGCAAACATGAACTTTCATGCCCCGACATTGTCGACTAACATTCAGGAGAGTTCGCTTCGCTCCATGAGACACATCAACAAGATTTCAGGTTCAGAGTGCAGTGTGGACTGCGGTTTTTGCCATGAGATGCAGCAACAAGATTTCAAGTTCAGGATGGAGTGCGACGTTTGCCATGAAATCCACCAACAAGTTCAGGATGGAGTGCAGCGTTTGCCATCATGCCTAGGGGCTGGGGCTCCGGCCGTTGGTGGCTGGGCGGCTGTCGCGGGCCGGGCTCTTGCTGTTTCCTCTCGGACTGTGATATGAACCGTTGCCTTCAGCCTGCTCCCTTGGTGGGTGGTTCTTGCCATTTGGTGCTAGGCTCTTGCCATTTGGTGCTGGGCTGCGGTTGTAACCGGAAGGTGAAGCGCTCCTCCTAGGGCTGTAACTGGAGCTTCTTGGTTGCCTTTCCTCACGACCAACACCACCACCATCCCTCCCTGGAGAAGGAATCTCCTTACGGCCAGCACCACGTCCATTCCTTCTTGGAGAAGGCGATCCACTGATGGTAAGAAAATACAAAGTTGATGATCAATAATAATATTAGAAAATCAAATCAACAGGAAGAATGGGAAAAACTGAGAGCACTCTTGTAACAATTCTACTGCAGCTGTCAGTTAACTTCTATGCATATTTCAGTAGCATCCAACATATTATGGGATTTATGACTTATCACCAACAAATGAATGACTTCCAGCAGAGCATAAGCAGAAAGTTGGTCAGTACACATTCAGTAGCCACATAGCAACATAAAGCAGTAGCAGGTATAATATCAGACTACCGGGGGTAAGAGTAAGACTAATTGGCTGAAAGGTAAACCTATTGCAGTTGACCAAATCTTAGTGGGAAAATTCTCATAATAGTATTTCATGCTTCCAATGCTAATGCTAACAAGATGTATTAGTACAAGAGACATATTCGCCTTGACACAACACATGTAATTAAAAATTGGACAATTGCATAAACACCAAAAAGTCAACCTGGCAACAAAGTTCAAATCAATGAGACAGTGCTCATGTTTCATACCTGTAACTCTTATGGCTCCTGCTGTAACTCCTGCTTCGACTCCTTTCACGACGAGGTGATGGGGAACGTGAGTAGCTTCTTCCACGCCTGTATTTGCAGAAACAACAAATCAAATGTGCACTAACAAAAGGTCACATCACAAGGGAGCTCACTAAAGAATGCAAGGAGTTACGTGAGATTCTTAGGACTGTTCTTGCAGTCTCTTTCTATATGACCCTTTTCTCCACAGCGATAGCACTTATTCTTCCAGTCGCCAGCATTACAGTCACGAGCCCAGTGCCCATCAATCCCACAGTTAAAGCATCGGCCAGAACCAGGAGGGGGTCCTCTCCCCGTGTAATCACGGGAACCTCCTGGACCACGCGGGGTCTAGAAAATCAACACAAGCTTGTCAAATGAAGTTGGAAGACAGCAACACTGAAAAATACAGCAAAGGTGCAACCAACAAGGAAATAGGACATCCTAGCCTGCACTGAAAGAATCTATAGTACTGTATTGGCAAAAATGTACATAGCATTCGGGCAAATGTTACAGCACGAGCTTACCCCTTTTGCAAACTCAACAATGATGTGGCTCCCATCAACCTCTCGGCCATCAAGCTCATATCTTGCATCATCTGCATCCCGGGGATCGCTGAACTCCTGCAACATGATCCAGCAAAAAGAACAATTAGGGGTGGGCTCGCTATGAACAATATAATGAAGTAGACAATTAGCCTGGCATTCCAGGGAAAGAACATGGAAGCACAAGGTGTAAGAGGTTAATACTTACAACAAAGCCATAATCATACTTCAGGTCCACATATCGCACTCTGCAAATGGTTGACAGTAACATGTCAGTAACACCAATGCACCACCAGTAACCATTTGTCAGTCAAACTAAACATCAACTCGTAAAATAGACAACAGATTTTTTTTATAAAAAATACGCCAAAATCATCTGTGAACTTGAGCAATAGACACCAATTCCACCAATAGCATCCCCTCCCACCATGGACACCGAGGTTGGGTAACATCCCCTCAATACCTTCAACAAGAGTATCCAAGTCAAAACTCTAATGGTTTGTCGACATGTGATGGCCGATTGGCAACACCTTACAAGCTTGACATCAGGACATGATAATATTCATTCATGACACAACCTTCGCGAAAAACCTTTTCAGAGGGAACATAAAAATAAATCATAGAAGCTTACAATGTAGCTATGGGACACCTCTTCCAAATGGTAACCTAGCAGAGCCTATTTATAGAACTTGTTTTGATATTCTGTTATCAATAGTAGCAATCTAGACTCTAGGCTGTACAAATTAAAGCAAGCTAGGTTCAGCAAGTATATGCTTTCCAGATCCCACAAGAAAACTTGTTAAATCAAGAGGTGCACAGAAGGCATAAATTCAGATCCAAGTTTTCACCTCCCATATCTGCCGAAAAGGTGCTCAACATCCTGGGTCCGGGTGTGCTTAGAAAGATGGCCCACATACAATTTGGTGTTACCACCATGACGATCATATCGATCATAACGGTCAGCATAGCGATCGTAACGGTCGTCGTAACGATCATAGCGGTCATCGTAGCGATCATCATAACGACTCATCTTGGACTGTAAGAGAAAAGTGAGGGCATCAACGCATACTCAACAATGTATAACATAAACATATGTAAGCATGCAAATGCACCTTGGTCAATTTATTCAGTGATCAACATATAAGACGCTTCTATAAATTTCCATACAAACGGCAGGGGCAAAATAAACTATTTTCTATGTATCTGGAGGGGAACAGAACACGCCAGATAACACAAACATTACTCAATTACAAGAATGTGTTACAAAATTTGCATGAAAGCAACAGTGGAAACGCATCGAAATGAACTATTCCCTGTATATCAGGAGGGGGCGAAACACTAGTCAACAGGAGAATAATTCTATTACAAAAATGCACCTTCATGCTTTGCAACAAGTATATTACATGTCAAAATTTTCTCAGACAGAACAAAAGGAAGATTGTGCACATCTCTTCAGAAGGAAATGCATCAAAACATGCACCAAGAAACTTGTGCAACAAATTGACAGAGACATGTGTATAGATGCAAATGCACCTACCGTTTCATTTTCTGGGGCATTATCATCATCTCTATATTAGTCTATCTATTCAGAAAAGGAGACACATATAAAATTTCTGTACAGGCGACAGTGGATTTGCATCAAATAGTCTACAGGTGAAAGGGCACTATAAATTAGCGGATAGCACAAAATTAATTCCTACTGAAAATCACAGCACGCTTCGCAACAGTATAGCAACTCAAATGATGAACTTCTCTCGCATACCACGAAGAGAATTGTTGAACTTTTTGTTTGAGATGACCATTCAGAGCACCACCAATCAAACAGCACGAAACCGTAACACCCTAAACCCTAGCGCGAATCTTCCCCAAATCTCCCAAAAAGCTACCGTACGCAAAGGACGAAGGGCCCCCCTCTACAAATTCCTGACGAAGAACAATCTTTCGTCGTCTCTACCATGCATGATCACGGGCTTCACGGCAAACCCCAAACAACTGCAGCCGGAAGACGCACAGCTCGCGAACAAAATCAAGCCAAGACACGCGAATTCCCGCCCTCCCGCCACGACCGCGCGGAACGGGAGAACACCACGCGGAACCGGAGAAGCAAGCGCAGGCGGCAACCCGAACACCAGGGTAGATTACGCAAGAACCGAGCGGCGGAGGAAACGAACGGAGAATCGCGCGGAAGAGAGGATACGGTGGCATTTTCTACTTACCCCGCGAGGAGAGCGGCGGCGAGGGGGGCGGCGGCGTCGCAAGAACCCTAGCCCGGCGACGAGACGGAGACGGGAGCGGAGAGGGAGAGGTACCGGCGGCGGTGGTGGGGTACTTATGATGGCCGTGTGGGCTTGGGCCTTTTCGACGGTAGAGATTTGGGTAGTCTGGGTAAGGCCCGGCCTGCAGATAGGTCCAGTTGTCGTTGTGCTGGTAGGTCCCGGCCTGCAGGGTCACTGGAACGGTGGGCCCACGTGGTGTAGCTCTTTGCAGCGCTTTTACCAACCAAGGAGTTCCCCTAAAACAATCAAGGGGCTAGTTTCAAAACAAAAAAATATCAAGGGGCTTTGTGTTTATCAGGAATTCTAAAATGCACGAATAGCACAAAAGGTACTACTATAGGTGCAATCTCACAGGAATTATAACAAGAGAAGAATGTGTACAGATATAATGGATGTTTTTTCCTAAAAAATATGTATATGGCATAATTATTGTTGAAACAATATAAATCATGCCAAACCTCAACACTCCCGAGCGGAAGCAGCAGAAATAGAGTTTGCACGGGCCATGGTGGTTTGTGGGAGGCGCAGGCACTTGGAGTCTCTTTGGTTTCAAGGAGTTATATAGGGATGTTGTAGAATTTGATTTTTATGAATTTTTTCATATGTAACTTGTTTGGTTCGTAGATTAGAAACCATACTAACTTTTCAGATGATTTATTTTGAATTAAATTCGAAAATAAATTCTCATTGCGTGGGTGTTGCATTCGTGACGATGGCGATGGGAACGACGGTGCTGGCGACATCGGTGTTGCGTGATGATCTTTGAGGCTCCCTATCTTTTTGGTTCATGAATTTGATCTATGTTAGATTTTGACATGTTCTATGTCTAGTCATGCATTTAAATGGAAAAACTTTGTTCGCATTTGAACTGGAATGTTTACAGTTATGCATTTGAAATATATCTTAGATCACGTTGAGTAATAAAAAATTAAAGCATATACATGTCAAGTTGAAGTTCTTTATAGTTTATCATCATAACATACGTCGTACCAAAAAACCGTTATTTGTCGAAGCAACGTGATCAGATGGTGACAACCCCAAGTTTTTGTCCCTCTTTGTAGGACGTCATCTTGAATATCATCGATCTCTTCACTCTTTCCTGGAGCTGCACGTGCATGACATCGCGAATGGTAGGTGCCCAGTTGGCATTGAATGAGTTCTGTGTAGTGACTTGCGCGGCAATTAAATTTTGAACCTGGTACAAGTAAAATAAATATAAATACACTGAAGTTTTTCACCGTATTATGGTTTAAAAAAAATATATGTTACATAATTCTTTAGCACGGTTAACTATACAATATATTGTTATTGTTTTTATATAGTTATAATGTATATCAATGAAAATATATATGAGTTATGAAAAAAATCCTTTGTGAGATATTGTTCTTAGCAAGATACCAAATCATCTGAAATGTGAAAAAAAAGGAAAAACACACGGCTCCTTGATATTCTTACAATTGATGAATTATATAGCGTATATATTAATGTGCGGATATGTTCTTATTATTAAATATTTTGCAAGAGATTTCAATACATACAACCTAGTGAATATCCTAAGAGAGATGTGCAGTATATGGTTATGTAAGAACATATGTAGAAACTTCCGGGATCAAATTAAACAGTTGACATTATCTTTTTTTACTTGGTCAAATGTGTCTTGCAAGTCACGATAGATCTTGTAATAAGGTTATAATTTGCATAACTTTTTATTTGAAAAACGAACATAAGCAATTGTATATCGATACACATTGCAGTGAGCATATGTAATAATTGAATATATATGGGCAACAGTAGAACCCATAATATCTTATGTTTGTGGATTATTACTATAAGCAATGCAATTTCAATAACAAAAAATGAACATCGGAAATATAACATGCAAAACATTTAATATAGCATCTGTAAGGTATTTATAGGGGAAATTAGCAGCGAGGTTAAACTTACCACCAATGATTTAGTTGGTTTGTTCTGATGTGCAACATTATATTGTATGGCGTGTGCAATTGTTAATGTAAACTAAGTTTGACTTTCTTCTATTTAAAAAATGTCAATGATCTCTTGTACGTGACACATAGAAAATAATATAAGAGTTACAAACATATTTCTGTATTTTAGGCCCTCATATTCTTGGAGCCATATTTGCTCGGACTGGACCGGGCCTAGTGCCAAGACCTTGTGAAAGGACAATGATGTCGCCTAGAGTGGGGTGAATAGGCGATTAAAACTTTTCCGGTTTAGGCTTGGAAATTGCGGAATAAAACTAGATGTTTAAAATAACAAGCCAACAACCTAAATATACTAGGTTCACCTATGTGTGCCAACAACTTATACTAAGCAAGACAAGTAACAAAGTGATAGCAATAGAATACTTCAAGCACGAAGGCTATCACAATATAAAGTGCATAAGTAAAGAGCTCGGGTATATAAATAACCGAGGTACGCGGAGATGAGGATGTATTTCCGAGTTCCTCCTTTTTAGGGGAGTACGTCTCGTTGGAGAGGTGTGAGTCAACACAATGACTCAACAGCCACAAAGTCTTCACCTTCTTCTCCGATGAACCGCACCACAAAAGGTTTGGTTCACCTTCCACTATCGGAATCCTTCAAGGCGGAATCCGGAGCCTTTACAACAACAATCCGGGGCACAACCCACAACTGGATTGGGGGCTCCCGAACGGCTACAAGTGACCACATAAGGTCTCAACCACCACAATGGCGTCTAGGGTCCAATGACCCAAGAGTAACAAGTTCACACGCTTTCAACTTCCACGAATCCTCGTGGAGAGCACAAACCGATGCACAAAGCAATGGCAAGAGCACGAGTGCTCAAATCCTTCACTCTCAAATCCCACCAAAAGCAACTAATGCTTATGGGGGAGAAGAGAGGAAGAACAAAGAAGAACTCAACAAATGGAACTCCAAGATCTAGATCAAGAGACTTCCCCTCACTTAGAGGAGAGATGGATTGGTGGAAATGTAGATCTAGATCTCCTCTCACTTTCCCTCAAAGATATCCAAGTAGTCAGTCCATGAGTGGGACAATTCTTCACCAAAGATTTCATTCTTTCCCAAGCTTGAGCAACATGTTCATTATCAAGTTGTTTAAAATTCATAATGCTACTTCTCAAGGATATAATCTTAGCAGGAGGATAATATTTCCCTATGAAAGCATTTTTTGCATTTTGTCCAAGAATTAATACTATTTCTAGGCAAAGAAAGCAACCATTCTTTAGCTCTTCCTCTCAAGGAGAAAGGAAAAAGTTTCAGTTTTATAATATCCCCATCCATATCCTTATACTTTTGCATTTCACAAAGTTCAACAAAGTTATTAAGGTGGGCAGCAGCATCATCAGTACTAACACCAGAAAATTGCTCTTTCATAACAAGATTTAATAGAGCAGGTTTAATTTCATAAAATTCTGCTGTAGAAGCAGGTGGAGCAATAGGAGTGCATATGAAATCATTGTTGTTTGTGCTAGTGAAGTCACACAACTTAGTGTTCTCAGGAGTACTCATTTTGAAAAACAAAATTAACTGAATTAAACAAGTAACTAATTTTTTTGTGTTTTTGATATAAAGAAAGCAAACAAACAAAATAAAAATAAACTAAGCAAGACAAATAACAAAGTAAAGAGATTGGGTGTGAGAGACTCCCCTTGCAGAAGCAATTCTGTTTTCCCCGGCAACGGCGCCAGAAAACGTGTTGGTGGCTCTAGGTCAATAGTGCCAGAAACAATGCTTGTACGTCACACGTCAGTTGGGAACCCCAAGAGGAAGGTATGATGAGTGCAGCAGTAAGTTTTCCCTCAGTATGAAACCAAGGTTTAATCGACCAGTAGGAAAACGAGGTTTGCTTCGAAGGTGTTGGTGAAGGAGTGTAGTGCGGCGCAACACCAGGGATTCCGGTGCCAACGTGGAACCTGCACAACACAATCAAATTACTTTGCCCCAACTTAACAGTGAGGTTGTCAATCTCACCGGCTTGCTGAAAACAAAGGGTTAAACGTATCGAATGGAAAATGATGTTTGTTTGCATAAAACAGTAGAGAACAATGATTGCAGTAGATTGTATTTCAGATGTAAAAGAATGGACCGGGGTCCACAGTTCACTAGTGGTGTCTCTCCAATAAGATAACTAACATGCTGGGTAAACAAATTACAGCTGGGCAATTGACAATTGATAAGTGCATATAACATGCATGTGTGAGTTGTGGTGTCTACTATGAGATTCATTTGGGCATTACGACAAAGTACATAGACCGCTATCCAGCATGCATCTATGCCTAAATAGTCCACTTTCCGGTTAACATCCGTACCCCTTCCAGTATTAAGTTGCAAGCAACAGACAATTGCATTAAGTAATGTGCGTAATGTAAACAATACATTCATCCTTGAATAAAGCATTGCTGTTTTACCCCTAGTGGCAACAACACATCTACAACCTTAGAACTTGCTGTCACTATCCCAGGTTAAATAGAGGTTGAACCCAACTATCATGCATAAATACCCCCTCTTGGAGTTACAAGTATTCACGTGGCCAAGGCTTCAACAAGTAACGGAGAGCATGCAAGATCACAAATGACATAGACATGATAATATAATATTCAGCTCCACATAGGTATCAATATAAGTCAGATCCCAGCAAACACAACATGTAGCATTACAATAAGATGATCTTGATCATGATAGGCAGCTCACAAGATCTAAACATGATGGCACAAGTGGAGAAGACAACCATCTAGCTACTGCTATGGACCCATAGTCCAAGGATGAACTACTCACGCATCACTCCGGAGGCGGGCATGGCGATGTAGAGCCCTCCGGTGATGATTCCCCTCTCCGGCAGGGTGCCGGGAAGAGCTTCAGAACCCCCCGAGTTAGGGTTGACGACGGCGGCGGCAGCGAATATGTTCTGGATGAAAGGCTCGGTGTTTTAGGGTTTTCGCGTCTCGGGGAATAAATAGGCGAAGGGGCGATGTCGGCGGACCCCCGAGGGGCCCAAACCACAGGCGGCGGCTGGGCCCACTGCCGCGCCTGGTGTGGTTTGGCCACCTCGTGGCTCTCCCTTCGGACTCCGTGTACGTGCTGGAAAAATAGGGACCTGGCCTTTTGTTTCGTGCAATTCCGAGAATATTTCCAGAAGTAACTTTCTGAAACCAAAAACAGCAGAAAACAGGGAACTGGCACTGTGGCATCTTGTTAATAGGTTAGTCCCAGAAAATGCATAAAAGTGATACGAAGTGTATATAAAACATGTAGCAAATGGTATAATATAAGCATGGAACAGCAGAAATTATGGATACGTTGGAGACGTATCAAGCATCCCCAAGCTTAGTTCTACTCGTCCTCGAGTAGGTAAAACGATAACAACAAATAATTTCTGAGGAGACATGCTTTCACACAATCTTGATCAATATATTGCAAGGCTCATGTCATGAATGAAGTGACTCAAAGCAATGATCTATAGTTTGCTAACAAATAGATAAAGAGTAAACAATGAATCATATAAGCAAAAACTTTTCATGAATAGTACTTTCAAGACAAGCATCAAAAAGTTTTGCATAAGAGGTAACTCATAAAGCAATAGATTCAAAGTAAAAGGCATTGAAGCAACACAAAGGATGATTAAGTTTCAGCATTTGCTTTCAACTTGTAACATGTATATCTCATGGATAGTTGTCAACATAAAGCAATATAACAAGTGCAATAAGTAAATATGTAAGAATCAATGCACACAAAGTTGACACAAGTGTTTGCTTCTAAGATAGAAAGGAGTAGGTAAACTGACTCAACATAAAGTAAAAGATAGGCCCTTCGCAGAGGGAAGCAGGGATTAAATCATGTGCTAGAGCTTTTTAAGTTTTCGAAAGCATATAGAGAGCACAAAATAAGTATTTGAGAGGTGTTTGTTGTTGTCAACGAATGGTAGTGGGCACTCTAACCCCCTTGTCAACCAGACTTTCAAAGAGCGGCTCCCATGAAGGACGTTATCTCTACCAGCAAGGTAGATCATCCCTCTTCTCTTTTGTTTACACATGTATTTTAGTTTCTTTATAGATGACACTCCTCCCAACCTTTTGCTTACACAAGCCATGGCTAACCGAATCCTCGGGTGCCTTCCAACATTCACATACCATGGAGGAGTGTCTATTGCAAAATTAAGTTGCTTACTGATAAATCAGGGCAAAACATGTGAAGAGAATTATTAATGAAAGTTGTAATTAATTGGGGCTGGGCACCCCGTTGCCAGCTCTTTTTGCAAATTATTGGATAAGCGGATGTATATGCCACTAGTCCAGGTGAAAGTCTGTCAGAAGTAAATGACAAGATTGAAAGATAAAACACCACATACTTCCTCATGAGCTATAAAACATTGACACAAATAAGGAGTAATAAAGTTTTGAATAGTTTAAAGGTAGCACATGAAATATTTACTTGGAATGGCAGGAAATACCACATAGTAGGTAGGTATGGTGGACACAAATGGCATGGGTTTTGGCTCAAGTTTTGGATGCACGAGAAGCATTCCCTCTCAGTACAGAGTTTAGGCTAGCAAGGTTGTTTGAAGCAAACACAAGTATAAACCGGTACAGCAAGAATCACATAAAAACATATTGCAAGTATTATAAGACTCTACACTGTCTTCCTTGTTGCTCAAACATTTTACCAGAAAATATCTAGACCTTAGAGAGAACAAATATGCATCCCAAGTCTCAACAAGCTCTACGGTAGTTCTCCACTACTAGGCTTTAACTACATGATGCAAGAGCTTAAACATGATCTACTTGAGAGCTCAAAACAATTGCAAAGCATCAAATCAAAACAAGACAATGATCTACAAGAATGCATATGTCTTTTCCAATACCAACTACTACATGTAGCATTTTCTTTCTTCCAAACAAACACCAATGAATATTTCCAGAAGTAACTTTCCGAAACCAAAAACAGCAGAAAACAGGGAACTGGCACTGTGGCATCTTGTTAATAGGTTAGTCCCAGAAAATGCATAAAAGTGACACGAAGTGTATATAAAACATATAGCAAATGGTATAATATAAGCATGGAACAGCAGAAATTATGGATAAGTTGGAGATCATACCTTTGCCTTGCGCATTCCACTTGAGCTAGATGATGACGATCTTGACTACCTCAAGTTGGAACACCTTTCTTGATTGTGCTTGCTAGTACATGCTTGATGAAGACTTCTCCAAATACTCCCCCATACACCATGATGGGAGAGCCTTGCTAATCTCCGTCTTCATGAATCCATTTGTACTTCATCTTCTTATCTTAATATATATGATGGCTTGGAGATAACACGAATGTTCACTCAATCTTCTTTTCCAAGCCATGCTTGCAATAAGCTCAACTCAGGGCCGGGCCGGCAAAATCCGGGGCCCTGTGCGAAACTCTAAAATGGGCCCCTATCTCACACGAAAATTTGAACTTATAAATAGTAAATAATATATTTAATGTATATGACATAATATTTTAATAAATTGAATATATTCAGAATCATCTCTAAAATCATTGTAAGAAACAATTGTAAGTGCAACGGTAGAAAGATCAACACATTTTCATTTATAATATAAGCACTCTTAATCAATATAAAAAATAGGGTTAGGTATTGTGTAGGTACCTAAAGGTAACTGCTCGGCGTAGAATTTAGAAGGTAGAAAGGCTAATTCAAATTTATTGCTACAGCTATCCATTCAATGTACTAGAAAGATCAACAGACTGATTACCAGATGACGAGTGTGATGCTTCTTTTCCAGTAAACTTGTCCATGACGTATTTTTGAGATTCAGTTAAATTATGCTCCTTTTCTTTTCTCTTGTGTTTGTGAAAACCGGACTGATGTGGTGAATCAAATCTGTATTATTAAAATACAAGATACAAATGATGATTAAAATAAAACTAAATTTAATCAGAAAGGAGGAGTTAGGATTTAGGAGTAGGCGCACGCTACCTGTTTTAGGCTTTTGGAATTGGTGATTGCAGTGTCTCCCGTCGCCGGCAGAGGCAGCGAAAACGAGATTGATCACGCTTGCCAATTCCTCCTAAATCCTAGTTCCAGTGTCGATTGATTTTGCCAAATCGCCACTTAATCTGGATCTAGATGCAATCAATTGTGCCGATTGGGAGACGGGAGGCAGCCAGGCAGGCGGCGGTTCGGGAGGCAGGAGGCGGCAATGCGTTGATCGTGGTTGCGATGGTATGCATCAATGCGTGCAGTTCAGGGCCCAGAATAGTGTGCAACGTGAGAGGCCTAGGAATAAAACGTGAGAGGCCCAGAATAGTGACTTCGTTTCCGGGCGGACGACGCGAGACTGCGAAAGGCCCAGGACGAAACCTGCCCACGGCCACGCTCGACTATGGACGCGCGAGCAGTGCATGGCCGAAGAAGCGACCCAGCGTCAAGGAACATGTATACTGCCTGTACAAAAATTGGGGCCCCCAAAAATCGTGGGCCCTGTGCGGGCCGCACAGTTAGCACCACTGTGGGCCCGGCCCTGGCTCAACTCTTCACATGACCATTCTTCATATAAACCCTTGGATGGAACCTTGGTCATCATGTAATCTTCTAGAGTCCAACACATGAACTCCAATATTTTCTTATGGACAAGATCTACAAGTATATCTCAATGCAAACATTAGTCCATAAGGATTGCCATTAATTATCAAAACCGCATGGGGCAACACATGCACCTTCACCTTGTTAATCGTTTCTTGTTAAAATGCATATGACTCATCTTTCTTGTTGGACATCTCCTATTGTGAAGTTGGAACTCCTGTGGGCAGCATACGATGACCCGTGTGAGGCGATCTGGTCGCGAAAATCTTCGTCGGCGCAGGTCATGCTCATCAAGAGCTCCTTATCGGAGAATAGCATCCAGTGTTATGTGCGAAGAGTCACCTTTTTGGCATAGGGCGGCGTGAGCTTCCCAAGGCCGCTTTTGCGAGGTCTTCCCAGATGCGCCACAGAAATTTCACTTTCTGTGGCGCACGTTACCGGATGCGCCACAGAAAGTGAAATTTCTGTGGTGCATCTGGGAAGACCTCGCATAGGGGGTTAGTGCGTCACAGAAATACAAATTTCTGTGGCGCACGGGGGTTAGTGCGCCACAGAATGTCTAATTTTTGTGGCGCATGTGGTTTAGTGCGCCACAGAAATAGTACTTTCTGTGGCGCACCGGGCTTGGTGCGCCACAGAAAATAATTCTGTGGCGCACCAATTAAGGGTGCGCCACAGAATGTCAACCCACCTATAACCCTTTTCCTACTAGTGTCGGAGTATGTGAAATTGGAGTCGATGAAGAATAATGACGACAACGATGATGCGCAACCTGACGACGCCCCTTATTTTCGACGGTGTGTGCTCAGATTGTGTTGATAGGGTGCCTGTGTGCGCCCTCGCGGCGGTCTCGTGCCATGACGGTCGGTGAGAGTGTTTTATCTGGTTTTGGCCGGTTTCCCTTAATTAACGTGAAAATTCCAATTATTTTGGCTCGCTTAAAAAAAGGTGCATCACCAAAAAGGATTTATTTCATGGGACAAACGGTTCTTACGGTGTATACAACCGTGGTCAAGCATTGATCAATCTTAATTAGCAGCACCCCCGTTAGCACCTTGCTTAGTTGAAATCTGTAGTTTAATTGGTTTTTGTCGCCTCTACAATTTAGCATCCACCGATCTCTTTGTCTCTTTATTTCCCACCCTTGCTACTGCTCTGCTCTTACTAGTTGGATTACCACAGTAGTCTACTCTACCTCGCAGCACGCCAGCAATTAACGATGCTCAACAAGATGACCGGCCGGCCATCAGAGGCGCCTCTTGAGTATAATCTGCGCGCCATGCTGAGGCTGCAGCGTCAGGACGGTGCACGGCGCGTGCGCGTAGGAAGGCGAGAGATGCCACTCGAAGCGCTCAAGGATCATGCTCAGCGCCATCTTAGCCTCGAGCATCGTGAAGTTCTGGCCGATGCAGACCCTCGGGCCCCCGCCGAAGGGGAAGAACGCCGCCGGCTGGCCCTCCTTGGCCGCCTTGGAGATCCCCTCCACGAACCTCTCCGGCCTGAACTCGAACACGTCGTCCCCCCACACTTCCGGGCTGTGGTGAAGCAAGATTATGGGCGTCTCGAGGACTATGCCCGCAGGGTAGGTGACGCCACCGAGCTGTGTCTCCTTGGATGTTTGCCGGTTCATGGTGACCGCCGGCGGGTACAGCCTCAGCACCTCGTTCAGTATCATCGTCACCTGGATTATTTGAAGATTTTGATGTATAGTTAGTAACCAACGGCCGGGAACAATCCAATACTACTCCCTCCGTTCGCAAAAGGATGTCACAAAAATGAACTATAGATAGACCATTTTTGTGACATCCTTTTCCGAACGGAGGGAGTAGATGTTAACTATGGGGAAATTTTTGCTTGCCGTTTTGAGTCGGCTTAGGCCGTCGAAGCTGGGTGTATCATCCTTGCCGAAGACGGCGAGGACCTCCTCCCGGCGCGATCCTGCCACTCGGGGTGCATGCCGAGCATGACGAGCGTCCACGTGAGCAGCACGGCCGTGCTCTCCATCCCGGCGAAGTAGAAGAGCTTGCACTCCTCGATCACATCCTCGGTGCTCATCCTATGGCCGGAATCGGACGCCCTGTTGGACTGCAGCATCAGGCCAAGCAGGTCGTCGCCGCCGCTGTGCCCACCCTTCTCGATTGCACGCTCTCTCTTCTCGATGATCCCTCTCAGGAGCCCCTCCACCTCCCGCTTGATCGCCTTCATCCTCCTGGTGTTCTCGGTGGGGAAGAACAGGTAGCCCGGGATGTACATGTACTGGAAGGCCTTCATCACTCTTTCGGCTTGCTCCACCTGAAGCAGGAAGATTCGCCGTCCTTCCTCGAAGCTGCTGCCGAACGCCGTGCGAGAGATCACGTCTCCGGCGAGGTTCGGGAACGCCTGCCACACGTCTAGCTCACGTGTTCCACCGGCTGCAGCTAGTTTGCTCTCCCATCTGCCTACCAGCTCGGCGCAGCACGTCGAGAAAGCCGGCAGCATGCCCTGGACGAAAATAGCTTCAGTTAGCAAAGAGCACACAGATGGGACAAATATTGGATCCGTCAGTTCAGGTACGCACCTTGAGCTTCTCGAGATGGAAAGCAGGGTTGAGGATCCTCCTGCGCGCCGCCCATTTCTCGCCGTCGAGGCTCCCGACCCCACGGCTTAGCAGGTCTCCCAGGCTATTGTTTAGGAACTTCTCGAAGTGGCCGGACTTGTTGGACAGGATCTGGCTCACCAGCTCGGGCCTCGCGACGACCACCCTGGGGATCGGGCCGAACCAGGTGAAGCAGACTTCGGCATGCTCCCTGACTGTATGGTGGAGGTGCGGCACCACGCGGGAGACGATGTCGTGGCGGCACGGCGGCGACATGGGCTTCGACTGTGCGTCCTCGTTGAGCCGGACGTTCTCCGCGAAGTCCCCGGCGGGGAAGCGGTACGCCGTGCCGCTGAGCCCCTGCGCCCGGAGCGCCCGGCCCAGCCGCCGCGGCCGTAGCCAGTACTTCTCCGCGGCAATGCAGGCCGCCCACAGGACGAGAAGGGCGACGAGAACGCACAGCAGGCTCCATGGTGACGGAGCAGACATCGCATCAGCTACAAGGGATGCCATTGCTGATGCTACCTCGAACACCATTAATGAGTAGTTTCTTCTTGCTGGTCTCTGTTCTTTTTTGTGGAGTGTGGACTGTGGAGTTCCGTGCTCTGTTTCGAAGTGTAGACTGTGGAGTGATGAAACGAGTTTTGTAGTCATATCTAGGTGTCGCCGGCGGTAGGTGTTTTCTTCCTCTTCTTTGCTCGTTCAGGGACCGATGTCTTGGCGGCCACGGATGGGCAGGAGCTTGGGGGAAAGGATGTCACGGAAGTTTCTTGATGTCCACGGACGCAAAGGACAGCCACAAGCTTAACGGCACTAATAGCCGACCAGAGAGCGGCTGAACAGTGACCCGTTGACTTATTGAGGCCATGTCCCATCTGTGCGTGCCATGTCCGAACATTGAACTTTTCTTTTGAACCACTCGGATGACTAGGAGGAGGGTTTTGTACCCGGCCCATCAAAGTTTAAACCCATGTCTCACACTTCTGTCTCGTATAGACAAAATATTTTTAAGAGGGAGACGATATTTCCATCGATAGTGAGGCGAGCGTGATGAGTTCGTCAATTTTAAGACCCAACCCGACGGCTCAGTATATGAAGATGTTCATCAGGGTTGACTGTGCGTGCGTGCGTTGATAGAAGTGAGTGTCTATGCATATATGTGTGCGTCCATGTTTATACTCTACTTTAAAAAGGAAACATTAAACTTTTACGTTTATACAAATCGATACAAACATAACGTAAAAAGGACCTAGAACAGCGGTAATCTGGGCCAGCTAAGATTCTTCATCGAATCGGCTGCACCATCACCGAGGACAAACCATTTTACGTAAAGTTTAAAGCTCACCAAAGTCGATGAAGCAACATCCAAGAAGAAGCTTCAGTGCCTCTCATACGTGTCAAACGTATTTATATGTTTTTACTGATACATTCTATTATTATATCACTGTTACATTAAAATTACGATTTTATATCATTTTTGTTGGACTAACCTATTAACTCAGTGTCCAGATTCAATTATTGTTTTTTGCCTGTTTTTGGTTTGCAGGAAATCACTATTTACGGAGATCTAAAAATGCTCAGAAAAATACCAAAGTTATTATTTTTGGGACAAAGCCAGAGTGCACCGGAGGCACCGAGGGGCCACCACAGCCCACTCGCGGCCAGATGGTGGACCGTGAGGGCAACCCGTGAGGCCACCTTCGTGCCTCCCTTCCACCGCCTCGCGACACCTATATATTTGTCTTGACCTAAATCTTTTGGGGTCTTATTCTGACACTTTGTCGGGACGGGGATTTGTTGCCCCTAATGCTGATGTGTGAGTAGTCCTCACTTGAGAGAGTTGAATTATGGATGTATCACCCTCTATTGTCTATGTATTGGATTGGATCTTGCCCTTTATATGAGATTTTTTTATTTGATTGAATGTGTTGGGAATCAATGAGATTACTTGATGCATGTCTAGTATGATTTCCGGATGCCGGTAGTGACATTGGGAATCTATGATAATAGATTAGAAAGACAATAATTATGAGATGTTTATTTAGTACTCTCTCCATTCTAAAATACATGTCGTGGTCACTTATTTCAAAACGGAGGGAGTATGATTTTTGGGATTTTTTGAGCAATTTTCAAGTTTAGAACGTGCTTACATGTACCATAATCTCTAAGTACATGATTTAACTTTCATGCTTTTAATCACTTATTATAGGATAGTTACATGTCTCTCCAAATATTGAAACACCGTCATATTGAATACCTGTATCAACGTCACATTTTACGATTACCTGCTGTTATTTTATAAGTTTTGCATAAATATTGCAGATGACCGGAATCATGAACCATGAGTTCGCGAAGTTAACCCAGAACGGGCTAACCTATCTAACGTGGTCCTCATACATTGAGATCGTCGAGGGCCAGAGAATAAAGTGCGGACCGAGTGTGGGGGACCCATAAAGCCTCTAGCACCACTACTTTAGTGGGCGTTTCACTTCCTTCCCTCCAACATGTGTGCTACTCTAAAAACGAGTATATGGCCGAAATACATTGTCCAGCCACACGCAGAGGACGAATGGATTTGTCTGAGGTCCGCCAACTTGAAGACAGTGGGGGTATGCAACTCCTCTTTACACCGGATTTGTTGCTCACTTCTACTACTCCCTCCGTTCTAAATTAGATAACTTTTATTTATCCAAAAGTGAATGTATCTATACATATAACATGTATAGATACATCCACA
Source organism: Poa pratensis (assembly GCA_947311845.1). Lineage (NCBI taxonomy): Eukaryota > Viridiplantae > Streptophyta > Magnoliopsida > Poales > Poaceae > Poa > Poa pratensis. The sequence continues at coordinate 70,960,052 of CAMZMU010000042.1, forward strand.
TGTGGACAAATTTAAGTCATCTAATTTGGAACGGAGGGAGTATGTGGTACCACTATAATAGACAGTGAAAAGATTGAGAAGACACTTTCTATTGTGCGGAACTACCACCATGTGAATTTGAAGCAATACACAATGCTCACCGATGCCCTCTAGGTGGCTGACGCACATGATGAGGTTCTCCAAAATACTTTCATCACGTGAACTTCCGGAGAGGGCCCTATAAGGTGTGCAAAGCCCAACACCAAGAAACAAGGAAAGGGAGGAAAAAAGATACCTAACTCCTCCCACCCGATCAAGCGACAACATGACGGATAAGGGGAGGCAATGACTTATAATTGTTTCAGATGTGGCTTCAAAACTCACTTCTTCAGCTAGTGTTAAACCCCAATCACGTCGTCGACGCGTTCAACGCCAAGAAGGTGCGTGAGACACACCTTGTCCAGATGATTTATAGAAACAAATGTTTTGAAATGGTCCGATGAGAACAACGACTTTTTCTTTTTGGTCAAATGATTGATCCAACGGTGTTAGCTGCAATTACCTGCTAAGGTAAACTTCGACCCATTTATATGTTGGGAGCGCATTTTAGACGATTGCATGTGTTTTTGGAAGAGCATTCCATTCTGATAATTCTACCATTTCATCATGAAAAACGAAGACAAATTTCCTGTTCAAAACAAAAAAAAAGTTTCGAACGGAATTTGTCTTTGTCTACGTCTACACGATAAGCCCTTGACGGGCCCGATAAGAAAACCCACGCTAGGTCTTGCCTTGCACGCGTACTTATTCGCGAACGAGTCCGAGATGCGGGCACTCGCGGCAGCAGCAGCAGCAGCAACAGCAGTGGCGGCGCCTACCCCCGCGCGACTCCTCCTCGTCTCCGCCCGACGTGCCGCTCCGCGATTCGGTGAGTCCTCGATTCCTCCTCCCCAATCCCGTCCGGTGTCCGTAGCGCCGGGCCGCGGGCCGTCCCCGCGTCGCACGGAGTTGCGAGGTCCGATTTGGCCGCAGAAATCCGGGGGTTTATGGTGTTGGGCTGGTACGATTGTGGGTTTGGGGTTTGTGCCGTGCCAGATTTAAAGGGAATGGTGGATTATCTGGTGGAGTTTTTGCGGGGTTAAGACTTAAGAGTCTAGGATGCTTAAATTTGGTTTCCCCTGGTTCGGGTTTAGCACTCTTAAACTAATTTTGTTCTTCTAGATTCTGTTTGTCAGTCGTCGAACTAGGGTTCTCAACTTTAATCCATTCTTAGACTTGAATTGAGCATTGAGTGCCTGCTAATTTACGCACAGCTTTTAGAATTCGGGGTGAAAGGACCGCAGTTTATTCTCCACTTTGCTCAACAGAATATGTTAGGTTTATATTGTAGCTTGGGGATTCGTGGCCAGAACTTCAGTTCATAGTAGGAGTATATTTTTTGCTGCCCAATATAGGCCTATTTGCTCATTCTATGCTGCCTATCTAGCTAGGTCACTGTAGAGCATCTTCCTCCACAAGGGGACTGAGGAGCTCCTGCCACGCTTCCACCACCATGGGAGACGAGACCTCCACTTCCGCCTCTGCCCAGGCGCAGGAACCTGCGACGCTGGTGAGTATCGGACTGCTGGTTCCGGAGATGATGATATTGTTGAGTGTGTTTTGCCCCTGCCAACTTGATTGAGATTGTGAACATATTGGTAGGCCGTGCAGGGAGCTGGAAGTGTCAAGCAGCAGATCACCAACTTAGTGGCTTTGTCACTCCGTGCGACGGTGCCTGAAGTGGATGTAGAACCAGTGGTTGAAGTTTGCACAACAAAGTTCGGTGACTACCAGTGGTATGTTGTTGGCTTCTTGCATTGCCTGCTGTGCCTGTTTCGTTTGACGATCTGACATCTTAGCATCCCTTCAATGTGCTCATCAAGTGCTTGCATGTAAACCATATGCAGCAATAATGCAATGGGATTGTGGTCAAAACTTAAAGGCTCCGGGACAAGTTTCAAAAATCCCAATGCGATTGGACAGGTTAGAATGATCCTACCTTTTTGGAGCGCTTGATGCTTTACTTCAAGAAAGGGAGTAGGAGCATTCTTTCATAGGCGCCGCAGCCATTATTTCCTTGTTTGTTCAATTTTCTTTTCTCATGCATGCTGTAATTTTCACAGGCCATTGCCAAGAACCTGCCTGCCTGTGATGTTATTGAATCAACCTCTGTAGCTGGTCCTGGTTTTGTGAATATTGTATTATCCAACAGCTGGGTGGCAAAGGTCTGCTTTAGATGTTTTACCTGCAAGCTGTCCATCTGTTGGTACAACAATTCTTTCATGCTAAGCGTAAATGAACTACATTTTTGCAGAGAATACAAGATATGCTTGTAAATGGGATCAAAACTTGGGCACCAGTTCTGCCGGTTAAGAGGCTAGTGCTTGATTTTTCATCCCCAAATATTGCAAAGGAAATGCATGTTGGGCATCTCAGGTCAACAATCATTGGAGACACCCTAGCACGTATGTTTGAGTTCTCAAATGTCAACGTTCTCCGACGCAATCATGTGGGAGACTGGGGTACACAGGTAATAGACTAGGTGATGCTTCTTGCTGCTGAAAATTGCTATTACAGCATATTATTCTTTAATCTGCTTACCAATTTTGGTTCATAGACAATGTGGTTTACGCACCCCAACTCATATTTCTTTTTTCCTTGGGGTTACCTTTTTTTTACCTGCATCTATTTCTAGCTTCATGTACCTTCATTTTTGGGACACGTTAATGCATTAAAAAGTTCAGTTGGTGCGATTCTTCGTGAAAGGATCTGTTGATGCTATTTTGCATGAAATCTGAACATGCTACCTGCCTACCTAGTACCCTATGATGTGCTTTATTGCACTGTTTTCTGTACTTTGATAGTCTGATAAAATAGAGCTTGTTTCCACTTCACTTCACATACAATATAATTTTGTTATCCAATCACTATCGTGTTTTCCTGTAGCTCTTTGACCGCTTCTTATAATCTTGTAATTATGCTGTACTATTAGTATCCATGCTTTTCCTGTCTACTATATTTTATAGCAAAAACTGAAATTACGCTTGTGTTGTGCTGGAGAAATTGGTGCCTTGATATAAATGCATTAACAGAAATATCTACTTCTGCTTGTTCTGTAGACGCTAGTAATTTTTAAAATGTTTGCCGATATGGAGGCCTTATAAGTTAAACGGATTTTTTGCTTGGCGTACTAAATATGTTTGCCTTTGTTCACACAGTTTGGAATGCTCATAGAATTTCTATTTGAAAAGTTCCCGAATTGGGAGGAACTTGGCAGCCAGGCCATTGGTGACCTCCAGGTAAGGTGTTGTTCCATGCATACTATTGTAGTATAATGTGGGTAAAAAGCGTATGAAGACATGGCTATTGGTACTATCTACATATTAAACTAGGCATATAAGCATGCATGGAGTTTGGTAGTATTAGATATTCATGTCAGAAGCTATATGGTCAAAAGAAAACTAAATTATGAGTTAGTGTTACAGGGTAATTTGTTGCCCTAAAAAATAGATCATACTGTTTAATTGTTTGTGTTTTTCTATATAACGTCCATATACACTCTTATGCTCACATAGGTGTATCACTTATTTGGTATCCTTAATTGCTTAATCTATGCATCAGTATTATCATTGTAGTGGTTTATACATTAACCAATTCCAGTAACATACAGTGATTTTAGCCAGGCACTATTGTTTTTGAATACTATGTTTAATTGGATTGCCTTTTTTTTATCACTTAGCTTGAGCAGTAAGGGCCATGATATTTGATTTCATATAAATGCATATTGAATTTCCATTTTGGTTGCCTGTTCTCAGCTACCCAGTTACCTGCTAACCTTCCTCAAAGTCCTTCAAAGTACATTTCTGAAATTTAAATAATTGGAGCCCATGAACAACAAATCTAAATTGGTTGTCATTAGCATACAGTCAGGATAAAATAACTGTACATAATCTGAAGCATATTATCTAGATATATGTTGACTCTAGGTGCACATGCATGCATCCCGTTTGATCTATATCTTGCGAAGGTCGAAACCAGTGCTTATTTTGCTTCGTGTTAAGAATTTCTGATCGGTAAACAAATGATCATGTTTCATTTTGGTTATTTGTTGCAGCTTTTCTATAAAGCATCCAAAGAAAAATTCGATAATGATGCAGAATTTAAAGACAGGGCTCAACAAGCTGTCGTTCGGTTACAGGTTAGTTGACCTTTCTTATATGTGGAGGCTGGGAAGATTGCGGTCTTCTCTCATTCTCTTCTAAGCAATGTATACTATGCAGGGAGGGGAGGAGAAATATCGTTCTGCTTGGAAAAAGATATGTGAAATCAGCAGGAACGAATTTGACCAGGTTTACAAGCTCTTAGATGTACAACTTGAAGAAAAGGTAGGGTCACTTTCTACTGATATTTGACTTACGATTCTAAGAAGCTACCCAGCAAAAGTATTAACAGAACATAGCTGCAATCTGAAAAGAATTATGTTAATTGAACTTCAGATGAACGTGAACACATCTTTTTCTAGAATGTTTGCCCTATGGAAAATGAACTACTGTACTCTGTAAAACTAAAATGTGTGCAATGTTTGTTGACTAGCAATTTTCGCTCAAAGGCCTAGGATTTTCTTTCTCCCATTTGAACCATAATGAAGAAGATTCTGTCAAACATTCGAGTTGATTCACCCTGGCGTATTTTCTCATTGTCATATGAACTCAAAGATAAAAAATTCTACAACTGCTACCAAAAGTTTACAATCAGCTTCACTTATTAATTGGTATGCATCCTGATTTATCGAGCTTTTCATATTACCAGCTAATATTTGTGGAGAAATTTACAATACTTCAGAAATATCCGTTTCGTTGTGGAAGTCATTTTTGTACTTTTTAATCTGTTGTTGTTCATCTGTAATCATTCTGATCTCTGATCAAAGCATCTGTATCTCCTTGTGTTCAATCACTTTCATTGGATTCTATATTTATGTTATCTGGGAAGCAACCCAAGAAGGTTATTAGTTTAAGCTAAAGTGAGAATCAAAGCTAATTTCTCTCCTAATTACTCTCACCTTTCAGGGGAGAGCTTTTATAATCCTTATATTCCACAAGTTTTGGAGGGATTGAGTAACCAAGGTTTCATCAAGGAAAGTGAGGGTGCTCGCGTAATTTTCATTGAAGGTCATAAAATCCCTTTGATTGTGGTCAAAAGAGATGGTGGCTTCAACTATGCATCAACAGACTTAGCTGCTCTTTGGTTAGTTACTGAATAATAATTGACTTGTTTTTTTTTCTTCTAAAACTCATCTTTCTGGGTTCTTATTTAGCTGTTTTCTGTAATCTAAGGCAATATATTTCATATTTGATGTATTCTGGTTTATTGCAGTGATAGAGTTTGTGAACTTAGGCCTTTCTTTTTGTCTTTGCCTTTATGAAGGTACCGGCTTAATGTTGAGAAAGCAGAATGGATAATATATGTAACAGATGTTGGTCAGCAGCAGCACTTTGATATGTTTTTCAAGGCAAGTACGAAGTATCATTTATCTTCACCCGAAATATGTTATGCTGATATTGATACTAGTATTTTTTATATCAAGAGAATCATTTTAGATCTTTATATCCTAAAACATAAATCTTTATTGTTTATTCCTTTGATGGGATTTCATGTGTCTTCTGTTGCAGGCTGCCAGGATGGCTGGTTGGCTACCAGATCCAAATGAGAAGAAGTTCCCAAAAACAAATCATGTTGGGTTTGGCCTTGTTCTTGGGTCAGATGGCAAGCGCTTCCGAACTCGTAGTACTGAGGTTGTTCGGTTGGGAGACCTACTTGATGAGGCTAAATCTCGAAGTAAATTAGAACTTGAACAGCGTCTCAAGGACAATGGTAAGCTGTACAATTATGAAATTTCATTTGTTTCTTTCAATAACCTTTCAGGTTAATATGATATGGTTTTGTTCAGGTAAAATTGTCGACTGGACTGAAGAGGAATTAGAGAAAACTTCAAAGGCAGTAGGATATGGTGCTGTCAAGTATGTACCCTTTTTCTTCTTTGAAGATAAATTTGTTGGACTGAAATGAAATAGCTAAGCTTTTTAAATCTTAATCTGATTAGTATTTTCACGTTTTTCTACCTTCAATATAGGTACGCAGATCTGAAAAACAATAGACTGACGAATTACACATTTAGCTTTGATCAGATGCTAAGTGATAAGGTACTTCCAAATTCCAATATTTATTTACTGAATTATTTGGCAATCTTGGCATTCTTCAGTATTTATCTGTTCTCAACTGCTGCAATACCATACCTGTATACACTATATGCTCTGTATTCAATCTTGTATTCAATCTTGTACTGATTTGTTTTCTGTTACTTGCATAATTTTTTTGATCATTCTTTTGCATGAATGGACATTTTATTCATGTGTTTTCTGACCCAGTCATCTTTTCACTTACTCTTGTTAATCGTTATGTACATCCTAATTTGTTTTGTGAACAGGGAAACACTGCTGTCTATCTTCAGTATGCTCATGCTCGTATTTGCTCCATTATACGGAAATCTAACATGGATCTGGAAGACCTAAAAATGGTAATGCTTGTTAAATTTATGTGCTAATGCTTTGAATTCTATAAAGTTTCACCATGAATTAATTTTGGCCGTCAACACGGATTGAATTGTGACTTTTTTGTTCTCAGAATGGAAACATATCTCTTGGCCATCCAGATGAGCGTGTCTTGGGACTTTATCTTATTCGTTTTGCAGAGGTATGATTGACACTATCAACTAAATTATTCATTCGATTGACTACCCCAGAATCAGCTGAAAACTTTAGTATGGCATATTGTATAGCAGTGAGTGACCCCAGTGATTAACAAACATTTTGGTCGTGTGCTAGGATTTGAGTAACTTTCTTGGTTCAGATAAGGTATATGTCACCTGATATGATGCCTGTACAGACATCCTAACTCTTATGAATTTTGAGTCAAACCAAAGTGTGAAAGTGGATGTTTCACATCCCCCCTCGAATATCATTACCTTTTGTTTGGACCGCGTCCTAGGTTGCAAGAAGGTGTTTGCTCTGTCGTGTTGTTGAAGTGGCAATAGTTTAGACACGGCAACTTTTTGGCTTACATGGCTACCAGTCGACAAAAGTTTCACGACCCCACATCTCTTCCCTTCTCCCTCTCCTTTTCCTGTGCTGCAGCTAGGTGGTAACCACCTGGGGCGCGAGGTAGGTTCCCATGCCCCTTCTCCCCGCACTGGCATGACGTCTGGTGTGTGAAGCCGCAAACTCTCTCAGCTCCACGACATGCAGTTTGCCTACCTCCCCATCCCAGTTTCCGACACCTTCACCAAAATGCTCAAAGTGCAGATTGGTGGAGTGGTGGCAGAGACACGTGCGTCGCCAAAGGCATCTATGGTGAGGATGGCACTAGCAGAGTGACGTTCCGAGCACGTCGCTGGTGTGCGTTCCTTATAGGGCATACCCTCTAGGTCGATCTTTCCAACTTCAGCTTCAAGATGAGACACCCCTCTCGTCTTTGTGCCGCCGGCACTATGGAATCCACCAGCATCATGATCCCTCACCTCACCTACTCTACCTTCCAGGCCTCAATAGGCAGACACAGCATAAAACGCTTGCTGGAGCTTGGCATGTCGATCCCCTTCCTCGCTGCATCAATGTATGCTGCCACCACCTACCAACAACTCTGTGCCCTACTTGGCCCTCAACAGAAGCTCCAGTGAGCCGTGGATGGTATTCTCTTGTTGATCTGGACCAGAGCAACGCTGCCATCCATTGGTTTCCCCTCCCATTCTGGATAGGTGTGCCTGGGAGGCGCCAGCGGCAATTTATAAACAGAACAAACAAGTCCTACATTTTCATTTGTTAGTAAGCATTGTGGCTCTGTATTGTACTCCCTCCGTCTAGGAGTTAAATTGAACTACTAGAACGTCTTATATTTAGGGACAGAGGAAGTACTCTTTTAGGCAATTCCTGTATGACACTATGCATCAGTAATTAATACGGGCAGTGAGGAGTATGGCTTAATTGTGAGGGATCTTGTCTTCTTCTCTATCAATTTATGTGCTGCTATCTGTGTCAGGTTGTTGAAGACGCATGCACAAATCTCCTTCCCAATAATCTGTGTGAATACCTATACAACTTGTCCGAAATGTTCACAAGGTTCTACACCAATTGTCAGGTACACTTCTCTCTGTTTCCATTGGTAAATTCATTCGGAGTGAGATAACGGCAACACCTTCCACCTACTGGGCGCTAAGCCTGCCACCCTCCTCCTAGCTCTAACCGCTGTCTTTGTTAACTCCACAGGTGGTAGGATCACCGGAGGAGCCAAGCCGGCTGCTGCTCTGCGAAGCGACTGCGGTCGTTATGCGACAGTGCTTCCAACTGCTCGGGATCACACCGGTTTACAAGCTGTGATGTACCAATGTTTGATCTTTACATGAAACGTCTGTTTTCATGAAACATCTGTTTTCACACAAGCCCTTCTACATGGTTGCAGTTTTCGTCCTTGTAACCTGGTTGGCGCCGTTAACTTACTCAAAGCGATTGCCCCATTTGAGAAGTAAAGCATATTGAAATACTGTAGCAAAGGATAACTTTTTTTTTTGAGGCGTGTCCCTTGCCTCGTCATCTGCTATCGTCGTCGTGCCTTTCATATGTGTTTTTGCGGCAGCTTCTTGGTTGAAGCTGGCTAGCGCAGCAGAGCTGTCGACCTGTTGTGGTACCAGCGGTCTTGTGGCTATTTTTGTGATGCTTGTGTTGACTTCACTTGCTGGTCTTGCGAGGCATGGCTGCTATGGTGCTGCTACAAGTTTGGCCAAGCTCGATCGGCCTAACAAAAGTGAAGCAAGCTGGAGCTCCCAAAGCCGTGTATTTTTGGGGCACGTTGAGCACGTGTGGTCTTGCTGTTGTCCGGCTTGCAAAGACATACTGCACGTGCTGCACCCCTCACACGGCTTCCATTAATCGCATCTCCGTCCGGTGGTCGACCGAACACTACATATACCAGCGCTCTGCTAGCTACCTCCGTTCTTCATCACTTCACTGCAGTCTAGCTCCTCACCCCTCCATTCGCTCTTCACTGCTGCTTCTGCGACTGCGAGAGAGAGATTCTCAGCTCTGCTCCTGAGAGATAGAAGGAACAAGAGAGAGGAAGACGATGGCGGCGATGATCAGAGGCGTGAGGATGCCGCCGGCGCCTTCGCCGGCATCAGGGAAGACGACGAAGCTCCGGAAGCCGTACACGATCACGCGGCCGCGCGAGAGGTGGACCGACGACGAGCACGACCGCTTCCTCCACGCCCTCCACATGTGAGTCGCCGTCTCCCCTGTCTCACTGCTGCTCTGCTCGCACTTACTTGCAGTAACGCTGAACTGACGAGACCGCATTTTTCTGTTTGGGCTGCAGGTTCGGTCGCGACTGGAAGATGATCGAGGCGTTCGTGGCGACCAAGACGAGCGTGCAGATCCGCAGTCACGCCCAGAAGCACTTTCTCAAGGCCCAGAAGCTCGGCCTCGGGGCGTGCCTGCCGCCGCCGCTCCACCCTCGCCGCGCCGCCCTCCTCCGCCAGCAGCTCCCGCCACCGCTCCACCCCGACAACACTGACACGCTGGTGCCGAGCATGGACTGGGCGGCGTACGCGTCGCCTGAACCTCGCGTCCCGGACCTTCAACACGACGCGCAAGGCGGGTCGTGGCCGGATCACGGCGGAGCATTCCGGGACGAAGAAGAAACCGTCGAGCTCCCGCTGTCTCCGGGCGACCCGCGCTTCGCCCAGGTCTACCGGTTCGTCGGCGACCTCTTCGCCTCCGACGAAGATGTCCCGGTGGAGGCGTGTCTTCAGAGGCTGCAGCTGCTCGGCGTGGATCCCATCGTCGTGGACACGGTAAGCACTTCCCACATTGGCATTGCCATTGCCATTGCCATGTTGTAGCTAGCTATCATCGATCACCTTGCTGCCTTGCCTCTAACTTGTCTTTTCTCGTGCTTGATTTGAGCAGATCGTACTGGTGCTGAGGAATCTCGAAGCGAACCTGTGTGCCTAGGACTTGCCGGAGAGAACTGGATGTATACTGACGACAAGTTGTGGTTGTTGAACAAATGAACAAACAATTTCGTAGGCGATAGGTTTCTAGTTTCATTGAATTCGTTCATTTATCTAGTATACAAAACTAATTCATGGTGCCACGAGGCCCCTGTTCTTGTAAAACTAGGAACTGGTGCAAATTATTAATTTTCGCGCGAACCAGTCTGAATTCACTCCATTTAGGACATCATATTTGCCATTTTGCGGTTTTGTCCTCTGTTCAATGCACTTTGATTGGCATGGACAACTGTACAAATTCAGAAAATGCAAGAAAACATAGAATGTCAAGAAAAAAGTTCAAGAATTTCATTTCTAGGAAACATACGGAAATTCAATTTTTTTATAGACAAACTCCGTCGCTGAGAAATTTTGTAAGAAATGCAGCAACGTTCCACGAAAACCAAGGGAGATTGGCTAATGACTTTTATCGCGTGATCTAGTCCAATCTCAACATGAAAGATACCTTATTATTCACGCGACGAGTTATCAATTTGCTAAAGTTAGCACCAAAGCACGTCACCGGTACAAATATGCTTGTTGAGATTACATTTGTGCTCCGGTTTTTTTTTTTTTTTTTGACAGGATCCGACACATATATTAGGAAGCTCAGTACAACTTACAAAAAGGTCCAGCAGGAACCAGAAATTACAACAAGACCCAGTAAAATGCACTAAACACCCCGAGCCACCTGGAAGAAACACGATCGGATCCACCCGTCACCCCAAACACCAGTCTCCGTCGGAGTCGCCGTACCGCCATTCCCGGGGAAGACAGCACCTCCACATGTTGTAGTAGACTGCAAATCTGGCCGCCGCGACGCGACGGACACCCAGCTCGATGAACGCACACAGCCATAGCGCTTGCTTCCTCAATCCACCCATCTTCCCGCCGCCTCCGCATCGACCAGGCCAGCCACCAAGCGCACCCACTCTCCAGGCGACCACTCCCCTCGCCGCCACGGCCGGCCGGAGCAAAGTCACCGAAGAAAACCACCTCCACCACCACCAAACATGGGACGTCAACATAAAAAAGCGGCACTTAGTACCTGATGCCGCGGATCTCCACCATGGAACTCCAGAAAACACCAGAACCTTGCACTCCGACGATGCGTCCGCCTCATCGCCGGGATAGCCGCAGCGCTCCCCCAGCCGCAGCAGTAGCCGCCCGGAGCAGCTCGATGGCTCCGGCCAGACAAAACCAAGCAGCAGAAGGCCACGCACCACTGCAAGCCCCGAATCAGCAAGCACTCCCTCCACCTCCTGTCTATCTCCACGACCACAAGGAAAGTGGCGGAAAAGCTGCAGACCACGGCAGCTCCAAGCATGGTGAACGAGCTTTATTGGGGAAATCGTTGAGGAGGCACCAGATCTCGACCTCTCCAACCTCTGGAGCACGACAAGGCTGGCCACCACCTCCACCATGGTCCAGGAGCAGCTCGGACGCTCCCGATCTAGAATTCCAAGCGGCATCGAGCCAAGACGGCACAGAGGCCAAGACCTAAAACTACTACTACAGTAATATACAGAGGAGAGGCGGCAACCTCTCCCCCACCATCTCCGGCCGGCAGAGCCACCGGATCTGAGGGGAGCGGCGCCGGGCACCAGGCGGCGACTCTCAAAGGAAAAGCAGGAGGAGAGAGAAAAGAGAGGAAGAGGTTTCTCTCCCCACAAAAGTCAAATTTATTACTGTAACTATTTGTTCTCCACACCAGACATAGGGCTTCAGAGCAGTTCTTAAGAAAAGCATCAAGTAACAACTTTGACATTTTTAGTCCCTCTTGACGTACTATAAACATCTAAGGAGCCAGAACCCGGTCAAGTGTGTTGCCTCAATTCCTTATGGATTATCAACCCTACCTTACACGCTAAAGTAATGTAACAAACTATGCCAATTCAAACTAGAACCCACTTAGAAGGTCAGGTAACAACGACTCAACAGGTGAAAGCCGGAGCCCCTTAGCTGCGCTTCATTGGCTCCCTTCTAGTTTTCTGCTAATTGGGTAAACATGCACATCCTAACTGTATGAAATGTCATGTTGGGAACATCCTCCTTTATCCTCTCCTCTCAGACTTCCACGGGCATGGAATTCCGTGGATACATATCACTTACTTTGCCCGACCAATCAATTCTCTAGCTTATCTCAAGGAGAATCTGATCCGATCCTAAGGTTAAGTAGTACCCTATTTACAAGTTGACCCAGAGCTAACCGATAACCTCTTTGTTCTTGTGAATGGAAGAAACATAAGAACTACACTAAACCCGAGTGAATGTATTTATATCCCTTTCGTTAATCAAGACTTCCATACAATAGCAAATAGGTGCTACTTTTTAAGTGTTTGGTGTGTTCAACTATGATCTCTTAGAAGAAATGACAATGAAGCATGAATACAACTGTAATCTCATGATAGTGATAACAGCGACGCTTGAATATAGTTGCAATTCTCTTGGAGTTGGAAACAATCTTTGATATGTCAACAGTGAGGAATATCTTTGTGATCACTATTAGTCTCCTGCTTTCCTCAACTTTGTTGGTCATTCTGGCCTTGGATTCAGGAGAGGGGACCCGGTCAAGTGTGTTGATAGTTTCCACTTTAGAAGGTCAGGTCACAACGACTCAATAGGGCTAAGCCAGAGCCCCTTAACAACCCTTCAGTAGCTCGCTCTTCTAGTTTTCTGCTAACTGGGTAAACATGCACGTCCTAACCCTACGAAATGTCATGTTCGGAACATACTCATTTATCCTATTAGACTTCCACGGCATGGAATTTCGAATCCTAGATAACATTTCACTTACTTCGCCGACCAATCAATTCTCGAGCTTATCTCAAGGAGAGTCTGATCCGATCCTAAGGGTAAGTAGTACCCTATTTACAAGTTGGACCCGGAGCTAATCGATAACATCTTTGTTCTTGTGAATGGAAGTAAACACAAGAACTATGCTAAACCCGAGTGAATGTATGTCCTTTTATCCCTTTGGTTAACCAAGACTTCCATACTAGCAAATAGGTGTTACTTTTTAAGTGTTAGGTGTGTTCAGCTATGATCTCTTAGCAGAATTGACAATGACGCATGAATACAACTGTAATCTCTTGGTAGTGAAAACAACTGCGCTTGAATATATTTGCAAGTCTTTTTTTTATTGGAGCTGGAAACAATCTTGGATATGTCCTCTTGGTGGTGATTATATGTTGCTTCAAAGCGCATGGTTCTAAAGAAAAACAGTGAGGAATATCTTTGTCACTATTAGTATCCCCGCTTTTCCTAATTTTGATAGTCATTCTGGCTTTGGGATCACGATATGGGACCCGGTCAAGCGTGTTGATAGGTGCTACTTTTTAAGTGTTTGGTGTATTCAACTTAACACTCAAAATTTCCTCTTGTCAAAACTTGTGAGGTTTTCATTATGTGTCACTGTTACTATGTTCTTGTATATTTTCTCATTTATCTCTATCACTTGCATGCCAAAATAGTGATGTTAGATCGTAGTGCCTCACCAACTCACCCTGCCAAGCTTGCATTATGGTCAAGTAAGTATTTTCCAGTCTCATCCTATGACGGTGTTTTTTTTTAATGTGGTAAGCAAAGCCCGGTGGTAGGGCTTGCCTAGGGCTGTTATTTTAGTTTTGATGCAATAATAAAAAAAATATCGACCATGACGATTTCGAACATGATTATGTACTAGCTGATTACTGATTACTGCACGCTCATGTACTCCGTCCGTTTCCAAATATAAGATGTTTTAGGTGTGTCACATGGTGTCTAGATACATACTAAAATGAGCGAATATACAAACTAAACTTGTCTAGATACATTGTATACATGCGAATGTGGATAAAGTCTAAAACATCTTATATTTCAAAGCGGAGGGAGTAACACCATCTACTAAAGGGCTGGAGTCGTGGAGTGCTGACGTGAAGCACACGTTCGTTGGGAGACCCCAAGAGGAAGGTATGATGCAGTCTAGCAGCAAGTTTTCCCTCAGTATGAAACCAAGCTTTAATCGAACCAGTAGCAGTAGCAGCGCTTCTGAAGGTTGTCAACGGCGGATTATGATGCGGCGCAATACCAGGGAATCCGGCGCTGACGTGGAACCTGCACACAACACAATCAAACTATTTTGCCCCAACGAAACAGTGAGGTTGTCAATCTCACCGGCTTGCTGAAAACAAAGGATTAAACGTATGGTGTGGAAAACAGTAATAAATTGCAGAGAATGGAAAGGAACAATGTTTGCAGTTTGTGGTTTAATCAGTGTAAAAGAATGGACCGGGTCCACAGTTCACTAGAGGTGTCTCTCCATAAAAGATAACTAACATGCTGGGTGAACAAATTACAGCTGGGCAATTGACAAATATTGAACGCATGACAATGCATATATATGACATGATGACTACTATGATATTTAATTTGGCATTACGACAAAATACATAGACCGTTATCCAACAACATCTATGACTAATAATCCACTGCCAGGTTGTCATCCGAGTCCCCAGTTGGTATTAAGTTGCAAGCAACGGATAATCGCATTAAGTAAAGTACATAATGTAAACAAATACATATGACCGTGGACATAGCATTGTTAGGTTTCCTAGTGGCAACAGCACATCCGCAATCTTTGAAGTTGCTGTCACTCTCCCAGATTACCGGAGGCATGAACCCACTATCTAGCATAAATACTCTCTCTTGGAGTTACAAGCGTCTACTTGGCCAAAACATCTACTAGTAACGGAAAACATGCAAGATCATAAATAACATATACGATAGATTGATAATCAACTTGACATAATATTCAATATTCATCGGATCCCAGCAAACACAACATGTAGCATTACAATAAGATGATCTTGATCATGTTAGGCAGCTCACAAGATCTAAACATGATGGCACAAAGTGGAGAGACAACCATCTAGCTACTGCTATGGACCTGTAGTCCAAGGATGAACTACTCACGCATCACTCCGGAGGCAGGCATGGTGATGTAGAGCCCTTCGGTGATGATTCCCCTCTTCGGCAGAGTGCCGGGAAGAGGTTCTGGACCCTCCCGAGCTAGGGTTGACGGCGGCGGCGTCTCTGGAACTTTTCGTGGATAATGGCTCGGGTATCTAGGGTTTTTGCATCGGGGGAATAAGTAGGCGAAAGGGCGGCGGCTGACGACCCCCGTGGGGCCCACACCACCCTAGGGCGCGCCAGAGGGGGGGGCGCCCTGGGTGCGTGTGGTGCCCACGTGGCTCCTCTTCGTTGCTCCTTTAGACTTCCTGGTGTGTTCTGATAAAATAGGTCCCTCCGTGAAGTTTCGTCCAATTCTGAGAATATTTCCTGACTAGCTTTTCTGGAATACAAAAACAGCAGAAAACAGGAACTGGCACTTCGGCATCTTGTTAATAGGTTAGTCCCGAAAAATGTATAAAAGTGACATAAAGTGGATGCAAAACATGTAACAATTGGTATAATATCAGCATGGAACATCAAAAATTATAGATACGTTTGAGACGTATCATGGAGCCTCAAAATGGACGAAGTTAGTACTCATGGCTCACTATCCACAAGAATGTATTGCCTTGGAATGAAGGATTAATCCACTTATACACTAAAACGCAGAAATCATTGATACTTTTTTTTTTGAAGCGTGGGCAAAAGCTTTGCCCTTTTCTATTAATTAAGATAGAAGTTGTTTACAAACCCAGACCAAGATGAAACAAGAAAGCTCGCTTGGCCCAACATGAAAAGTAAACGGGATTACTCTCCCGGCATTATTTCTCCAAGACGTTTCACACCCGCGATGACCCAAAGCCTAGCCTCGGCTTTGATCTTATTGAAAACAACCGTCGGGGCACAAACTTATTCCGGAACACACGAGCATTTCTCTCGTTCCAAATCTCCCAAGATGCAAGCAAGGTGATGGAGGCCAAGGCCTTGCGGCTTGGAGACGTCATTTTGAGCCACCAACTAGAGAGCGAGAGGTCCGTCCATTGACTTGGATCCAAAGCGTGGATGCCAAGCCAATCCTTGATGAGGCCCCAAAGACGAGTAGTGTACCGACAACCAAGCAAGAGATGCGTGATGGTCTCCGGCACACGGTTGCAAAGAGGGCAAAGCCCACAATTAGGCCACCCACGCCTAGCCAAACGGTCTGATGTCCAAAGCCTTTTACGGAGAGCAAGCCAAGCAAAGAACTTGACTTTGGGTGGAGCCCAAACTTTCCAAACAAGGCTCTTCATGTTTGATGCTTCGGCCCCAAGAAATTGAGCCTTGTAGGCCGAAGCCGCCGAATACTCCCCGTTAGGTGTGAGCTTCCAAATGATGGTGTCCTCCACATTCTCCACAAGAACAACATGAAGAAGAAGGATCCAAAGCTCAATGAATTGGGAAATGTGGTCATGCGAGAACTCTTCATCAAGGGTAATCTTGCTAATCCAAGCGTAGTCATCCAAAGCCTTCTTGATACTCCACTTCTTGGTTTTGGACACCATGAAAATGAGAGGAGCGACGTCCCTAGGTTTTTGCCCCTCAAGCCAAGGGGCATCCCAAAAGGAAGTCAAGTTTCCATCTCCCACCGTAATCGTAGTGGAGGCATAGAAAAGATCCATGTCCACCGATGTGCAAGGGTTGCCTGTGCCGACTCAAATTTTTTCCCTATCCCGCCACTCGAGCCAAGGCCATCTCAAGCGGAGGGCTCGCGCGAACTTGTCGTTGTCGAGGATGCCAAGACCACCGAGGTCAAGAGGGCGACAAGCTGTCTCCCAATTGATACTGATATCTGACCATGTGTAAGTTTTGAGTACATTCGCGTACACACTAACTCCAATCCATAATAAATGTCACAGTTTAACACTAACCTCAGTTCAAAACCGCGACACTTATTTTAGATAAGTAGAGAAAATAAAAAAAATGGCGGTTGCAATGTCGCACGGGGCAGCGCATTCCTTCCTAACCGTACCACAATTCCGACACGTGGGCTCGTCAACTCCCAGGCACGAAAAGCACATTGCCCACCAAATTACTCGTCCTCGTCCAAACCAAACTTCAGAAAAATTCGAAAAAGAAAAGAAAGACGAGTCAAAACTCTCCCTGACCGGTGGGCCCACCCTGCACGCAATTAAATATTCCAGCCTCCCACCGCCTATAAATACCGGCGGCCCTCTGCCCTTTCCCTCGAAGAAGCAGAGACACCACCTCCTTCAATCACCCAGTCCTCATTTCCTCAGAGGGGGAAGCGGTTGCGTGTCCGCGGAGAAGAAGGGAGAGACCAAACCCTCCTCGCGCCGGCGGAGAGACGGAGGAGAGGCGCGCGGAGGAACGAGGTCGTGGACCCGAGCCGCGCCCCCGAAGGTAACGCCGCCTCCCCCGATCCCCAAACCCCGCTCAATCCCATCCCGTCGCGTGCGTGCGTCCGATTCGGTGGGGGGGCAGTTGGTCTGATCGGCGGTTTCTCGGCCGGAGAACTCCTTTTATGGAGGGTGATTGGTGCCCGCCGCAGGTGGATTTCGGGGGTGCTTCGGCGGAGAGGAGGGATTTGAGGGTGGATTGATTGGGGGATTTCGTGGCGGCGGTGATGGTCTACCGTCGACGTCGCCTTCTAATTGCCGGGATGGGTGGGGCTCCGAGCGGTATGGATGGTTGATTCTGCTACCTGATTGGACCGAGCTACCCACGATCGTGTGATTTGTACGGTCTCCGTGAAAGCGAAATGCCCCCTCCTTAATGCTCTGCTTCAGTTTGTTTGGTTCGGTACTCGGGACCTGTCGGCGTCCAAAAAGTTTTGAACTGTGATCACCCTTGGACTTGCATTTGACTGATTAATTGCGTTTGAAGCTGTATCATGTCCATCCACACCGTGCCTGACCATAATATCTTCTGTGAGCTTTTGGTGAATTGATATTTGTGAAGAACATCATCGTGCTTCAGCTTCTACTAGCTTGTCCCTATTGGACTTCAGGCCATTGTTGTGACTTCAATCTGTGGCCCTATTGGACCAGGCTTGTAATATCAGGTGATTCACACGGAAAATGTTATGTACTCATTTTTGGTTGATGTCAAACATGCTGTGCTGTCCAACAATCTTTGATCGCCTAATGACCGCTTTACAAAACATTGCATGCCATCCATCCGGCTACTTGCTTGTGGTCGTCCCATTCAACCATCCTTCATCTACTCGCTTGTGGTCATCTCATTCAACCCTTATGCTTATAAATACCCTTTCAGTTGGATTGGCCATTATTCATGTTACCACTCTATTTCAGCTTCTATGTATAGGTAGCATCTGGCTGGTGCTTTCAAGACACTAGTTGATCCTGTTTGATGAGCTCAGCATCTTCTCCTAATCTTACCTTTTAGTTCCTACTCTTGTAGTGCATAAAACCCGTATCCATTGGACCTGCCAAAGTACCAATTAAAGCCGTTGGGCCTTTTCCTTGTTTCTAACAAGAAGTATATCCATGAACGAGTTACTTGACCTCCAGAATTTGTAGTTAGCAAATATTTTTTTCTACTATTTTCTGAAGAAATAAGAATCCAAATTTGTGCCTGTAAGGACTTGAACCCGGGGGGGGGGGGGTGTGGTGGAGGGGGTTTGCCTAGCCCTTTCTATCAGTTCAGACTTTTGGTTAATGCACTATTAGTAAAAATAGTTGCAGCCTTCATGATCGATCCCACGTCTAAGGTCTGGAAGAGCCTAGACGTGAGTGTTGAAATATATTGCCTAGCCCTTTTTGTCAGTTCAGACTTTTGGTTCAGTTGGTTAGTGCATGAATTCGCCCCAATCAGTAAAAGCATATACATTTTTTTCAATTTCAAATATCCATACCCACTATTTAATCTAAACTTGGCCGTTTTGGTTGAACTTTTGTGCGCACCATGCATTTTGTATATGTAAGCGTGAAGAATAAGAATACTCACACTGGAAGTTATATAATGGAAATGTATTTCATGCTATCTCTTAACATCTGAGTGATCACAAGGTAAAAATCATTTGGTAATTGGCATGCATAACTCGTGATATATCTCAGCCTTCAAGTGTACCTTCATCCTGCAATGCTTCGACCGTTAGATCATGGAACCCTTTGATTCTGCGATCCAAGCTGGTTGTGTACAAGTTCTATCCAACAGAGAATACAAGTTGTACAGCCTCAGCTTTACCTTAGAAGCAGAACTGTTCTATATGTTAAGGGCACACCACCCTTGCTCAGTATCCATGAAATTCTACATCACTTGCACCATGTCTTCTGCATCTTCAGGTATTCCTTGTTGAAATTTTGAAGACTATCTATACAGTATTTTATGTTGTCAGGAATGGCACACAAACCATTATTTCTTATGGAAATGCAGGTTATAGTGAGATTTGGCTTCCGAAATAGCCCACGTCCTTGAAAGCAGTGACTAAGATTCGCTAGAGTTGGAGTTCAATCTGCGGGGACATGATTCGGTTTCGTTGTTTGTTTGACTTCGAATTGGGCAAATGCGGGAATTAGGTTGGGTAAGAGTTGCCATTTCCTCCAATTATCTGTTGGTCAGGCACCCAGGTTAGTGAATACTTCCAATCATCCAGAAATACTATAGCTACAGATTCAAGCTGGCAAGTTGGAAGCTACCACTGCCTGGTGCTAGTACTATCACCTTTTCTTGGGGACAAACCCTTTGCGTTCATCTCCCTTGCCTTTAGATTTGATGGGTTTGTCGCTGGCCTTCCTTTCTTCCAGCTCCTTCAGTTTATTACTTTTCCAACTAAATCCTGAAACAAGGGAGGTTGTATTTATTCTGGTGAATTATAGCTTTTGATTTACCCAGATATTACTATAGTCTGAATCTTTCTTCCGTGCGTGTTAGTACTTCTTCATTTGGACTGAGCTATTAATAATATTGCAGGTACTAGTTGATCTTTCAAAGTTGGAGATTTTTGTTTTCTTGTTTGACTTCTTGATTTACCAAAATGAAGCTATGGTCAAACAAATGGGCGTTTTGGGCTTCTTGATTCATGTTGCCAGTGCTATGTACTGACTGCAGCAGCAGCAAATGGAAGAGCTCTTCCAGTTGATTTATACCATTTGAGGACCAATTTGGCCTAAAAAAGGGCAAACGATCGAAATTAATGTGCGTTGTCCTTAGGGTGAGAGAAGGCGGCACCTCTTGCAAGACTGTAACATCAACAATATTCTTAAGCATACAAGTCAGGCCCCCAATGTGGGTTTTGGAAGTGCGCCCCTTCCAGGAACTGGATAAGCGTACCTAACAGCTGCCACACTTGGCACATAGTACGTTTAGCCTATTGTGGTTTGTTTCCTGAAGTTCATGGACCAAGTATGACGGTATATGAACCAATGGCCATTGTTAATATGTGTAGAAGGATTTCGTGATCGATGTGAGTATTAGTTGGAGCAGTGCAAACATGCACTTCATACAAGAACCATCAATTTGCCTGTCATGGTTTGGATGATTAATTTACCAATAGACGGGTGTAAAATCTGGAAAAGTAACGTAAGACCTAATGGTCCCTACCAAATTAGTTGAACCGAGGTGCTTTTCCAAGATGAATTCAGCTTAAGACGTAGAACTGGCTCTGTGATGAGGGTAGCTGGACCCTTGAAACAAGCTCAGTTCCTGTGGTGTTGAGAGAATGCATTTGCAGATAGCCATTTGAAGGGAATTGAAAGGAGAGAAAGGTTATTCAAACATAGATCAATTGATGTGGTTGGAAACAAGATGCATCCACACATAAATGGAACAAAAAGGGCAGAACAACTTCGTGCAGGAACCTTACCAGTATCACGCATCTGGTATACATTTACATGGGCCATGTTTCTACCTGACATTCTATGACCACCCGGTGATGATATTTTTTATGGGCGTCTGAAGCTGATAGCTAGGATTACACATTTGTCTTGGACATCAAATTATGTTATTTTGTTTATTATATTGTTTACACTATCTATCTCTCCCCATGGCATAGCTCATTGTGATAAGAGCTCATCTCATACTATGTAAAGGTTGAATTTGCAGTCAGATATATCTTATACTTGCTAGAATGTAAACAATAGCTGTACTATTGGAAGAGTGCTATCACCAATGTTCAGTGTAGATCAGTTCCAACTTCATTGTCTATTTGTTGTATTATCATGATTACCTATGCTTACCATAGGTTTTTGGCCATTTGAGTTCGGTTATTTTACCTACTGTACACCACCAGAGGTTCTGGTCTTATCTTTCTTTCCTGGCTTGGCAAAATATATTTCCGCAGGCAGTGTTTCATGGTTCATACTCAAGTATTGGTAATTTTTGTACGGCATGATCCTAAATTCCTAATACTTTTGCTGTGTAACCAATATCATGTGTGTCTATCACTTGGTGAAAAGATGACTGTAGCCTTGATATGCTGCTTTGTACCTTGTCTAAATCTGGAAGTATAAATGTGTTCATCATATAAAATTGTACACCTGCAAATAGTGCTTTTGACTTACCATCATGAAGTCAAAATATCTTCGAAAAGACAGTGTATCCATAATTTGCTCGCAAATAATCAACAAAAAACGTGTTTCTTTACCAGACTGTATTCTATATCATCTCCCAGTATCTTCTGTAAAACAATCAGATTATAGAAAGCTGCAGTCAATTTTATCTCTACAACTTCAACATGGATATTGGATGGATATTTTAGGTACCAAAATATTTAAGGTGGATAATGTTGTCTGGAGTAACATTATCAGCATAAGATTAGTATCCTACAAAGTTGTTTTAAAATTCTGGCAACCTGAAAATTCAGCCGCAATAAATAAAGTTTCAAATAGATGAAATTCCCAACTGTTTTAACAAGTCCTGTAGTCTATTTGCTACTTTCGAGCTCCTGGTGCTGCAATTACCAAAGCTATGTT
Source organism: Poa pratensis (assembly GCA_947311845.1). Lineage (NCBI taxonomy): Eukaryota > Viridiplantae > Streptophyta > Magnoliopsida > Poales > Poaceae > Poa > Poa pratensis. Next base: position 70,982,030 of record CAMZMU010000042.1, read on the forward strand.
ATTATACTCTGTTACTTCAATTGAGTGACTGTAGTTTTTCCAGCAACAAATATGCCACAAAAGGTTGATATGCATAACCATTGTCATTGCCTTCTCTTGTTTAAATAGGAAAAACATAATTTGTGGTCAAATCTTTTTAGCTTTGGCTTTATTATCTCAGCATCATTTGAATATTTTTTCTTTGGTTTCATATATGTCAGATGTTCTCTACAAATGAATAGAGAAAATTAGCTCAACACCATTTCAAATATGGTCAAGAGGGAAGTTTTGTAAAAGCTCATTTTATCTCCTTTCTATTAATGTAATAAAGCCATAATTTAATATAATAAATACACTAGAAAGTTTGAGAAAGTTTGACTTTACTTCGATTTATAATAGTGCGCTTACTTATATAACTCTACATGCGAAAATATTATCTACTGTAAGGATTACTTCTGGGGACTGATGACACATCCTTAACATATTGGATATTTGAATTGTATTTTCCAACTTAGTGATCTTTGTGTTGGGACTGAGCAATAATGCCCAAAAAGGTTGCATGAACGGCCATGAGGAGTAGCTAGTGTGTGTTGCTTGTGTTTGATCTTGTTGTTCTTTGGTCTTGCCACTTACTGCTTAACTATTGTATCTATTTGCTTCTTCTCTTGAGATGTGGAAACGGTTGTTTGCATGTTCTCTAAAACTATAATGCCCAGTTAAATAACTGCTTATGACTGAATCATTTGGCTTTGGGCATCTCAGATCTGTGTGACTCTAATGTCACATCTCACAGTTGTAAGGTTTGAAATGCTGTATTTTGTCCCTGAAGTTTATTCAGTTTTTATGCTGCATAGTCACTTGCCTTCAACTTTCCATTTAAATGCCAAGCAACTTGTTTAGCTGAAATACTAATCTCGATCCTCAAAATTTCCAGATCAAGCAAACATCCGATCAGACTGTACATGTGTCATGGCTGGGCATCAGTATAACAATTCCCAGATGTCCAGAATGGATCATATGAACCAGCCACGCAATGAACCTCCGCCTTTTGGTACATGAACTTAGCTAGCATACTGTTTTATTATTCATTTATCTGAATTATGGTCAACTCATTCAGTTGTGCCTTGTTATCTCAGGTCAGAAGTTATTTATTCCTCCTAGAAGTGATGCACCTAATGGAACTGGACCGTCTGGTTATGGGGGTACGGCAGTAAGATCAAATGACATTCCGTCTTCAAGCTACACCGGGCAGTCTTACAGCCAGCAGAGTGGAGCCCTTGGAACCTTTCATGCTTCCCATGTTGTTTATCCTCCTGCCGGAAGCTCTAGTAGCGGCTATGCACCATACAGTACCCAACAGCCTATAAGCTATCCACGTAGACCTGAGGATAATTTTATTCCTGGATTCCATGTGGATGATAGAAGGGTTGCATTGAAGAGGAGAAATCCCATCACTCATCCAGTGGATGGCGTCAGTGCTGGAGGCTACTATCCTGGCAGTTCTTCCAGTAATCAGTTCTCTGGTTACATGCCTCTGAATCCGGCTCCTACCCCTGAATCCCGCCCTACACAAATAACTTCAAACATGGGACAAGCCACTGGAACGATAATCACTTTGTTAGTCACGAAGGATCTCAGAGGAATGTGAGGGGACGCCATGATCATAATTCTGTTCATTCAGAGTATAATCCATCTACAGCTTACCCGTCAAGCAGCATTCATGTGCCACCATATCATCCAAATGCAAATGTTCCATTTGGAAGTGCACTAGTACAACGGGATAGAGCTCCTTTATCTCTACCTCCAAGAATTGTTCCCCCAGGTTGGTTTCAATTTCTGTCATTTAAGCAGTAGCCTTTCTTTAATCTGATGTGTTTCCTTGGTGTTTATTACACTGTTCTTAAAGATGTAGGGTAGTCTGGTGAACTAGTCGTATCTTAGATGTTAGATGGATGGAATAATCGTGGTGCGTCATATCATGTGCGAAGGAGGGAGGCCTCCTCGGTGTATTCTTAAGCAGGGGGAGAAGCAATGGTTTATTCATCCCACAGGGATCAATCCAAGGTTGGCTCGGAGCACACACAGCAGCCCCACCACTGAGCAGCTCAGTTCTTAGGATATTATATTCGGTCTTTGTCGTACACTACTAGCTTCAAGCATAATATTTGCTGCCAATTTCAGCTATATTCCAGTTTTTTATGAAATATGGGTAAATGGTATACCATTTCTTTGAATTTAATACTGTTCGAGATTTTCACCCTTCCAAGAAGTTGAAAATTTTCTATTATACCCCAGGGACAGATGGAAGCACTAGCATAACATTCAGAGAGAGGTCATACTATCCTGCTTCGCAGAGCACTAATATCGGTGCTCCTGTGCCAATACTTCCTGGTACTTCTGACAGTGCACCATTTGCTCATGGTGGATACGCTAATAGATCAGCTCACCATAACACTGTCCGCAATTATCTTCCGCCAGCTTTTGCGAGCTCTTCCAACTCTGGGGCAGTCCGGTGTGAGCCTGCTAACCCCCGCTATCAACCTTCAACCCCAGGCTATCCTCCTGCAACCTCTGCAGCACCATCAAGTGTCCAGCCATTGCATGCTGAAGCTGCTGCATCTTTGAGACATCCAAGGCATGTTTCTGTTGGGCAAGCTGGTAGTGCAAGGAGTAGAAGGATGAGGGATTCCTATCATTCTTTCCATCCTTCGATGATTGAGGAAAATAACTTGGGAAGATCGGCAGCCGAGGTAGATAACGTCTTTGTACTCTTCAATATTGTACCAACATACTGCACATTTTGACATTGTATCTAACTTAGCTGCACTCCTTTTGAAGCGTTTTATGATGCTGGACCAGTTAGTCATCCACGAATCAAGAGAAGCATTTGATCCTCACTGGGACATGAGACTAGACATTGATGACATGAGCTACGAGGTAGGAAAAACTGATCTAGCCTCTTATTGCCTACTGGCTGCAGCAGCATCAAATTGTTCTTCAAACAAATGTGTTTTTTATGTTGGTGTACAGGAGCTCCTGGCTTTGGAAGAAAGAATAGGCAGTGTCAACACTGGCCTGGCGGATGAGAAAATCTCGGGCTGCGTGATGGAGCTAGCCTGCCACAGCTCTTATGCCAATACACATAATGATCAAGATAACGAAAGATGCGTAATCTGCATGGTAAGATGATACTCCCGTGTAACATAATTGCCAATAATGTTATATCACACACTGTATTCCTGACTGTAAGTTTGTTCATTCATAACCGCTTGCTGTAGGAGGAATACAAGCACAAGGACTCCCTCGGAAGGCTGAAATGTGGGCATGACTTCCATGCCGGCTGCATCAAGAAGTGGCTGGAGGTGAAGAACGCCTGCCCGGTTTGCAAAGCGATGCCGCAAACGTGACCACCTGAGGGGCCAAATGGTGCATCCCTACTCATTTATCGTAGTTCAGGCCAGATTTCATTTATGTCTTCTCAAGTCGGTTGTGTAAATAAGTTAGTCCCAAAGTCAGAATTATTTTGTGAGTTGGCTGTGAACTCAAACAGTTCAAGCTGTCCAATGTAAGTAAATATTTAATGTTATCAGTTAGTTGTCCAAAGCGTCTAATTGTAATTAATTTACTCGCAAGATGTCCGTTTTTCTTCTCTAGAGGGTTTTGTAGTTCACATCTCAAATTTCTTCTCATGATTGATCATCCGGCCGTTAAGAGGTTGTTCTCCTGCCAGCTTCGCCTCTGCTAGCAAACGGGATGGTTGGGGGTTCAGAATCAGTTGATATCACATCTGATCTCATCAGCTGCTTGCTTGCTTGCTTGGTTGTTTCTTCATGCTTTGCATGGCTGACGGATGCACCACCCTCCTGACCCAGATGGTTGGGTCCGGTGTTTGCATCTGCAAGGTGATGAACAGTGTGATGGCCATGGTATCCATCTGATCAGCGATCGTATCACGATCAGACGGCCCGATGGATGTCTCACGTGAGAGCCGTGAGATGATTGCTCGCCTTACAGCTCGGAAAGGCGATTCCAGGCTGCACGACTGAGTGTGATCTTCCAGCCAACGATGGATAGATCACTGTCCCGAGATAACCAGTCGTTATGTCGCTTGACAGAAACCATCTTAACTATATGTACCAGAAGATAAGATCCCAACCCTTAATTAATATTCCTAAGTTCTGTAAAGTTTTCTCTAATTCCTAACCATTTGGATAAAAATGTAAAAACAAGATCATAAAAATAAGAACAGCTGACTTTCGGGTGGCCCGACCCCCCGCGTCGCCCACCTCTGGCGACCCGGGGGGAAACCTAGCCGCGCCGCCACCCGGCCTCCCCCGACCTCCTCCCGCCTCGCCGCCGCCGGAGGGGGCGTCGGCAAAGCCGCGCGCGCCCCCAGGGAAGGTGGCGGCGGGGCTTTTTCCCCTGTTCTCGCTGGGGGTAGGGATGCTTGGCGCGGTGATGACCCACAAGTATAGGGGATCGCAACAGTCTTCGAGGGAAGTAAAACCCAAATTTATTGATTCGACACAAAGGGAGCCAAAGAATATTTATAAGCCTTGACAGATGTGGAAGCAGACTTGCTCGACACAGTTTATCAGTAGCAACAGTTTTAAGACAGTAGCAGTAGTGAAATAATAGCAGCAGCGAAATAAAGACAGCAGTAATAATTGCAGTAGACAGCAGGATTAAAATACTGTAGGCATAGGTATGGATGAACGGGCGTTGCATGGATAAGATAATTCATGAAATAGTCATATGCAAGGCAATTGCAGATAAATAATAATAAGGTATCCAAGTAATAATCAATCATAGGCATGTGTTCCGTATTTAGTCGTACGTGCTCGCAATGAGAAACTTGCACAACATCTTTTGTCCTACCAGCCCGTTTGCAGCGGGGCCTCAAGGGAAACTACTGGTAATTAAGGTGCTCCTTTTAATAAAGCACCGGAGCAAATCATTAACACTCCGTGAGCACATGTGATCCTCAAGTCGAAGCCATCCCCTCCGGTTATCCCAATTTCTATCACTTTGGGGCCTCGGGTTCCGGACAGTGACGTGTGTATACAACTTATAGATATGATCCAAAACAATAATTATTCTCATGATTCAATAACATGTTCAGATCTGAGATCATGACACTCGGGCCCTAAGTGTCAAGCATTAAGCATAACAAGTTGCAACAATGACATAAAGTACTACCGATGGATACTAGGCACCATGCCCTAACAATCTCACAACTATTACATGAATGATCTCATCCAATCCCTACCATCCCCTTCAGCCTACAGCGGGGAATTACTCACACATGGATGGGGGAGTCATGGATGGTCGATGGAGAGACGGCGGTGATGATGATGGCGATGATCTCCTCCAATTCCCCGTCCCGGCAGGGTGCCAGAACAGAGTTTCTGGTCCCCGAAATAGGGTTTTCGATGGCGGCGGAGCTCTGGAAGTTTTCTGGAAAAAGCGTCGATCCCCCGAAGTTTTTAGGTCAGAGGCAATATGTAGTCCCAAGGGGAGCGTCAGGGGCCACACGAGGTGGCCACACCACCCCTCGGCGCGGCAAGGGCCCACCCGCGCCGAGGGTGCGTGTGGGGCCCCTGTGCCCCCTCTTCGCTTCGTCTTCTGGCTCCGTGGGTCTTCTGGAAAAATAGAATTTCTGGAATTTTCCTGAAACTTTGACTTTCTGCACAAAAACAAGACACCAATGCAATTCTGCTGAAAACAGCGTTAGTCCGTGTTAGTTGCATTCAAATCACACAAATTAGAGGAAAAACAACAGCAAAAGTGTTCGGAAAAGCAGATACGTTTTGGACGTATCAACCCCCCCCCCCCCCCAAGCTTAGCTTATTGCTTGTCCTCAAGCAATTCAGTTAACAACTGAGTGCGATAAAAGAAACTTTTACAAACACATTTGCTTCATATGATGTATACATACCTACTATATGATCAACTACTTAGGCAATTCATGATAGGAACCATGCAAATAATGACACCTAGTAGTTATGCAAATCATGAAAAGATATCAAAGTACTAAGAATGAATAACATAGCATACATCTATCCACAAGAATTGCAATGTTCGTAATAAGATATGACAAAGTGGTATCTCGCTTGCCTTCATTTGAAGGGCAAAACATAAATGCCAAGGCACCTCTGAAGTTCAAGTGAAGACTAGATATAAAGATATCAAAGATAAAAGCATCATAGTTATACCTCAATTAATCGTATTCTGGGACAAGCACATTACACTAAGAACGACAGTTATGCTCTCGAAGAAGTGCTCAAAGAAAAGATGGTGACTCAACATAAAATAAAAGATTGGCCCTTCGCAGAGAGAAGCAGGGATTAACACGTGCTAGAGCTTTTTATTTTAAAACAGAGGTAAAAATGTTTTGAGAGGTGTTTGTTAATTGTCAACGAATGGTAGCGGATGAAAACAGTATTCCCCTTGTCAAACACACTTTTAAGAGCGGCTCCTATGAAGGACGTTATTTCTACCAGCAAGGCAGATCATCCCTCTTCTCTTTGGTTTACACACGCAGGTATTTCACTGTTTGTCATTGCTTACTGATAAATCAGGACAAAAGTGTGAAGAGAATTAAGCGGTTAAAGTTGTAATTAATTGGGACTGGGCACCCCGTTGCCAGCTCTTTTTGCAAAATTATTGGATAAGCGGATGTATATGCCGCTAGTCCAGGTGTAAAAGTCCATTTGACAAGTAGAATAAAGGATAACCTACTACTTCCTCATGAGCTGGTAAACATTGACACAAAAAGGGAAATATTTTGAAGGTTTTAAAGGTAGCACATGCAAATTTACTTGGAATGGCTCGAAATACCATGCATAGGAATTTTTGGTGGACTCTTTGGGATAACTTGGTTTTAAGGATTTGGATGCACGAGCAGCATTCCCGCTCAGTACAAGTGAATGCTAGCAATAGACTGGGAAGCGACAACCGAGAGAGCGATAACGGTCATAATCATGCTTGCGACAAAATAAAATTAACGGAGGCATAAGATGATACTAAAACTCTGAGGCAAAATAGATCATCAAGGCTTAATTGACTTTTATTTTTCAGTCATAACATGTGTGAGCATGTGCCAAGTCGATTCAAGTGAATTATTCAGAGGAGGATACCATCCTGCCATACCGTTTTACGAATAGAACAATGCATGTAAATATATATATGACATGTTATTCACTATTAGCAATTTGGTACCGATCATAAGAAGACATGAACTACTAAGCAATCATTAAATAACATAACTACTACCATGATAGCTAAGCATGTTCACATGAGTAGGTATATTTACAAAAATGAAAAACAAATAGAGTTCATACCAGCCCTTCACCACATCCGGATTGTCGTAAATCGTCATTATTGCTTTTCACTTGTGTGGCTTGAATGATGTGAAATGATAACCAAGCCCAAAGTGGAACCACGGAAATTTTTGAACTCCTGAAACAACTATACAAAACAGCAGAAGAACAACAAATATTTTTGGGTTTTCGATTTTAAACAAGCCTAGAAAGAAACAAGCAAACAAAGCAAAATCTTTTTGAATTTTTGAATAACAAACCGAATGAAAAAACTAAAGTAAACTAGCGCTACAAATTCAAAAGCAAGAGAAATAAAGGAAATATTTTTGGTCTTTTGGTGTTTTGCGAAGATAAAATGGATACAAGAAACAAAAGCGAAAAAGAAAAGAAACAAACTAAAACATGGATATACAATGTACCGACATGATATGAATATGATAAAGTGAGTGAGCTTGTCGGCATACCCCCCCCCCCCCCCAAGCTTAGGATTTTGGCCTAAGTGGGAGACCAATCATCCCCATGGCCCAGAACTCCATCCAGGTGGATCATACCTTGCATGATCATAATCAGGATCTTGTGAAGAAGAAGGGCCTGAAGCTCCATAATCAGGATACTGGTATGAAGAGCTCGTAGTGTCGAAGGGCTGAATGAAGTCCTCCTCAGGAGTGATGCGGGTTAGGTCCCGATCTTCACGGATTTGAGGCGGAGGGGCAATGAACACGAAAAACACAACAAGAACACAAAGGGGAAAACACCAAATCAAGGATAACTAGCAAGAAGCAACTCAGCAAGATTCAATTGGTAACAAATCCCCAAGGGTAGCACCCAATTCTCCTCTCCCAAGCACACCTTACTCTTAGGATTGTTTGTCCAATTGGTCAATCCAAACCAACCCAATCTAGCCACTTCAAGAGGAAAGATTAGCAAGTAGCAAACTACAAGAGGAAGCCTTGGTATCCACTAGAGGGATCTTCTCCACAAGGGGAGGCCTTGGTTCATCTCCACAAGGGGAGGCCTTGATTCATCTTCACAAGGGGAGGCCATGATTCATCTCCATAGGAGGAAAGGACCACTTTGAGATGAAGGAGCACAACTCTACTCTAATCCCAAAACATAGTCTAACCTAGATCTAGGAGCAGGGGGGTATTTATAGTCTTAATACAAAAATGGGTATGGACACGCGGGGTCGGGGAGACCGGCCTGGGAGCTGGCCTAGGCCGGCCTGGAGGCCGGCTGGTGCTGGCGGGTGGCCGGCCCGTGGCCCGGCCTAGGCCAGCTGGGAGGCCGGCGGGTCTGGAGGTCGCCGGCCCTGGGGCCGGTTGGCCTGTCTTCGCTGCTCCTTCTCCTTCGTCTTGATGCTTTCTCCTCCTCTTCCATGCGTACGCCTTGGATGGTCTTGACTCTTTGGCTTCCTCGGCATCTTCCCGGATTGCCGTACTCGTCATGTGATACCTAGCATAGCAAAGGGGTAGATGCTCAAGTAGTATACCATCCAAAGGAGCACGAAATGGGTTCTCATAGAGGAAGGAGTTCACCTTTAAGCTCAATGTCGCCTTGTGATATGTTGGAGTGCTAGACATGGTGATGGATGTGACCTGGGCTACATCATCTCCCCCCCCCCTTCGTCATCACCATGCGAAGGAGGTAGATGTGTTGTCGAAGAATTTGAATTCACCATGCCTACAAACATCAAAGACCAAGCAACCCATGTGTGTGTGTGTGCAAGAAATAGGAGCATATCAACAATGACATGTCCATTCTTTGTCATAGCACCGTTAGCACGACACACGAATATGAATAGGTAGTGCAAGTGCAAGGTCAAAGTGTCAACAATCCAATGAAATATCTTCAAAAAGTGGGAACACCAAAACTCCATAAGAATATGAGAAGGCCATGTAGGTATCTCATTTTGAACCGTATGATCATTATTGCACACAAGGCATTGGAAAGGACAATTTGTCATCATCCTTGAGGCAATAAGAGGAGTACTCGGGACAAATACACAATGAAGAATGTCCAAAATATCATCATGGTGGCAAACAAAGCACATGAAAGAGCAAGTTTTCAACATATTTGTTGCCACACCAAATTGGTTGAACCCATTAAACTCATGACAAGATATGCATAAACTGTCATTATGGTTGCCAACAAGCCATTGGAAAGAACAAGTATTCATCATATTTGTGGCAACCCATAAATCATCCATGTGAAAGATCAAGGAAACACGCTTGTCATATGGGAAACCAAAAGCACCATCATGATTGCAAACGAACCATAAGCAAGAGAAATTGTTCAACTTGTTTGATGCAAAACATGAGAAGGATGTGAGAGTTGGATTCAATCCACAACTCACATGTATGCTCTCAAGAGCTCTTGTTGTCAACTCATGCTCACTTGAGGTTGACATTATTATGCGGTTACCGGCACACACAAGATACCATATGAAGATGTTATGTGCACGGTAAATGAACACATCATCCATCATGACGTGTCTCTCCATTTGCACTTCACCAAACACAACAAAGTCAATGGGAAAATATGACATATGTGGATGGTTACCATACAAAGTGAAGGATGGAACAAGTTCCATAAAAGCAAACGAAAAATCTCCAACAAGTGAGAAAGCTATGGGGGCAATCTCATTATCAAGCATTTCAACATTATTACAAGCAACACATGTGAAAAAAAATTGTTCAACATATTGTAAGCAAAATGGGAGAATAGTGCAAACATCGATTGCAAAGCATGGGTATGGCAACCTCATCACAAATAGAAGAATCCACATGGTCAACATTGTTTTGAAACAAGGTATCACAAGTGAATGTGAATGTCTCATATGTGTGATGGCCCTTAAATGGGTTAGGTTGAGACCCCAATAGCAGAGTGTGTAGTACGGGCAAGGACGTGTTTTCCCCACGAAGGTGACTCGAGGGTTTATATCGAACTCTCGGGGAATCAGTAGTGAAGCTTTACCTCCTTATCCTTCCCTTGGAAACCTGCAAACAAAGATAAATTGTTTTGTGCCCTCAACCTCACCAAGTGGTTGTCAAGCACAAGGTGTGAGAATGATAAAACAAAACAATAAATAAATATGCAAAGAAAATGTGCAAGGATGATGATAGTGATGATAAATGATATTTTTGGGTTTTATATGATGTATGCAAGATGCAAAAGTATTTTTGTATTTTCGGATTTAATTATGGCTGAAAATGAAAAGTGGATGAAAGTTGTTGGAAAGGTGTTTCTTATGATTAAAAATGGACCGGGGTTCATGGTTTCACAAATGCACTCTCTCTTTAATAATGTGGTGGACAATGGAACACAAAAGTTAACATATGAGATTGCAACAAAGTTTCATGACAAGTTATAATCATATGGGCATCACGTCCTAACATAGAGATCTTTTGGTTATTAATCCTCTTATACTCCACTAAGATGCGAACTAAATCATAACACCTTAGTATTAAGATAAATCAGAGCATAGCAATAAGTTTCATGACATGAAGTTGAAATAAGAACATGCTAGATCTAGTCATGGAGTAGTGGCAATGGTCACACCCACATCTCCGGTAGCAAGGTATTTCTTTTTATCCCTAGTGAGGCAACAAAGTAAGGTAAAATACCCAAGTGGATCGCGGAACTTTCTCTCACGTTCACCGCACTAGCCACCCCCCGTTACTCCATCTAATGCACACGTTCCCCCACACACGCTCTCATAAACATGCTTGATCAAACAAGTAAACAAGAACGGGGTACATAATATGCATCTACTTTCATAACTGAAACAAAACAATTGCAATCTCACATATATTAACTCATAAAGATCCACCACAAAGGTATTACATAGATGACCGTAATCATGTTCGGCAGCTCATACGGTGCTAATTAGTGAAGCACAAGAGAGAGAGATACATAAGTTACTTCCACAAACCCATAGTCCAGGGGTGGACTACTCCCTCTTCATCATGGATACGGTGGAGAAGTCGTTGGAGGAGGTGGAGACCACTCCGGCAGCGCCCCGCCGGAGTTTTCCCCCTCCAATCTGCAACTCCAGGTCTCTGTTTCGTGTTTCTGTGTTTCTGCGGCGCTCTCTTCCGAAGAGCTCGGGGACTATTTTTATAGTCGGTTTTAGGTCAAGACGGAGTCGTGGGCGAAAGATCGACGGCAACGGAGCTCGAGGCCCAGAAGGTGGGCCCACGCGGCCAGGTTGGCCGCGTGGGCCACCCCTTTTGGCCCTCGGCCTCCGTTTGTTCGCTTCCTTCGCTCCAGTCTTCTTCCTTCCAAATATTGATGCTCGTAAATTGCAGTCATTTGGACGTCGTTTGGGTCCCTGAAACATCAAAATATAGAAAATAGGGTTTTCTGCCTGCGCAGGGTTAATTCCAGAAAAATAGGAAACTTGTGAAATATTCCCAAAATCATTATAAAACATGATATAACCCTTATATGATGCAAATATGATGGAATATAATAAAATAATGCAAAGTTCATGTATGCATTTTACATGCATCACATCCCCAAGCTTAACCATACTCGTCCTCGAGTATGAAGGTGATAAAACTAACATGGACTTTGCAATTTAATACTATCAATGGATATCAAAGATGATTACTATTGCTACATAGAGTCAAATGGTTCATTCTTAAAAGAGTAACAATATGCAAGATAGTTTATGAAGTGATATCAAATATTCAATGTAAGGATGTTCAATGATAATTCACAAAGTGTAACATAAGAAAAAGTACTATGGACAAGTATGCATAATGATAAGTAAGAACATCCTACAATGGTCATAGAGTGTAGATGAAAATCTGAATATAAAAGGTGGACACTTTGGAAAGATATATATGAGTAGAGGTAAAGCATGAATAAGTTTCATCTAACTTCTGAACTTCTCTTAAGTTAATGATTGTAATGTGGTAATCCTTGGTGTCAAGCTCTCATTCCCCTATCATAGCATCTTGAATGATTAAGTTTAAAGTGAAAGCAAATATGAGTATGTGCTTGACAAAGTATGGTTGAAAGTCTCATGCCCCTTGAATACAGTACCTACTCCATGTGTTACTCAACTTGGAAACAAAGCAAGTTCAATTTAAATATCATTGTAAGTAAAATAGTATCATCAAGAGCGTCAACTGGGGTACCTCTTGTCCCAGGATATGGAACAAGCCCATATCAAAATGACAAGACAAACAAACAAATGAACAATCTCAACACCCTTTTATTTACCATTGGATAGCTTTTTATTGTAAGGTGTATCACAGAAGGTTCACCATAGCATGTAAGTAAATTTCCACCATGAATGATGCATGGCTTAGATTAGCGGCCCAGGCGTCTCTCTAACCATTTATACAAACTCATTTAAACCACTTCATTTCCACATTTATTTCACCCATGGTAAGCATCCATAAACAAAAGTACATGATATCAACTAATATAAATGAAGTGCAATGTTGAAAGCTTGCCATGTGAACACATATGCTAACTCTCAACCAAAGACATTTGTCAAGCTCACAACATCATAATTTTAATCACAATGGGTCATGTTATTATGCAATAAAAGTAAAGTGTGCATCAAGTTCGTGAGAGCTATATAACCAACTTTTCCCATAACAATCAACAACATAAGCATTTTAATTCAGAGGTATAGATACAAAATAACATGTAAACATACTCGGAATAGCATAAAGCTAATAGGTAGATATGGTGGACTCACTGGAAAAACTTTGGTTGAAGGTGTTGGAAACAAGTTTTTACTTGTTGGAATTTTTGGGCTAGCAAGAGGGAGAAAGTTGACCATCTAAATGCATGCATGAGTGTCCATAGAACTAACTAATCCATGTTAAACAAAGTAAATAACATTCAGCATCAAAACATGAATAAAAGATAGCTCTTGATAAAACACTTGCAAATTATTACTCATTAACAAGCTCATGAATCATGCAACTATATGTATCTTTTAAAATCAACTCAAACATCCCTTTTCCCAATCTTTAATAGCATCCAACATATTCAACCCAAATTTCCAGTAGCTCTCTCATATATAAATGATATGTGGTGGTCTCACAAAATAAAAATCAAACCTAAACAAACAAAAAGACGCTCCAAGTTTATGCGATAAAGTGTTTGATCGAAAAACAGAAGTTAGACGTGTGCAAACCGAGAGTGTGTAGGTCCAGTGGGGTTGTCTTCACATCCCCAAGCTTATGGTCTTCACCATCCTTGGATAGCTCTTGGTGCATCTCCTCTAATCCCTGTGAAAAAACTTCAAAACACCGTTTCTCCCATTTCTTTTCTGTGGGGTGACATTAGTAGTGATAAACAAATAGATTTCTTGCTGCATATAATCCTTAGAAAAAATTCATATGAATGTCCAGAAGTGTATAATGTTGTATGCCTACTCATAAACTCAATTGGATCAAAAAGATTCAAGTTAAAAGTTCTAAGCATGCATCAAACAAAATGGGACAGAATCTGTCCAGAAAAACAGCAGCAGCAAAACGTATTTTTCTACCCTACTTAAATTTGTCAAAAATTCGAAAAATTCATGCATACAGAGGATGAAAAGTTGCCTACAGTTTAAATATGAGCTCATTCGGAGTTACAGAATAGAATTAAAAATCATACCGTGCACAGATTCGTGCAGGAATAAATCTCCGAATGCTATAAGCAACTTTTTCAAACCAAAATGGTAAAACTTGGCACTTTATTAAAAATTCCAGAAACTAAACTAAAACTAGTCTCTTGTTACAGCAAGAGGACACAAAGAAAATCAAAATAAAAACAACCGGGTTGCCTCCCGTAAAGCGCTTTCTTTATAGCCATATAGCTAGGCTTCTTACTTGATTTTATAGTGGACGAAGCTCATGAGGGAGCTTGAACTTTGGTGTGTCCCTCTTCCTTGGGAAGTGTTCCATGCATTTTTGTGTGGAAACTGAAACTTCACATTCCCTTCTTTTGAATCAATGATAGCACCTGTGGTACGAAGAAAAGGTCTTCCAAGAATAATTGGACTAGAGGTTTTATTCCCCATATCCATGATTAGAAAATCAACAGGCACAAATGTCATATGTAACTCTACCATAACATCACTTACTTTCCTAAAGCATGTTTAATGGAATCATCAGCAAGTGCAAGTTCAATAGAGCATTTTTCAAGATTTTTAATTCAAGTACTTCATATAGTTCTTTAGATAAAACAGAGACACTAGATCCTAGATCAATATAGCATGGTGTGTCTCTTTTCCAATGGTTACTAGTACTTTGGGAATCCATACATCCCCAAGCTTAGGTGGTATCATAGCTCTTGGTTGTACCTAGCAATCTTTTTTTTAAGACATGATTAGCAATATAAGAACCAAAACCAGCTTGGTTAGCATTAATAGAAGGATCACTTGCAAATTTTTGTAAGATAGATATTAATTCATGCAAGCTACAATTCTCTAAGTCAAGCAATGGTTCCTTGACTTCACTAAGCATTTTAACTTCTCAACTTTCTTCTCTTTCATTACCATAATAGTTTCCTTAGCAATTCTCTCTTGCTCATGAATATGTTCCCAAGATTTATTTATAACCTCTTGCAATATTTAATTGTTTCCTCATGTTTTTGAGCTATAATGGTGTTCTTTAATGAGGAAACTTCCTTAGTGAGCTGATCTACCCTTTCAAACAAAGAGTCTTGTTTTTCAAACTTAGATATAAATTCCTTATTAAGCTCCTTTTGAGTAGATATAAATGATCTAATGGTGTTTTCCAAATCACTAGAAACATTACCACTAGTAGCATATTTGTTTGGCACATATGGGGGTTTATTATAAGATTATAATTGTTGTTACCATACCCATTATTACCATAGTTCCTAATGAAGTTGACATCAATATTTTCAGGATTATTACCAACTAGTTCTTGCAAAGGCACATTTTCAATATTTTGTTTATTAATGAAAGCAAGAATAGTGTCCATTTTAGATGACAAATCATTTGTTTCTTCTATGGAGTTTACTTTCTTAGATGAAGTAGGTGCTCTATCAGTATGCCATTGACTATAGTTTTGCAAAATGCTTTCCAATATGTTTTAGCTTCTACTACAGTTTTTCCCATAAAGCACCTCCAGCAGCAGAATCAAGAATATTTCTAGACATGTAATTTAGACCATTGTAAAAGAGTGTAATATGGTCCATTCATTAACCCCATGTGATGGACAAGTTCTAAGCATAAGTTTAATCCTATCCCAAGCCATAGCAACATGTTCATTTTCATTTTGCCTAAAAGAAAGAATATTGTTTCTATTTTGCAAAATTTTAACAGGAGGATAGTATTTCTTAATGAAAGCTTCTTTTAGATCATCCAAGTTTTAATGCTATCAATAGGTAATGAATGCAACCACTCTTTAGCTTTTCCTCTAAGTGAGAAAGGAAATAACTTCAGTTTTAGAATATCACTTTCCACATTTTTAAATTTTGCATGTCACATATTTCAACAAAATCATGAAGATGCATAGAGGCATCCTCCATAGCACTACCGCCAAATTGTTCCCTAGTTATCAAGTTCAACAAACTAGGACTTACTTCATAACTATCAGCTTTATCTCAGGTGTGGCAATGGGCCTAGCAATAAATTGATCATTTGGAGTGTTTGTGTAATCACACAACTTAGTTCTTCTCCCATTTTCAAGTTTTTATGTGTTTTTTAATTTTTTATGCAAAACTGAAAATAAAATATGCAACACAAAATGCAAGACAATAACAAAACAAAATAAAATGTTTGAAGTAAAGATGGATAAGATGGTGCTCACGTAGGTGCAACCTCCCCAAGCTTAGGTGTTTGCACAAGTTGGTGATGAAGTTGACTTGTTGTGAGATACCCTTGGATAAAACTTTCAGCAATGATTCCCCGGCAACGGCGCCAGAAAATATCTTGATGGCCCTTAAATGGGTTAGGTTGAGACCCCAATAGCAGAGTGTGTAGTACGGGCAAGACGTGTTTTCCCCACGAAGGTGACTCGAGGGTTTATATCGAACTCTCGGGGAATCAGTAGTGAAGCTTTACCTCCTTATCCTTCCCTTGGAAACCTGCAAACAAAGATAAATTGTTTTGTGCCCTCAACCTCACCAAGTGGTTGTCAAGCACAAGGTGTGAGAATGATAAACAAAACAATAAATAAATATGCAAAGAAAATGTGCAAGGATGATAATGATGATAAATGATATTTTTGGGTTTTATATGATGTATGCAAGATGCAAAAGTATTTTTGTATTTTCGGATTTAATTATGGCTGAAAATGAAAAGTGGATGAAAGTTGTTGGAAAGGTGTTTCTTATGATTAAAAATGGACCGGGGTTCATGGTTTCACAAATGCACTCTCTCTTTAATAATGTGGTGGACAATGGAACACAAAAGTTAACATATGAGATTGCAACAAAGTTTCATGACAAGTTATAATCATATGGGCATCACGTCCTAACATAGAGATCTTTTGGTTATTAACCTCTCTTATACTCCACTAAGATGCGAACTAAATCATAACACCTTAGTATTAAGATAAATCAGAGCATAGCAATAAGTTTCATGACATGAAGTTGAAATAAGAACATGCTAGATCTAGTCATGGAGTAGTGGCAATGGTCACACCCACATCTCCGGTAGCAAGGTATTTCTTTTTATCCCTAGTGAGGCAACAAAGTAAGGTAAAATACCCAAGTGGATCGCGGAACTTTCTCTCACGTTCACCGCACTAGCCACCCCCCGTTACTCCATCTAATGCACACGTTCCCCCACACGCTCTCATAAACATGCTTGATCAAAACAAGTAAACAAGAACGGGGTACATAATATGCATCTACTTTCATAACTGAAGCAAAACAATTGCAATCTCACACATATATTAACTCATAAAGATCCACCACAAAGGTATTACATAGATGACCGTAATCATGTTCGGCAGCTCATACGGTGCTAATTAGTGAAGCACAAGAGAGAGATACATAAGTTACTTCCACAAACCCATAGTCCAGGGGTGGACTACTCCCTCTTCATCATGGATACGTGGAGAAGTCGTTGGAGGAGGTGGAGACCTCTCCGGCAGCGCCCCGCCGGAGTTTTCCCCCTCCAATCTGCACTCCTGATCTCTGTTTCGTGTTTCTGTGTTTCTGCGGCGCTCTCTTCCGAAGAGCCTCGGGGACTATTTTTATAGTCGGTTTTAGGTCAAGACGGAGTCATGGGCGAAAGATCGACGGCAACGGAGCATCGAGGCTCCAGAAGGTGGGCCCACGCGGCCTAGGGTTTTGGCCGCGTGGGCCACCCCCTTTTGGCCCTCGAGCCTCCGTTTGTTCACCTTCCTTCGCTCCCAGGTCTTCTTCCTTCCAAATATTGATGCTCCTAAAATTGGAAGTCATTTGGACGTCGTTTGGGTCCCTGAAACATCAAAATATAGAAAATATGGTTTTCTGCCTGCGCAGGGTTAATTCCAGAAAAATAGGGGAACTTGTGAAATATTCCCAAAATCATTATAAAACATTAATATAACCCTTATATGATGCAAATATGCTTGGAATATGAATAAAATAATGCAAAGTTCATGTATGCATTTTACATGCATCAATGTGACATCAAGAGAATCATCCAAATCATGCAAGCAATCAAAATTGTCATGGTTGTCAACAAACAGTGGAATAGAGCAATTGTTCCTCATGTTTGAGTTGACAATGGGAAAGAATGTGAAACACTCATAACTTGGCATGTCCATGGAAAAATCATCACAAATAGGTAATTCCACATTATCAACATTGGAAGTATCACACGGGAAGAAGAAAGTATCATATGATGGGGCGAGAAAATCATCCATAGCATGCAAGCAATCATAGGTCATCATGTCCACTAGTGGGATCATGGTCACATCAACACCCATACCTTTGTCGTTCCGCTCATTTGAGGTAGGTGTTGAAGTAGTAGTCGTTTCCATGTGACCGACTTGTTCATCATTATGTAGACATGTGGTGGCATCATCATCATGCTCCATGTACATCGTCTCCATTTGAGGCACCAACATGTCAAGGAGTGGCGTCTCATCATCCATGAAACCTAGCACACAATGAGAGAACACACTAGAGGTAGAGGTTAAGTTGTTAGAAATCGAAATGGCCTCACAAGACCTATCAACTACCTCTCTCAACTCAAGTGGTGTATCACTCATTCCCTCAAAGTGAAAGCACTCAAACTCACATCTGGTGGAGGCACTCAACTCACTCTTACTCTCACTCAAGTGGGCTAAGTGGCACTCATTCTCACATGGGATTGGTACCATTTCATTACTCAAGCACATGAGGGTAGGTTCGGTTTCCTCATCTCCATACGCCTCCAAGGTTGAAGGGAAACTCCCATGCTCAACCTTCTCGACCTCATCGCCTCCAAAAGTGTATGCCATAGTTTGGGCATCCTCATTCAACGCATCCACCAATGTGATAGCATTGCTCATGCTCGCCTCCGTGGTCGAAGGGAGAATCCCATACTCGACCATCCTCTCGTAGTCCTTATCTCCATTTGGGTATTCCCACATCATGTGACCATTGCCATCGCATAATTGACACGAGAGATTGGGACATTCTCGTGGACCATGGTCTTGGCCTTGGCAATTGTCACATATGCGTTCTTCCTCGTGCCCTATGGGTGCCAAAGTGTTTCGACGATTTTTAGGGTGAGGTGGTGGCGAAGGAGTGCGTTCATGGCATCCACATTTGAGCGATGATGCTCTTGATGTTCATTCTTTTGGTCCGCCCGAGGTGAGTGTGGACGGTGCACTTTATGGCGATGTCGATCATGAGCGTCGCGATGGTTTTGGTGCTCATGGCGATGATGATGATGCTCTTGTTGAGGAGTAGATTGTTCGTTATAGTTCGCATGGTCATGATTGTGATGGCGTGGTCTTGGAGGATGACGATGATGACGTCCTTGTTCATCAAAGTCAGTCGCACCCGGTACGCCATTGTCATTAGCCAATGGGTCATGATGTTCGTGTTGTTGCGGTGGTAGTGATGGTATGCGTTCATGACGTTTCCCATGTGGCCGATGACGCTCGTGATGCGTGTTGGCATTGTTCACGCGAGAAGAAAGTGGATGTTCCACCTGATGACGATGTCGTTCATGACCGTCACGCCTTGGGTTATCTTGACGATCTTGTTGTGGTTCACCTTGACGAGGACCATGACGCGCATGCCTTGATTGTGACGACCTTGAAGTGCGCCTTGTGCGGCGTGAGCTCAAAGAAGAGTAATGTTGCTTGAAGTCACGAAGGGCATCGGTCACTCTCGTCATGTGCTTATTGAGATTTGCTTCGTGCGCATGCATGCGGTCATTGAAGTTGGCTTCTAGAGCTTGACGACGACGCTCATAGTGGCGTAAGCCATCACGAAGAAGGTGTCCAACATCAACGAACTCTTCATGTGTGACAAAGTCATGATCACCTTGGAATCCTCCATGGATTTCATCGTCCGAACTTGAGGTTCCATTTGTACTTCCCCTAAACATGATCTCAAACACAAGTGAAGTATGTGGCAAAGGAAAACCAAGACAAACTATATCCCAAGTATAATGTGGCTTGAGAGGAGAGAATCCGGTTCTAACACCCAACACACACACTTATGAGGATAGGAAGGTATGAAATGGCAAAGGAAATCAAGCAAACTCGGCGAAAAGCATATTGTCAAAGGTAGAGAAAATCCACAATGATCAAATTACCAAATAAACTCCAACCACAAAGTATGAAGAAACACACACAAAAGCGAATGATGAGGTTGTGCGACCAAAGGGCGAGCACTCGAAGATAAGCAACCTAGCGAAGACTACGTGCTCAAGTGTCACCACAACGCATGAAGGACGCTAGCTCAATTGCTTTGAGTGGGCAACGGATTTGCACAAGTGTCGAACTCTCACACTCACTTTGACGGTTCAAGCTTTGTCGCAACCTACAAGAGATGATACTTGACACCACTTGATTCTTTTTCTTTTCTCTCTTTTTTTTTTGATTTTTGCTTTTTGACGATGATTCCTTCAACTTTTGCTAGTGCCAAGACCTCTACTCGATACACACTCGCCAATATGTTAAGGCAATCACTCGAATCAACACAAGTGCAATGCCTCGCAATATCAAAGAGCTAGTCCGGTAGGTCAAGGTACGCGAAAGGAAGAAGGGTTCACAACGGATTACACTGTCGGGGAATTTTCAAGTCCTAGGTGTCGTCTTCACTGCGGGAGCTTGTCGATGTTATAGACGTTGCACACACCGGAAAAGGACTCAAACAACAAAGGAGAATTGCCAAAACGAACCGTGGAAAAAGGAAGAGAAAGTGCTGTTTCTGTGAAACCAGCCTGGGGGCCGGCCAGGGCCGGCTAGGGGGCCCGCTGCGTCGGGTTGGGGGCCGGCCTCTGGCCGGCCTGGGCCGGCTGTGGGGCCGGCTCCGCTGGCAGCTCGAGATTCCGCGATTTTTGGGCGGAAAAGCAAGGAGAAAACCTCGATTTCGTGGGAAATTGGCAAAATTAAGGCTAGAGAACGCAAACAAGGGTGGAGGGGGTCCTAAAGCAACAGATCCATGGATCAAAACTACCAAAACTCATCAAATTGACCAAATCGCTCGAATCCCAAAATGGCTATTTTTGGTTGAAATTTTCGAATTTCTTGAAAACAAAGAAAAATTTGGTGGATTTGTGGGGGAAACAAGATTAAATCCGTGGCAACCTTTGCTCTGATACCATATGATGCGGGTTAGGTCCCGATCTTCACGATTTGAGGCGGAGGGGCTGAAAGGACAAGGATGTCGCCTAGAGGAGGGGGGGTGAATAGGCGATTTAAAACTTTTCGGTTTAGGCTTGATAATTGCGGAATAAAACTAGATGTTTAAATTAACAAGCCAACAACTTAAATATCATAGACTCACCTATGTGCACCAACAACTTAGCTAAGCAAGACAAGCAACAAGGTGATAGCAATATAGAATACTTCAAGTACGAAGGCTATCACAATGTAAAGTGCATAAGTAAAAAGCTCGGGTATAGAAATAACCGAGGCACGCGGAGACGAGGATGTATTCCCGAGTTCCTCCTTTTTAGGGGAGTACGTCTCGTTGGAGAGGTGTGAACCAACACAATGGTTCAACAACCACAAAGGTTTCACCTTCTTCTCCGATGAACCGCACCACAAAGGTTTGGTTCACCTTCCACTATCGGAATCCTTCGAGGCGGAAATCCGGAGCCTTTCAATAACGATCTGGGGCACAACCCACAACGGGATTGGGGGCTCCCGAACAGCTACAAGTGACCACACAAGGGTCTCAACCACCACACGGGCATGTAGGGTCCAAAGACCCAAGAGTAACAAGTTCACAAGCTTTCAACTTCCACGAATCCTCGTGGAGAGCACAAACCGATGCAACGAAGCAATGGCAAGAGCACAAGTGCTCAAATCCTTCACTCTCAAATCCCACCACAAGCAACTAATGCTTATGGGGGGAGAAGAGAGGAAGAACAACGAAGAACACAACAAATGGAACTCCAAGATCTAAATCCAAAGGGTTCCCCTCACTTAGAGGAGAGATTGATTGGTGCAAATGTAGATCTAGATCTTCTCCATCAATCCTCCAAAGATCAACAAGTTTGGGTGGAGGGATTGGGAGATCTTGTAGTTTTGAGCTTGCAACAATGGAGGAGAGAGAAGGGGAAAACGAGCTGAAAACTTGAAGAAAACTGTTGGGGAAGAAGGCCTATATATAGGGTAAGATAAAATCTGCCTGTTACACAGTTTTCGCACTTTCCGGTGCCTGATCCGGAATTTTCCGGAACCAATTCCGGGTTAAGAAAACGCTACTGGATCCGCCCGGAAGCACCTGGTTCTTACCCGAAAATATTTCCGGAACGACCCGGTGCCAGATCCGGAATGAATTCCGGATCAGAAACTGAGGCAAAACAGGAGAACCACTCGATACGAAAATGACGATATCTTGAGCATCCGAACTCCGTTTTCGATGATCTTTGGCTCGTTGGAATCGTAACGAAGAGCTTTACAAGATCATGCGGAGAAACATAATAGTCCAACAATGGAGGATAAAACCAAATGGGGAAAGGTTAGACCTCTCGATAAAAGAACAACCGATAAAACTTCCAAACCAAAACCGCAATATGTTTCTCATCCGGACTCCGTTTTCTATGATCTTGGGCTTGTTAGAAGATACTCACAAGCTCTACAAGATTATGCATATACACATCATAGTCCATCATGTGAGGAGGAGAACACAAGAGGAGAGTTTGACCTCTCTACAAAAGACGAACCGGTAAAACCTCCAACATCAAAAACATCACAAGATATTCATATGATATCCGTTTTTGATGAACAAGAGCTTGGTATGGAGATGAACACAAGCTCTAAATTCACACATGGATAAAAGCCAAATAAAAACCAAGAAAGATGGTATTCTAAATATGCAAAGGTTTGAGCTCTCCACAAAGATGCGATCAAGTTACTCACTTGAGAGCCCCTCTTGATAGTACCCTATAACCCTGTCTCCCACTAACACCACGAGACCGGTAAAATAGAAACCCTATCAAGATCATACCTTTGCCTTGCGCATTCCAGTTGAGCTAGATGATGACGATCTTGATTCCCTCAAGTTGGAACACCTTTCTTGATTGCGCTTTGCTTGGTGAAGACTCATATGTTGCTCCCCATATTCCTATGGGAGAGAATCTCTTAGGCACATCTTCACTTGGCCATTATCTCCAAATGGGTCGCAAGCTTAAAGGATAAAATTTCTTCGAGATGCTTCTCTTGAACTTGCTCTTCTCAAACTTGACGACGATCACCACTTGACGTCATTCTCCATGAGCTAAATGAAATCTTCCTTTTGATGCGAGCTCATGGAAAGATACCTAACCCAACAAAGATACTCCACATACATATATCATGGTTTAGTACACAAAGCCATATGGACAATTTCTTACCATACCATTGGATCACATGAACCCACATGGTACATCATTTAGCTTTGTATGTTGATCAACTTGAATCTACTCTTTGCACTTAGTCTTGATCAACCTTATATCTTCTCTTCTCTTCTTGATCATATCAAATATGTCCAATATAATCAATGATCTTGATGGCATACAACCATGAATCCAACACATGGAGTTCAAGCGATGCCAATGGACAAACCTAAAAGAATATCTCAATACAAACATTAGTCCATAAGGATTGTCATTAATTACCAAAACCACACATGGGGCAACACATGCACTTTCAGGGGCGATGAACACGAAGAACACAACAAGAACACAATGAGGAAAACACCAAATCAAGGATAACTAGCAAGAAGCAACTCAGCAAGATTCAATTGGTAACAAATCCCCAAGGGTAGCCCCCAATTCTCCTCTCCAAGCACACCTTACTCTTAGGATTGTTTGTCCAATTGGTCAATCCAAACCAACCCAATCTAGCCACTTCAAGAGGAAAGATTAGCAAGTAGCAAACTACAAGAGGAAGCCTTGGTATCCACTAGAGGGACCTTCTCCACAAGGGGAGGCCTTGGTTCATCTCCACAAGGGGAGGCATTGATTCATCTCCACAAGGGGAGGCCATGATTCATCTCCATAGGAGGAAAGGACCACTTTGAGATGAAGGAGCACAACTCTACTCTAATCCCAAAACATAGTCTAACCCTAGATCTAGGAGCAGGGGGTATTTATAGTCTTAGTACAAAAACGGGTACGGACAAGCGGGTCGGGGAGACCGGCCTGGGAGCTGGCCTAGGCCGGCCTGGAGGCCGGCTGGAGCAGGCGGGGGCCCGGCCTGGAGGCCGGCTGGTGCTGGCGGGTGGCCGGCCCGTGGCCCGGCCTAGGCCGGCTGGGAGGTCGCCGGCCCTGGGGCCGGCTGGCCTGTCTTCGCTGCTCCTTCTCCTTCGTCTTGACGCTTTCTCCTCCTCTTCCATGCGTATGCCTTGGATGGTCTTGACTCTTTGGCTTCCTCGACATCTTCCCGGATTGCCGTACTCGTCATGTGATACCTAGCATAGCAAAGGGGTAGATGCTCAAGTAGTATACCATCCAAAGGAGCACGAAATGGGTTCTCATAGAGGAAGGAGTTAACCTTTAAGCTCAATGTCGCCTTGTGATATGTTGGAGTGCTAGACATGGTGATGGATGTGACCTGGGCTACATCAGGCAAGGCCTTCACCTAGCGAGGCTTTGGGTGGCGACTTGGTGCTGCGAGGGCAGCAGGTGTGTCGACCCGGCTGGTTCAGCTCCGGGCAATGCGAAGTTTGATCTGGTTGCTGCGCCGGGGCGGCAGGCCCCGGATTTGGCGCGACGTTGAGGTCTGCGGGCAGTCGTCTTCAGCGAGGGCAGCAAGGGCTACGAGACGACTGGGTCGTGCGGCGTTGCGGCTCGTGTGCGGCTTTGGTGCCGAGTGGTGTAAGTCGGGGCGGCGGCCTCGGGGTTGGAGGTGTGTTTTGTGGCGTTCGGGGGCTAGCGTTGTGTGGGTGACGGTCCCCTCGCTTGTGCGGTTTTTCGGCCATGTTTTCCTCATAAACAGGGTATTTGTATGGTTTTTGGGTCCGGTTTTCCTTATAAACTAGGTCAATTCTTTCTTCTATACGAATTGCAGGAACGCCCTGCCCTCCTTCGAGAGGTTACTCGAAAAAAAACAAGATCACCCCCACCTCACTCCGTGTACACCTGTTGAAAAAGTCGCACCAACATTTTGTCACACTGTTGCAATACACGTTTAGCATGGCAAATGGTGCAGGTCTTTGTTTCCGGATTAGCAGCTATTTGAATCGCAAGAGTGAAGCACGTGAAAAGAAACAACACATGAATGTAACCAACACATAAAGGTCCGACCCTTGGGTGTCGGTTCAGTTCCTGGGCGATTTCACGGCGACCGTGATCTAGATCTCCGTCGCCGGTGATCGTTCCAGTCCAGACACAGTTTCATCCGTAAGCTAAGTTCCCTCCCTCCCCTGCGCGTGTCTTTGTCCTGTGGGGAAGGCTGCGAGGTTGTTTCTCGGTTCGTGAGAGAAGTAGAAGGGCAACCTGGCGGAGTCGAGGTAGATCGTGGGATGGCGATGGCTCCGGCCACCGTCGGTCTCGCGGCTCCTCGGCGTGTTCCGATCGAGTGTGGCGAGCTCCGCATGTCCGAGTGGAGCAATTTCAGAGTTCGTGCTTTGGGAATTCTCCGGAAATCAAGCAATCAACGGAAGTGCCTGGATTTGATGCGTGCGAAGGCCAGAGGCTTGTTGGGCCTGGATTTAGGAGGGGAGAAGGATGGTCTTGTCCTGAAGAAAGGAGGAGGGGAGTTGGATCAGCCGGCGGTCTCGTCCACGCAATGCGAGGAGCAGCTGGATGTGCGGCAGGAGGGGATCACGGAGAAGGCCTTGGTAACAACAAGAGTGTAGGTTGCACAGATTCAGGGGTTACAACGTTCGTGCCACCAGCGTATCTGCCTGCTGCAAAGAAGGGTTGGTACTCCTCGTCTAGTGGAGATAACTCAGGGACGCTGGGGAAGGCTCCTGTTCGCACACCTCGACAGAGAGTTCTGAAGTCTATGGCAGAGCACCCGAGAGCTGTGGATGATCAGGAGAGGTTCGATATGCAGGAGAAGGTAGGAGATAGCGGGGTCGACCAAGTTCTATCTGAAAGAGTGAAAGCCATGCAGGTGCAGCAGAATAAGGAATCCCATACAAATCTGAAAACGTTCATGGGGATTAACAACTCTATTATTGAGGAAGCAGACAGTGAACCAATGCCACTATTTGAGGATTGTGTTCCCGATGGGCATATGACACAAACCTTTGTGTTTAACCCAGGGATTGGTTTACCGGGCCAGTTCACACACAACAGCTCAGACAAGCTCCCTGTTTTGCGAGGGGTAATCTCCTGGGCTCCTTTGGAGGAGAGCTTGGATACTGTAATGCCAGAAGTTTCTTCGTTACTAGGAAAGCTGGTGTTCACTGAACGTGAGCCAGGACAGGAGAAGGCCATTGTGATCCTTGGTACCACCTTTGGTTCGGACCAAAAACGTGAGAGGGTAAAGAGGAGCGGCAAGAAATCAAAGAAGGTGGTAGAGGAGATGGAGGGGATCGAAACTTTGGAGGCAACCAGCCCAGGGGCCGCTGGTCAACTGACGGGGACGCACGGTGCGCCCCGTCAGGAGCAATGAATTGCGCAAGTTGGAACTGTCGGGGAGCGGGAATAAACCGACAGTTCGAGAGATTGCTGACCTTGCCAGGTCAATTAAAGCGAAGATTGTTTTCCTCGTTGAAACTAGACAAACTGCTGAAAAGATGCGACGTCTTCGTTCGAGGATGGGGCTTAGAGGTTTTACAGGTTTTGATAGTGATGGCAGAAGTGGGGGTCTAGCCTGTTTTGGTGTGAGCACCTGACTGTGCATGTGCAAGAGGTGACAGCCAGATACATTGATGTTCATGTAAGCCTTTCCCCACATGACCCTAAGTGGCGCCTCACATGTGTTTATGGGGAGCCGAGAGTGGAAAATAGGCACCTGATGCGGTCGAAACTGCAGGAGTTGAAGACCAGATCATCCTTGCCCTGGTGTGTTATCGGTGACTTTAACGAAGCTATGTGGAGCTTTGAACACTTCTCTACGACCCCACGTTCTGAGAGTCAAATGCTGGCCTTTAGAGATACGTTGGAGGTGTGTGAGCTTGTGGACTTGGGTTTCTCTGGACATGCCTACACATACGATAATAAGCGACAAGGAAGAGCAAATGTGCAGGTTCGGCTAGATAGAGCTGTGGCGGACAACACTTGGCGCAATATTTTTGCCGAAGCGAGAGTGGTCCATAAGGTGTCGCCGTGCTCTGACCACTCCATGATTGTCCTTGAGTGCTTGAAGGAGGAGTTGCAGGGGCCTAGGCCATCGCGGCGGCATTATGAAGTTATGTGGGAACGCGATCCTAGTCTGCAGGAGCGCGTCGCCGATGCCTGGGCCGCGGCTGGGCCAAAATCTACACTGGATGGTATTCAGATGGGTCTAAGTCGTGTCATGGGCCAACTACAAACATGGAGTAGACAAAAATTTGGGGCTGTTAGCCGGGAGCTTAATCGTGCTAGGAATAAACTGGATGAACTAATGCGGATGAATGCCGATCGGATGGAGATACGCAAGGTGGAGGATAGCATGAACGAGCTTCTGTATCGCGAGGAGATGATGTGGATGCAGAGATCACGCATAGACTGGTTGCGGGAGGGGGATCGTAATACAAAGTTTTTTCATAACAAGGCTGTGTGGCGGGCTAGAAAGAATAAAATTAAGAGGCTTCGTGATGTTGGGGGTACTTACCACTCTGATCCTGCGGTTATGGGACAGATGGTGACTGAGTATTTCAAGGAAATTTTTTCTGCTGACAATACCCTTAATGCTGAACCGGTGCTTAATCTGTTTGAGGAGAAAATCACTCCAGAGATGAATGCAAAACTGTGTGAGGAATTCAGAAACGAGGAGATTTCTGATGCCCTTTTTCAGATTGGCCCTCTTAAGGCTCCGGGCCCAGATGGTTTCCCTGCAAGGTTCTTCCAAAGGAGCTGGAGTATTGTGAAGGATGAGGTGATTGCTGCTGTGAAGGAGTTCTTTAGAACCGGAGTGATGCCTAGAGGTATAAACGAGACGATGATCGTGTTGATACCCAAAACGGATGATCCTGAGTTGGTGTCCCATTTCCGACCCATCAGCCTATGTAATGTGATCTACAAAGTTCTTTCAAAATGTCTGGTTAATCGTCTTCGGCCTCTTCTGGATGACATTGTTTCAGAAGCTCAAAGTGCTTTTGTCCCCGGCCGGCTCATTACTGACAATGCACTCCTAGCCTTCGAATGTCTTCATTATATACAGCAGGAAAAGCACCCTGGGAAGAGTTATTGTGCATACAAATTGGACCTCTCAAAAGCATACGATCGGGTGGACTGGGGTTTCTTGGAGCAAGCGATGATCAAGCTGGGCTTCACGCACCGTTGGGTAAGATGGATAATGGCATGTGTTACCTCGGTACGTTACTCTGTTAAATTAAATGGAGTCCAGCAGGAATCGTTTGCACCGACGCGTGGCCTTCGGCAAGGTGACCCCCTCTCCCGTTATTGTTTTTGTTTGTGGCTGATGGATTGTCCAAGCTACTGAAGCAGGGTGTTGAAACGGCTGCTATTCAACCAGTGAAGGTGTGCCGAAGAGCTCCTGGGGTCTCACACCTATTGTTTGCCGATGATACTCTTCTATTTTTCAAAGCAAATAGGCAGCAGGCCCAAAGTGTGAATGATATCATAGAAGCTTATGCTTCAGCCACGGGACAACTTATTAACAGAGAGAAATGCTCTATATACTTTGGGAATAGCTGCCCAGCTGTCCTTAGACAAGATGTGATGGCAGTCCTGCAGATCCAAGCTGATGAGTTCGAAGAGAAGTATCTTGGCTTGCCGACTCCGGATGGTAGAATGCACAAGGGTCATTTTCAAAACCTCCAAGAACGTCTGACGAAGCGTATTATGATGGGAGGTGATGGTATGCCCTCGCAGGGAGGGAAAGAAGTCTTCATTAAAGCTATTGCTCAGTCCATTCCCACGTATATTATGAGTGTGTTCAAACTCCCCATGGCTGTATGTGACGACCTAACGTGCATGGTTAGGAATTATTGGTGGGGATCCAGCAATGGTAAGAGAAAGACCCACTGGAAATCATGGGAAAAGATACAACAACCTAAATGCCATGGGGGTCTTGGTTTTCGAGACTACCGGGTTTTTAATCAGGCTCTCCTTGCTCGCCAGGCGTGGCGACTACTTACAAATCCTCTCAGCCTCTGCGCACGAGTGTTGAAATCAAAATACTATCCAAACGGGAATTTACAGGACACGGTGTTCACAGGTAATGCTTCACCTTCGTGGCAGGGTATCCAGCACGGTTTGGAACTGCTCAAGCTGGGCCTCATCAAGCGCATTGGCATGGGGAAAGACACACGTATCTGGAGGGATCCATGGGTACCCAGGCCTCACTCTTATAGGCCGGTTTCTAGTCAGGGCGGCTGTCGATTGCGGCGCGTCTCTCAGCTTCTGACGGAGGAGGGACAGTGGGATATGACAAAGTTGCGCCGTCATTTTCTGCAGGTCGATATTGATGCCATTCTGATGATCAAACCCTGCCCCCGCATTGATGTAGACATCCTCGCCTGGGCTCCTACAAGCAATGGCATCTTCACCGTCCGCAGTGCGTATTGGCTGGGCATGAATGTGCTGAGCCGGCCTTCTCATGGCGCCACTAGCAGGGCACCGGATGGCCATCAGGCCATTTGGAAGGCTCTTTGGGGGTGCCCTGCCCCCCACAAGGTACGCGTGTTTGCTTGGAGAATTGCGACAAACTCTTTGCCCACTTGGGAAAATAAACACCGTCGAAATATGGAGATTTCTAATATATGTCCTGTTTGTGGCCGGGAATGCGAGGATACTTTCCATGCTATATGTAGGTGCCCGGCAGCCAGATCTCTTTGGACAGCGATGGAGGAGGCTTGGCCTATCCCCAAGCTTGATTCGGTGGCTAATACAGGCAATGAGTGGCTCCTACACTTGCTAGACGGGAAAGCTGAGGAGGTGAACACCATGATATTGATGACCATGTGGAGGATCTGGCACACCAGGAATGAGATCGTGCATGACAAGCCAATGCCTCCTATAGAGAGCTCTAAGAGGTTTCTTTGCAGCTACCTGGACTCGCTCTTGTCGATCGCTCCTGTCGATCAAGTAGTCTCCTAATCAAGACCCTGTGAAAGGGAAGACGGTGATATCCTATGAGCGAAAGGCCCGTGGAAGGAAGCTGAAGTCAAAGGTGGCTACTGTGCAGCCGCCTAAACCTTGGATCATGCCGTCATGTGGAAGAGTGAAACTAAATGTTGACGGATCGTTTCATGCTACTGACGGCACTGGTGGTGTCGGCTGGGTGCTCCGAGATGAGAATGGTGCAATCATCATGTCCGCTTGCAGGTTTATGAGTTCATGCAGCTGTCCGCTTTCTGCTGAACTCGTTGCTTGCCGTGAGGGCATTGCCATGGTGCGGGAGTGGTGCGAACTACCCTGCTTGGTCGAGATGGACTGCGCGGAGGCAGTCAAGATGATCAAGATGCCAGTTATTGACCGTTCTGAGCATATGGGAGCAGTCCAGGATATAAAGAGATGATCCAAGAGGATGGTAGGATTCAGATTGACGCTGTCAGGAGGGAGCAAAACAGTGCGAGCCATGTTCTAGCAAACCTGGGGCGTCGTCAAGGTCTTTCAAAGGTTTGGCCCAAATCAGGGCCGGATGAAGTTCTGACTTGTTGTCAGACAGATTGTAATCCTACCTAGGGGCTAGATTTCCAACTCGCAAAAAAAAAGAAACAACACATGAAAATGAGAGAAGAAAAAAGATTATATCGAAGCACATGAAAGTTGCATGAATAGTTTTAGGATAGAGCGCTCGTGAACATGCTTTGATGTTACGCGAATGAGTGAAAGAGGCCAGAGGGGATGTTGAAATTCCTATAGAATTGTCCTCGGGACAAATTTGGCGATACTTTTCTAGTTTATCCAAAACCCCTTTGGAGGAAAATTGTTGAAGGATTCCCGCAAAAGTATGTGACGGACTGACGGATTATAAATCTGTAGAAACTAAATGCCTTCAATCCCATGAGGTCCTTAATTTGTCACAAAATTCCCCCCAAAAAAAATGACAGAGAGTTGCTGTTTTCCTTTAAAAAGTGTCACAAAAGATGTCATTTAGAAGTAATTAGCATGTAACTAGTACAACAGTGATTAATGGACAGGGTTCTAACCTCTTTTTTCACCCCTAGAACTTAGGATTATAATTGTTGCGATGAATTGGATCAGACCCAACTTGCGTGTTTATACTAGATCAGATCCAGTTAGCAGAAGCGTTAATCAAAACCCCACTAATTAGCACTTAGCTGCTCCATGAAGCAACCAAGGCAATCCACCTGTTATTGTTCCATCCGTACATCGATCTACTCCCATCTCACCCTACGTACAGCCTCTCCGTAACTAACCTTCTGATCCTACTTCCATTAGTTGCATCACCATATATAGCACAGCAATCTCGCAGTAGTATCACAGAACAAGAAGAAGCTAGCAAGAAGCACCAGCCACCAGGCAATGGAGAAGCAAACGCGATCCATGGTGGCCTCCATCCTCCTCTTGCTCCTCTCCCTGTCCTTAACCGTCCCGTCCGTGCGCGGCCAGACGGCCGCGGCGGCGCCGGCACCGGCAGCGGCCCCTGTGAAGTCGATCAGGGCGGTGCTGACCAAGGCCGGGCAGTTCACCAAGTTCCTCCAGTTGCTCAAGTCCACGCAGGAGGAGGATCAGATCGATTCCCAGCTCAAGGGCAAGGCCTCCGCCGGCGCCGGCTTCACCGTCTTCGCGCCGACGGACAACGCCTTCACCTCGCTCAAGGCCGGCTCCCTGAACGCCCTCTCCGACCAAGAGAAGACGTCGCTAGTGCAGTTCCACGTGCTCTCGCAGCTGCTCCCCATGGCGCAGTTCGACACAGTGAGCAACCCGCTGCGCACGCAGGCGGGGGACACCGGCAGGGGCAAGTACCCGCTCAATGTCACGGCCGACGGCAGCGGGAGGGCGAACATCTCCACCGGCGTCGTCAACGCCACCATCGACAGCACGCTCTACACCGGCGACAAGCTGGTAGTGTACCAGGTGGACAAGGTGCTGCTGCCGTGGAAGCTCTACGGGCCGCCCGTGCCCGCGCCCGCGCCGTCTCCGGCGACGGACAAGGACAAGAAGAAGAAGGCCGGTCCGGTGGCGGTGGCCGACGCGCCGGAGGCCGATACCGCAACGGCGTCGGAGGCGGTGCCACGCAGGATGCGGGGCCTCGGCGGCAGTCTGTTCGGGGTGGCCGTCGCCGTGGCAGCCGCGTGGTGTGTCATGTGACGAGGGAGCGATGTGTTGCCATGTCATGCACTTGAACGTTATTCCTTTTCCTTTCCTTCGTCGAGATACGACAGTCGACAGGTACTGAAATTGTTCGGTTGCTCTGGTGTGGTTTTTGTTTTTGTTTTTCGTTCTACTGCTATTTCTGTACGGTTAATGTATTTCTACAAGTTTTGTAAAGTTTGGTGGTTGATGTTTATTCGGTTTTGCTATTTCTTATTTGACCGAGAATTAAGTTAGAGCTCACCCAACTCTAATTCCGTTAGATTTAAATTGTGATTCGTGCGGGTTGTGAGTTGCACATAAGTTGGAACTCATATTTTCTCCGGTTACACATGGGTTGGCTTGCAACTGATATATTTTTCGGGTGCAGATGTTTTTACACATGAGTTATATTGGGATTTTCCCAATTACACATGAGTTGCAACTAAACTTTTCTCATTTGCGCATTACACGTGAATTGGGCATGCAACTGGATGATGTCATCTAACTGAGAGTTAGCTTATTTCTCACTCGAGTGAGCCCTAGTCGTTCCCTGTTTATTGATCTTTGCAAATTTTGCGCTTGCTCTGTGATCCTCTCAATTATAATGAGCATGGGAGATTACTGATGGCGGAAGGCCCTCGAGTTGCGTCCTTTTTAAATCTCTCATGAGACGACGAGCATTACCTTTGACTTTGAGTCCATCATCTTGACAGTTGCCATACAATTTTTTAAAAAAATACACCCTGAAAAGTGTATCACATATCAAAAAAAGAAATTTCAAGAGGCAAATTTTACAACGCCGCCAGCAGCTCATCTGCTGCCAACAAGAGGTGGCGGCTCCTCACCAAAGAACAAATCTCCTGGCAGCAACCAGTCCGGCGCGAGGGGCAGAAAGATGAAAACCACCCCACAAAAGAGCCTAGCGGCCCTCCAAATCTCGAACTGCCACCTAATCATGTGCGTAGGGTTGCAAGGCGGAGCCCGATCCGCCCCGTTCCCTAGTCAATATTCGTCGGGTTAGTTGTAGCAATTCTTAGCGACTGGTTCAGTTTTCCACTACACCGTGATTTAGCGGGTTTTATGCGGGACACCACTTAGAACCCTACACGCGTCCCATCTGGATTGCCCCAAGCCACTATAGCTCTCGACCAGACCTCTCTCGCAACCACATAACCAAGAAAAAGGGTAGGCTGCAGCGAGTCCAAATTGATGATAATATATGCATTGAAAAAATGTTCAAATTGTAGCTGAAATGTTGCTAATCATTTACTGAATACTATCTAAATTTTGTGCTTACAATAACGATCAAGCTATTTGGTCATGAATGAAACCAAACCTGAATTATCAGGTACCCGAATTTATCGTGTAGTAAAATTTACAAATATATTTCGGTCTTCATTTTTGAACCAATGAATTTGAAACAGACCGAAATACAACAACCAACCGAATTTTCACGCTCCGCATTTGAATCCACATAGGCAGTCTCTAATCCATCTCCAAATCCGAAAAATATACTCCCTCTGTATCAAAATATAAGATGTTTTAGATATTTCAAAAGGTATCACATACGTATTGAAATGAAATGAGTGAATCCACACACTAATACGTGTCTAAGTATATCCATATCATGAAAATGCTCGATATCTAAAACATTTTACATTTTCATACGGAGGAAGTAAATGGTAAGAAACACAGTTTGAGCAAAATCCAGTCCGTTTACACCCGTACGGCCAACAAATGGTTTCCAAAAAGGACACGGAGATCCGACTATATTTACAGGGACCAGGACGTAAGAGAGCAAAATCTTCTTCTTACACATCTCTCCCCCCTTCTTTCCGCGTCACCACCCGTGTACTCCTTCGGTCCTTCCTCACTCGTCTTCCTGCTTCTCTCGCCCGCATCGCGATCACCTCACCTCCCGGCTCCCCCGTCTCGCCGGAGATCACAAGGGGCGCCGCCCGTCCCCCCGCGATGGACGCCTCCTACCGCCGCGCCGGCGCCGGAGGAGGCGGCGGCTCCGCGCCCCGCACCGTCGAGGACATCTACAAGGACTACCGCGCCCGCCGCTCCGCCATCCTCCGCGCCCTCACCAACGGTAACGCCTCCGTCCTCCCCACGGACCCTCCCCGCCGCCCCCTAAACCCCAGACCCCACCCCTAACCCTCCCCCCTTTTGCTCCGCAGACGTCGATGACTTCTACGCGAAGTGCGATCCAGGTGAGCTCCCGTCGCGATCTCTCCCCACCCCCGTGCTACTGTTTCGATTCGATTGGCCGCGAGCCGCCTCCTCAGATCGCGATGTGGTTTCGTCCCGGCAGATAAGGAGAACCTGTGCCTGTACGGCTACGCCAACGAGGCCTGGGAGGTGGCGCTGCCGGCGGAGGAGGTGCCCACCGAGCTGCCGGAGCCGGCGCTCGGGATCAACTTCGCCCGCGACGGGATGAAGCGCACCGACTGGCTCGCGCTCGTCGCCGTCCACTCCGACTCCTGGCTCGTCTCCGTTGCCTTCTACTATGCCGCGCGGCTCACCCGCAGCGACAGGTATGCTGATTATGATATGATGTCCTCCTCTGTTCCTTTGAATTCCAGTGA
Source organism: Poa pratensis (assembly GCA_947311845.1). Lineage (NCBI taxonomy): Eukaryota > Viridiplantae > Streptophyta > Magnoliopsida > Poales > Poaceae > Poa > Poa pratensis. The sequence goes on from CAMZMU010000042.1 coordinate 71,016,874, forward strand.
TGCTTGTGCTGCAGTACTAGTGTGACGCATTCATGTTAAGGTTCTTAACTCCGTACAATTTAGAAAACTATTATTAGCTCATAGAGGCAAGTTGTTACCTGTTGGGGTCTTGTATAGACAAGAGGATATATGTCTTGTGTAGATAAGGGGATCTGTGGGCATTCATGTTAAGATTCTTAAATCCGGACTGTATAGGATTCTATTATTAGCTTGCTTGCTGTGTTATTTATGTGCGTGTGAAGGTGATCTGTGGGTCTGTTTCGATTTTTTTTTTTTTGATTTATTACATACCGGGGAATGAGTCTTCATTAGTGGTTATTATGTGATCTCATGGAGAAGGAGATTTAACTCACTCTATCATGGAGAACTTGCCTGTGGCAAGATGGTTAGTTGGGTGGTTGTACCCCTAGCCCACCAGAGTTCAAACCCCAGGTTTGACGCTGGTGTTTCTCATTTAAGGCGGAATATTCTTCAGTGGGAGGCGACGTTCCCGTCGACAGCGAGGCGCCCGTGGTGACTTCGTCAATCTCAAGACTCGACCCGCCGACTCAGTCTCTCGGAGGTGCTCATAGGGGTAGGGTGTGCGTGCGTGCGTTCATAGGGGTGAGTGTGTGCGCGTGTATATGAGCGCTTGCGTTGTACTGTGTTTCGCAAAAAAACTCACTCTATCATGGTTGTTTCTTGTCTAAATGCTCTATCTAGTAATGCAAAAATAGCTAAGTGGAGAAAGATTATAAGGTTATAAACTCATGAGTAGTAACTTCATTGACGTGAGGGCAAATCTAATTGTTTTTCTATGTTGTAGTCTCTTGATGTAAAATTCCAACCGTGCCTAATATATCCATGGATTTCGGTTTTGTGCATAAGGCTGTTGCACCTAGTCTGTGTGTGCTAACTGGCCATGGCCAGATGGAGGATTGTGTGGTATATAAGCTCATAAAATTATGATTTTGAGGAACACATCCATGATTGTTCTGTCCCTCTTATGTTTGGAACCGTGTTAACTTTCAAGGATGTATGTAAAGAATAAACATTTCTTCTTGAGCCAATAACAATGTTGACATCATATGTTGATTATGTTCTTTTTTTGTGTGACAACGGATAATTCTGTTTGCCACTTGAAAAAGGTTTCTTACTCAATATTGCCATAAAATGTCAATGTTGATGTGATACTCCACATATGCCTCCTTTCTGACGGAACCAACAATCTTCCTGGTTAAGCCAAGTTTTGGATTCAGTTTTAGGTTCTACCTTGTATTTCCCACAGAGATGTATTTTTCTCTTGTGCAAAATTTGTAAAACTTCCAAAAACACACTATCGCATAAGTTATTGAAACACATATTTTACATAAGAAGATTTTATGTCAGAAAACTCTAGATTTAAGGTTGAACCGTTATATGCAACAATACTTACACACCTGGTCAAGTTGTTAGCCTCTTGTCCTTGCACCTTCCTATAGCAGAGATTCAACCAAGGTTGTAACCTGCTGGAGTTGTATCCAGAGGATTACATGTGGGCTGGGCTTGTCATTATGGTTGCATGTAACGGTTCAGTCTTAAATCTGAAGAAATGTGGTATGCCGAATGACATTGATAAAAGGGTTTTTCCTTGGGGAAACTCCATCTATTCTTCCGCCCAATACTACCGCTTCATTTTTGCTCAAGCACCACAAGACAAGGCCATTGACCTCATTTGGAATTCTAAATGCTTACCGAAGCTTCGTATATTTCTTTGGCTGCTGTTCCATGATAGATTGAACACTAAAGATCTTATGCTAAGGAAACATTGGCACTTACAGGATGGATCTCGCTGTGTGCTATGTACTGACCAAGTTCTGGAGGCATATGATCACCTGTTTTTCCTATGCCCCTTCGCTGCTGCTTGCTGGAATAAAGTGGGCATCACTTGGAACATTCTGCTACCGATCTCACCGCGTGTCCTGCTAGCCTGTCAAACGTTCACAGGGCCCTGTTTCATGGAAGTCATGGCGTGTGTTTGCTGGAACATCTGGAAGATCAGAAACGACTTCATTTTCAATCATGTGCCTGCAACTCTTCGGAAGTGGAGGGTGATGTTTCAGGCAGATTTGCTGCTTCACCAACATAGAGTTAAGCCGAGCCTTGTTGCTCCCTTGATAGATTGGACTAGATCTTCTTTTACCTAACCATGTATTCGTGGTTCTTTATTGACCCCCATTGAACTTGTTTATTTGTACTCATAGGCAGTCACTAATTTGGTGACTTCCTATCATATTTAATTGAAAATTACACCGTAGGGGTTTCCCCTACGGTAACGGGTGTCAAAAAAAATCTTCTTAATCCGCAGCTATGTGAAAGAACTTAAATCTGGAGTTTTGTGATTGCCTGTACAAATACCTGTAGACTGTAAATGGCGTACCCAGTGCCGAAAGCTCCTTTGGGTCTGGGGAAGGGAATTTCTGGGCAGCCTGTAGACTGTAGTTTTCAATAATTTAGTATCGTCTCTTTGTTGGCTGTCTCCTTTGTGAGAAACTTTTCCAACTTCATATTCCTTACAGAGACATTGTACTACTCAAGTTGTCTTAGCTACCTTCTTTTTTCCATGTTTGGTATATTCTTACGCTGGTCGAAGATGAGTTTGAATTGAAGGGATATCATTGAGCGACAAACAATTACAGCTGCTTTTGGTATCCTGTAATTTCTCGTTAGTTTAGCACCTGTTATTAGGTTTTCCCAATGTTAATTAAATGGCATAGTGCCTGCCTTTTTCCCTTGAAATTGCTTTTCCCATTTTGGGTGCTTTTTCAATTGTGATTAAATCTGAATTATGTTCTGCAAACATTTATTGCTTCTGCATAGGGATGTCTCTGAAGTTTTGCAGACCAATAGTTTATTGTGTTCTGTTGAGTTAACCATTTCTATTTGTGTAAACTGTTCTATTAATCTGTATGGGTTGTTATCATATTAAACCTTGATCAGATGCTGAATTACATCTAGATGAGTAAATACCGTGGACATTTGAAGACTATATGAATTCTTGGAATGCTTGTATGTTTTGTAGATCGATCAATGCTTAACCATCAGTAGTTCATCAACTAAAAACCACTTGTATGCTAGTCAATGATGATAAGTAAGCCTGTATTTCTTCATTTGGCATCACCATGCATATTAGCACTGCCCTTTGTCAAACGATGCCACACAAGGAATCTATTCCGAGTTTTTCGATAGTCTGAGATTTGTGAGAACTGGTTGAATATTTTAGTTTGGATTTGAAGAATAGAAGGAGGACGAACACAAGCTAATAATTATTTTGGCGTTATTTTCTACGTTTGGGTTTTCTTGGTGGGGTTCTGAGTCTTTTTTAAGCAAGAATTATTTTTCTGATCCTATGGGTATCTAAGTAGCCACGCCATCGTAAGCAGCCCATGGCTTGATCCCTCCTTTGTTTTTATGTGAGATTCACGTACAGAAACTTGATTATGTCTGGGCTGAGTGCAACTATAGATGTAATACAATTTATCGGGATAATGTATGCAATTATGAATCCGTTAGACAATGGTCTAAGTAACACTGTGAATGCAAATACAAAAGAAGGGAATTTACTGCTACCTGTTGTAGCATTTCCTTTTGTTGTAAAGTGTAAGTTGACATGATGTTACTATGTTATCTTACTGTTTCACTCGGCAATCCAACAGGAAACGTTTATTCGGCATGATGAATGATCTGTCAACCGTTTATGAAGTCATCTCAGAGATGAGATTGAAGGAGAGGGACAGATCTGGTGGCATTGACAACAGTGCTAGAAACAAGCTGCCAGCCAAGGTAATAGATATTCTTTGCTGTTTTGACCTCATCCCTTCTCTTACATACGATTTATTCTGTCTCCCAGCATGCACGCGAGGCGCCACCACCACCACGTGTAGAACATAGTGCCAGGGAGGCCGACGAAGGCTACGATGAAGATGACGGCGACCACAGCGAGACCCTATGCGGGACATGCGGTGGGATATATAGCGCGGAGGAATTCTGGATCGGGTGCGATGTGTGCGAGAGGTGGTACCACGGCAAGTGCGTGAAGATAACTCCTACGAAGGCGGAGAGCATAAAGCAGTACAAATGCCCGAGCTGCAGCTCGAAGAGACCTAGGCTGACCTAGGCAGAAGTAGCAGCCGCCACCCTCCACCGGGGAGGGGGTGGCCGGCCCCCATGGATTGGGGGCCTTGAAGCAGCAGTGGTTGAGACTCTAGACTCCTTGTGCAAGGCTAACTGCTGCAGCCTTGCTATGTTTACTGTACCTTCCGTTTCAGGTTTACAAATGGTGATGATGCTAATGCATGTGAGGAAAGATCACACACATTTTCATAGCCTTCTAACGTTTCTGTGTCCTGAAGAGGAGTTAAAAATGTGTATGTTGCCGGGGAAGGGATAGTAGAATGACGGAAATATGTGTAACTTTTCGTGGAAAGTTCAATCTTCCAATAATCCCAGAGGTTTATTTATGATATTCTATGTTAATATATGTATTTGTCTATTCGGCTGTCATGTTGAACCTGTGGTGAAATAACAACTTTGGTTATCCTGAAGAAACTACAATAGTTGGTTTACCGACTGTACGAGAGTTAGCCTAAAGTATAACTCGTGAGTAAACTTGTAAAATTATCTGCACTTCAAACAAGTAGTTTCACTTTAGTTTTGTAGTTTTATAAAACAAATATGTTTACATAGTTTGATAGTATTTGCTTGGACATGGGAGTTGCCGTCCCCCGTATATTGGCTGCCCAGTTTCGAATTTGAGATTCCATGCTACATTTCCGCTTGTGATGATTTGAGAAGACTGGAGGATACTGGTAGACTAGCCAAGGTGTTCTGGGAAGAGGAAGTAGGGTGACTTTTTTTGGGCTTATGATTGTGCATAAGCCTGCTTATTGATTCCAGTGGGCAGAAACTCTAGAGAGGGACTTCTTTTGGGCTTGTACTGTTTTGGCTTATTTACTGTGATGAGTTGTAAGATGTCTTTTTTGCCCCTGAAGTTGACATTAATTTTTTCTAGAATACAATTTGGTAGTAATTTGGAGGAGATATTTTGTAGAGTACCCCTAATGTATTTTATTTACAGGCAATCAAATGAAAAATGATGAGAACATGTGTATTTGACATGCACACGTACTAATCACTCCTTGACGGCACAAGGCAATAACTTGCTGACCTTATACGTATGGCTCTCTAGGCATCAGCTAGCTACAACTTGTAACGATGGAGCGTGTCCTGCTCCCGACTACGTGCATGCGACAGACTTGTCCAGCCTCAGTCCAGCAACGGAAGAGATAAGCATCAGCGTGACATAAAATAAAATTTAAATGAAAATTGAGCTAGCTTACGATCCGATCCAAACGCCGGTTGGGTGCTCGCCGTTGGGAGAGCTGTCGTCAGCGCGTTGAGAGGCGGGCGGGGGCGTGTGGAGAGGCAGACGCGGGTGGAGAAGCGGGGCAGGCGCTTGAGAGGCCGGCGGGCTGCTGGAGCTTCGCGGGCGGGGCCGGCGGCGATGGAGCAGCGGCGGCGGCGGATGGGAACCTAGCTAGTGCGGGCGAAGTGGCAGGGTCGAGGGTAGGCCTGGACATAAAGTTTGAACCTCGGGTAACTCGACTGCTTTGAGCTCGACTCGTTTTGTTAATGAACCGAGCTGAACAGCAATTTTAGCTCGTTAACACTAACGAGTTAAACAATTAAACTAACGAGTTTTACGAGCTATCGTTAGCAAGGTGCTAGTAGGCTGCAAATCTACATCTTTTAAGTATTTCTGCATACGGTAGGTCTTTGACAAATACATGTCAGCATATTTTTATAAATATATCTATCCAAAATCTGTTGTTGCTGATGCTTGCTTGATAGTTTGCTTAATTAGCTCAATACCTTGATACATTTTCTTAACGAGTTTTAACGAGTGAAAGGATCGTATGACACCTAGAGGGGGGGGGGGGGGGGGGGTGAATAGGTGCTACTTCAATTTTAGTACTTTTTAAATTTAGGCTTGACACATAAGGTAAATTCTCTAGATATGCAACTATGGTGAATTTACCTATATGACAAGCTAGCAACTAAGCAAGGTACACTAAGTAAAGATGGTAAATAAGGATAGAAGTAACCGAAAGTGAAAGCACGCGGAGACACGGATGTAATCCCGAGTTCCTCCCTTTTAGGGGAGTACGTCTCGTTGAAGAGGTGTGAGCTACCACAAAGGTCAGAACTCAACCGCCACAAAGGCGGGTGCACCTTCTTCTCCGATGAACCGCACCACAAAGGTTTGGTTCACCTTCCACTATCGGAATCCTTCAAGACGGAATCCGGAGCCCTTACAACAACGATCCGGGGCACAACCCACAAGAGGATTGGGGGCTCCCGAACAGCTACAATCTGTCACAAAGACAACAAGTGAGTACAATAAGAAGCTAGGTTTTCCTAATGGAAATCCTAGCCAAGGGGCCCTCAAGTGAATGAGGGGGAAATGAAGAACGGCTTGGTGAAGATGTAGATCCGGTCCTTCTCCTTCAATCCTCCAAGTATCAACGAGTTTGGGTGGAGGGATTGGGAGATCTAGTGATTCTTGAGCTTACAATAATGGAGACTTCAAGTTTGGGCGAGCTACCAAGCTGGAGGTAGGTGGAGGGGTATAAATACCCCTCCAGAAAAACTAGCCGTTTCTGTCCACTTGGGCTGGAGACTCCGGACTGGAAGTCCGGAGACTCCGGGCAGGCCGGAGACTCCGGGGGTACTCCGGGGTCACTCCGGACCCAATGCCGAAGCTGCCGTCGCTTGGTCACTTCACTTTAAAAACTCTGCCTGGGGCGGAGACTCCGGACTGGAGGTCCGGAGACTCCGGGCTGACCGGAGATCCGGGGTTACTCCGGGGTAACTCCGGACCCGATACCGTAGCTGCCGTCGTATGGTCAAAGCCAGAGAGGCTGGAGACTCCGGTCGGGGCAAGCAAAATGCAGACTTCATTTTCCTGTCTGGTGATTCGATGCAACGTGCAAATATTTCTTTTGACTCCTGCACCACTTAACATCACTTAGATAAATCCTAGTGTTGTTGCCTAACACACAAAAACTAAGGGATATAAAATATGCCCTTTCAATCTCCCCCTTTTTGGTGTTAGATGACAACACTCGGATTTGCAATAAAACACACAACAAATATCGACATGTTCCACAAAGGATTCAAGAGACTCCCCCTACATGTGTGCATACAAGTAGTTTGCATTTGAATACAAATGCTCAACATGTAGAGGAGAGATAACTCACAAGAAATATTGAACATGATAAATTTCATCAACACAAGGACATATCAAGATAATGGTTTGAGAGGAAGGGTAACATACCTTGTGCATAATGTTGTAGAATATAAACCAATGCACAAAAAATATATCATCACAAAGATAGATACCATCTCAACCATAGATAGAGTGAAATATCCATAAGTTCCACACGGACGGAATAAAACATAGTCTCATACGAATAAAAAGCAAATAGGTTCAACAACAAAGATAAAAGGACACAAGCTTCAAAGAAATGATAAACGAGCATGCTTGTGTCCGACCCATGCAAATCCCACGAGAGAACCTAGTAGAACTACTTCTCCCCCTTTGGCATCGAAACGCCAAAAAGGGAAAAGAGCGATGCTAACGAAACCCAAGGCGATCACTCTTCGTCTTCATCATAGTCCTCATCATCATCCCCACTTTCAGCATCACGATCATCTCCACTTGCTTCACCACTTGCTTCTTCACTATCGTCTTCCTCATCACTTTCTTCTTCATCGCGCATAGGAGCCTTTCCGGTGTTGCGAGACGAGGTAGGCATGGAGGTCACATCATCATAATCATTCCATGGAAAGATATCCACATTCCACTTCTCAAGGGAAATAGTTGCTTCGGATGGCGGAGTTTCGGGTTCATCTTCTTCGCGAGGAGGAGTGAGACCACCATTGTTGGCTTTGCGCATTTCCTTTATCATGATGGCTTGATTGGACAAGATCCTCTTGTTTGTAACATATTGTTGATGATTTTCCTTGTGGGTCGCAACACCCATGCACATCATAGCCTTCTTCCACCAAGAAACCTTCTTGAACTCATCATTGACTCTTTGCTTGCCACCAACATCCCAAGAGGGTGGAGTGGCATTTTTCCTTCTTGCCCTAGGCGCTTCTCGCGCCTCTACCTCTTCATAAGTGTCTTGAGCAAGATGATGGCCGAGCACTTGAAGGTAACCATAAGAGTGTTTCTTGAAACGGGATTGATCGAGTTTGGGAATCTTTTTGAGGATGAGCTTCATGACATATGGAGCATACATAGGATTCTTCCTCTCATAGATAGCAATGTTGATCTCACACCGGATATAGTCCATGACATCAATCTCAAACCCTTGGCAATCCGGTCCGGCAAGGTATGTCATGTGGCAATGATGCATGAGGTTCACTAGAGCTCCACGGATAGCATCCGTATTCCCGGCTTGAGGTGCAATGCTCCAACGAAACATACGAATCAAAATGTTGTAGAGGGGCTTGAGACCTTTGGTGGTAGCAATGGCACCATTTTTTGCAGCAAGAGGAGCGAGGAGCTTCTTATCATAGGCCACTCCTTCAACATGCATTCTTCGACCAACTGAGATGTTCACACCTTTGAACTCATATCCCAAAGCTTCTCCGAATTCTGAAAATTTTGCACTAACTTTGAGAGGCCCCGTCATCCAAGTCATTTGGGTGTCCTCCTCATCTCCAAGCACAAGAGTGGCAAAGAATGTTGCACCATCTCAATATCATAATCTTGTTGGAGGGAAATGAGGTGCTCAAGACCAATCTTTCTAGCAACCCAAATTGCTTCCTTAAAGTAATCCTTCTTGGCCAACACTTCAAATTGCAAGGGTTTTTGAGGACACACAAGGGCTTTTGGGTCCAAATTGGCATAAGTTCCTTCATAATGAGCTCTTGCTCCCTTCTCCAAAAATGACCATCGTTTGAATTGTTGGGCATGTCATAGAAATTCTGTGCCCTCATGGAGCGGAACTCCTCCTTGTTCAAGTCCTTCAAAGTGGTGATGTTGTCAAACTTAGCCTTCTTGGCCCTTTCTTCTCGAAGGAGGGCAGCCTCTTGCCTAGCCCGAGCAGTCTCAGCAGCCTTTTGCTTCTTTAGGGCACCACTCTGCACATGCTTGTCTTGCTCTGCATCATAGACCAAGTAGTCTCGACCTTGAAGCTTCTTCTTCTTCTTCTTGATATTCGAGGATGAGGATGAAGCACCGGGGTACCTTTTGTTAGCTGTGAAACAGGAGTAGATAGGTAGCATTGAGATAAGCATACATGTCCATGGAATCAAAAGAAGGAAACAATTGGAGAGAAATTTCTTCAGAGATGATCTGGGCCGGAGTCTCCGGCCACACCGGAGTCTCCGGTCAGGGGGACCGGAATCTCCGGCCTGAGACAGGAACTTCCAACCTAGGTCAAATCTGAGCGAAAAATCGACACCAACCAATTCCTAGAGAGTACATTGCCATCCTAAAGGTTCTACACCACGAATTTCAACAAGAACTACTCTCAAAACTAGATCTAGGAAGAATCCTAGAGGAAGAGAGAGAGAGGTACCCGTGTCCTTCATGGTGAGATCCAAACGGAGGGGAGGAAGATCCCCGACGCTTGGGAGGTGGAGGAGCCGGTGGCACGGCGGATTCCGGCGGCGGGGAGCGGCCGGAGGCGAGCCCGGAGGACGGCGGCGAACTGGGGAAAGGTTGGGACGGGGGGAAGTGAGGAGTTGAGAACACACTCTTCTCCCCGTGCCCTAAAAGGAACCCAGTGAATCGACCGGGTCCGGAGTCTCCGGCCTAAACACCGGAGTCTCCGGCCTGAGCCGGAGTTTTCCAGGTTTAGGGCGGAGACTCTGGACAGACCGGAGTCTCCGGTGTTGCACACCGGAGTCTCCGGACCCAAACACTCCAAAACTGCCAGATTTTTGTGGGAGACATGTATGTTGCAAGAGGAGCATGTTTTTAGGTAGGAAAGGCTTGGATGAGAACAAGGTCACTGATGGTGGGATACGCACTTGGAAGTTGCAAGATCAAATAAAAAGACCAATTTCCAAGTGTTTCTCCCAAAGACAAATAAAAGGTCTAGAAAACCTAAATAAAACCAATAAGCCCAAATAAGATCCAACTCCTCACAAAGAGGAGGGCGGTGGCCTAGGCCACCATGTATGAGTGTGTGGTGTGACACCGCGAAGATGTATCTTGGGTTCACGGCCACTACTCGTCATTTAAGCTCACAATTCATAGAACGAATATAGAGATGCAAATGAATTCTTACTATCGGCATAATGGGGGGAGGGATAGTCCAATGGATTAGGACCGCACTCCCCCTATGTCCATGCCTACACCTAAACCAAATAGATAGTCAAGAAATAGGTGTGTATGCAAGATGGTCAAGTCAAGCTCCTAGAATCCACGATATTTAGCTCATGCCTCAAGAAGGTGAATCTTGCTTCATCAAGTGGCTTCGTGAAATGTCGGCAAGTTGATCTTTGGTTGGAATATAGCCAAGCTCAATATCACCACGAGCAATATGATCCCGAATAAAATGATGACGAATCTCAATATGCTTCGTTCTTGAGTGTTGCACCGGATTGTGGCCAATCTTGATAGCACTTTCATTGTCACATAAAAGAGGCACTTTGTCACAATTGACACCGTATTCCTTTAAAGTTTGCCTCATCCATAACAATTGAGTGCATGCACTTGCGGCCGCCACATACTCGGCTTCGGCGGAAGATAGAGATATACAATTTTGCTTCTTAGAAGACCAACTCACCAAGGACCTACCAAGAAATTGGCATGCCCCGGAAGTTGATTTCCTATCATCCTTGCAACCCCCAATCCGAATCCGTGTACCCGGCAAGAGAGAAATTAGTGCCCTTTGGGTACCACAAACCAAACCTTGGGGTATCAACCAAATATCGAAGATTCTATTGACCGCCACCATGTGGCTTTCTTTAGGAGCGGCTTGATACCTTGCACACACCCCTACACTCAACACAATATCGGGTCTAGATGCACAAAGATAAAGCAAAGAACCAATCATAGAGCGATAAAGTTTTTGGCAAACATCGATACCGTCGGGGTTAAGTTCAAGATGGCATTTGGTGTCCATGGGAAACCGCTTGCCCTTAGCATTGTGCATTTGAACCTCTTGAGCATGTCTTGGGTATATTTGGTTTGAGAGATGAAAGTCCCTTCATTCAATTGCTTGATCTCAAAACCGAGAAAGAACTTCAACTCGCCCATCATAGACATCTCGAACCTATCGGTCATAAGCTTTGAAAATTCATCATTGAAAGCTTTGTTAGATGAGCCAAATATAATATCATCAACATAAAGTTGGCATATGAAAAGCTCCCCTTTGACCCTCTTAGTAAAGAGAGTGGGATCGATTTGCCCCAATTCAAATCCACGGTCTAGCAATAGCTCTCTTAGGTGCTCATACCAAGCACGAGGTGCTTGTTTGAGACCATAGAGCGCCTTATCAAGCTTGTAGACATGGTTAGGGAATTTAGGGTCCTCGAAACCCGGTGGTTGCTTAACATATACCAACTCCTTTAAAGGACCATTAAGAAAGCACTTTTCACATCCATTTGTTGCAATTTAAAGTTATGATGTGATGCATATGCAAGAAGGATACGGATGGACTCAAGGCGAGCCACGGGTGCATAAGTCTCTCCAAAATCAATGCCTTCAACTTGAGAGTACCCTTGTGCAACCAATCTTGCCTTGTTCCTCACAACCATTCCATGCTCATCTTGCTTGTTCTTGAATATCCACTTTGTGCCTATAACATTGCGGCAATCTTTTGGCTTCTCAACTAGATTCCACACTTTGTTGCGCTTGAAGTTATTGAGTTCATCATGCATAGCTTCTAACCAATCCGGATCTTCAAGAGCTTCAAACACTTTCTTTGGTTCCACCATGGAAATATGAGCTTGATGTTCACTAAAGTTTGCCAATTGCCTTCTTGTGGTAACACCCTTCTTGTGGTCACCAATGATGTTTTAGATGGTGACTCTTTTTCAAAGTCTTTACAATTCTTGCTTTACGACGGGCTTCGATATCTCTATTGCATCTTGGAGGTATCTCTTGATCATCTTGATCATTTGAGTCCCCGTCTTGACCGGAATGTTGACCTTGATCATCTTGAAGCACATCTTCAACAAATGAAGGAGAGGGTTGATCTTGGTCATGACCTTGGCTAGCATCAACAATAGGAGAACTTGGTTCTTGCATAGCAACTTGGTCAACATGAGGAGGGTCTTGAACTTGTTCTTGGGGGTGCATCATTTGCTTCCATGATAGGCGCCGTTTCAACTTGTGATGAAGAGGCCTCCACTTGAATGGAGCTTGGACTTGCTTGAGGAGACTCGTAATGAATCTCAACGGGGCGATGGAAACCAATGCCCATTCTTCTTATAGCATCTTGAGGCTCTTCATTATCTACATCACAAACATGAAATTGCGCCACTTGGGAGCCGTCATTCTCATCGAACCTCACATCACAAGATTCTATGACTTTCCCAACGGTTTGTCATAGACTCTATAGGTGTGAGATTCGGCACCGTACCCAACAAAAACACCCTCTAAAGCTTTAGATTCAAATTTAGACAAACGAACACTTTTGTTCTTATAGAAACACTTACAACCAAATACTCGGTAGTAGGAGACATTGGGCTTGTTGCCGGTGAGCATCTCATAAGATGTAAACTTCTTGCCAACACGAAAGAATAGCCGGTTAGATGAGTGACACGCCGTGGAGATAGCCTCGGCCCATAAGAATAGCGGAGACTTAAACTCCGCCAACATAGACCTTGCCATATCCATGAGAGTCCGGTTCTTCCTTTCGGCTACACCATTTTGTTGAGGGGTATATGCAGCGGAATATTGATGACGAATCCCCTCTTCACTAAGAAACTCATTTAAGGTGTAGTTCTTGAACTCGGAGCCATTATCACTCCTAATGACCAAAATAGGGACATTGTATTGGCGTTGAACAATATTGGAAAAGTCGATGACGGCTTGTTGGGTCTCATCCTTCGTCTTGAAGAAATAAACCCAAGTAAATCTTGAATAGTCATCAACAATCACCAAACAATATTTCTTCCCACCAAGACTAGGTTGAGGCACGGCACCAAAGAGATCAACATGAAGAAGTTCCAATATCCTCTTTGATGAAATGATGGTCTTGCTTGGATGGGGAGAATCATGCATCTTTCCTTCAACACAAGCCCTACAAAGACGATCTCTAGAAAAAGAAACATTGTCTTTTAGTCCAAGAATGTGGCCACCCTTGTGAAGACTTTGCAAAGTTCTCATGTTGACATGGGACAAGCGGCGATGCCACAACCATCCCACGTCGGCCTTTCCGAATAGGCATATTGCTTGAGTGTTGGTAGACCCCGAAAAGTCCACCACGAACAACTCATTTTCAACATACCCAACGAACATGACCTTTAGAGTCTTGCTCCTCAAGAGTACCACCATATCAATAGTAAAATGGACATCAAAATTCATCTTATTAAGTGCACGAACGGACATAAGATTGTAACCGAGGGACTCGACAAGCATGACATTTACAAGGGTGATATCCTTTGCAACTACCACCTTGCCGAGACCCGTTACCTCCGCTTTTGATTTATCACCATAGGAGACGGATGCTTGATTTATATTTGGTCCCAACTCCGTCATGATCTCTTTGCTTCCGGTCATATGACTAGTGCATCCACTATCAACCACCCATTTAGACCCACCGGAAGCATAGTCCTACAAGAAATCATTGCTTGGTTTTAGGTACCCATTTCTCAATGGGTCCTCTTTTGTTAGCAACAAGGGTCTTAGGAACCCAAATAGAGTAAGCAATGTAACCATCATAAGGACCAACATATTTTGCATAAACATCCCCATAGTAATCAACATAAAGAAAGTAGTTGGGATTGTTATGCCCCGCAAAGTCACTACGAGTGGTCTTGCCCCTAGTGGCATTACCATCCGCAATGGGAGTCTTGGCTTGTGCGGGCTTGGCATTGGTGTTGCTCTTCTTCTTCTTTGCCTTGGCCACATAACCAAGGCCCTCCTTCCCTTTGTGTGGCTTTTGCTCAAAAATTTGAGCAACACCTTTTCTTTACCTTTAGGAATAGAGGTCTTGGCACTAGTGGCCTTGGCAAGCTCAACCTTCAACCTAGCATTTTCCTCAATAACATTTGCATGATCACAAGAGGGAGTAGAGGTGCTAGGTGAGTTAGATTTGGAAAGTTGAGTTTGAAGTTGCTCATGAGACTTGACTAGAAGAGAGTGGTACTTTCCAAGGCCTTATGAGCCTTGTTAAGTTTCTCCACATCCTCAAGGAGTCTAGCATTAGCAACCACAAACTCGGCTTTCTCCTTTTTAACCACTTTATATTTAGCAAAGACATGATCTCTATCCTTAATGATTTTAGCAATTATTTCATCATTTTTATCATCAAGAGACTCAATTCTTTCCTCAAGAGAGGTTCTATATTCACTTCTTCTTCAAGAGAAGCATTCAAGGATTCTATGGAAGCATTCAAGGATGCTATGGTGAGAGAATCCTCTCTCTCAATTTTTCCCTTGTCATCAAGGATTTCTTCGGCCGCATCAAGTTGTCTCAAGAGAGACTCAACATAGCCTTAGCTTCACCTTGCAAGTTAGCCATAATAGTATCGGAAGCAACAAGTTCTTTCTTAATCACAAGACTAGTTTTATCATCTATTTCATGCATAGTCTTGGGAGTAGAAGATGATACCTCGGTGACGGAAGCCATGAGGCAACGAGCGGTGTTGATGGAGAGGTTCTCATTGGGGGATTCGAAGAGAGAAGGAGGTGGAGTTGATACAATGGCCAAAGCGGCCACCTCACGAGTGGGTTCTTCTTCTTCTTCGGAATCCTCGGAAGGATACTCTTCTTGAGTCAACAACACAATTCTTGGTGCTTTCTTGAAGAATGGCTTCCTCTTGACAAAAGGCTTCTTTTGTATCATTTTGATTCGCCCTTGAGGACAAGCCTTCCACCATTTTGCTCTCTATTCTCATAGGACAATCCTTGATGAAGTGATGCTTGTTATGACAATTGTAGCAAGTCTTTATCCTATTAGCAAACTCCTTCTTCCCGCTTGGATTGTTTGCATGATCAACTTGAGCCTTTGCCTTGGCCGGGTCACGCCAAAAGTCCTTGTTGCAAGAGCTATGTGACCATGGAGGGCCGGTTCAAGTTCATCGGGAGGAAGGTTGTTCGGGCATGCTTCAACTTCATCATGTTCATCAAGGCACACAACCTTGGCCTTCAAAGCAAGAGAGGGACCTTGCTTCATTCCCATGGCCCTAGCACGGTTGTCTAGAGCATTCTTGGTGGCAACCTTGGAGGCTTGCACTCTTGCATAACTTCATTGGATGTCATCTCAAGGTAGTTGAATTTTCCTTGAATGGCCTTCAATTCAACGGGCTCGAAGGGCATGAGAGCATTCACATACTTCCTCTTGATCCAAGCATCATCCACATAGGTTGCCCCAACATTATGAAAGGCTTTGGCAAGAATGTTGAGTCTTCCATACATCTCCTCATGGTTTCATTATCAAGCATGTAGAAACCTTCGGCCTCATTGCTCAAGCATCATATCTATTCCTCTTCATGCTTTCATTTCCAAGAAATGCCACCTCAAGGCACTTCCAAGCTTCTTTGGCGGTGGAGACGTTTTGAATGTGATGAAGACCACTTTCTCCAACGGCAAGTTCAATCATGTGGAGAGCGGAAGCATTGAGTTGTTTCTCGGCAACCTCTCTTCTTGTCAAGTTGTTAGGATTCACGGCCTTGTATCCCTCTTGAATGATCCTCCAAAGCTCGATAGAGGAACTGTTGATATGAGATTTCATTAAGTGTTGCCAAGTAGTAAAAGCCGATGCATTAAGTTTAGGAGGTGGACCCAAAGGGTTTATGCGAGTATGATGGATAGGTGGGTCGGGAGAGTACGCAAAGGGAACCCCATGGTACTCCGGCTTCCCACCTTCGGGAGTGGTGGTAGATGTGGAAGATTTCTTAGGTCGGTTTTTATCTTCAACCCCTTTCTTTTCCTCTTTTCCCTCCTCGGTTTCACCGTCATGGGAGGAGCGGAGTCATCTAGTGGGGTGGTCTCCTTAGGAACCTTGCCACTTGCGAGTTGTGTGATCAACTCACGCATCTCGGCAAATTTGGTATCCATGGACGATATCAAAGATGTCTCCATCGATTTGAGATCGGCCATGGATGCCGTAGTGGCTTGGTCCTCTGGATCACCATCACTTCGTGTCATACTTCTCTTAGGCGGTTAAGCCCAACAAGAGAGCCGAGGCTCTGATACCAATTGAAAGGATCGTATGACACCTAGAGGGGGGGGTGAATAGGTGCTACTTCAATTTTAGTACTTTTTAAATTAGGCTTGACACAAAAGGTAAATTCTCTAGATATGCAACTATGGTGAATTTACCTATATGACAAGCTAGCAACTAAGCAAGGTACACTAAGTAAAGAGGTAAACAAGGATAGAAGTAACCGAAAGTGAAAGCACGCGGAGACACGGATGTAATCCCGAGTTCCTCCTTTTTAGGGGAGTACGTCTCGTTGGAGAGGTGTGAGCTACCACAAAGGTCAAAACTCAACCGCCACAAAGGCGGTGCACCTTCTTCTCCGATGAACCGCACCACAAAGGTTTGGTTCACCTTCCACTATCGGAATCCTTCAAGGCGGAATCCGGAGCCCTTACAACAACGATCCGGGGCACAACCCACAAGAGGATTGGGGGCTCCCGAACAGCTACAAATCTGTCACAAAGACAACAAGTGAGTACAATAAGAAGCTAGGTTTTCCTAATGGAAATCCTAGCCAAGGGCCCTCAAGTGAATGAGGGGGAAATGAAGAACGGCTTGGTGAAGATGTAGATCCGGGCCTTCTCCTTCAATCCTCCAAGTATCAACGAGTTTGGGTGGAGGGATTGGGAGATCTAGTGATTCTTGAGCTTGCAATAATGGAGACTTCAAGTTTGGGCGAGCTACCAGCTGGAGGTAGGTGGAGGGGTATAAATACCCCTCCAGAAAAACTAGCCGTTTCTGTCCACTTGGGCCGGAGACTCCGGGGTACTCCGGGTCACTCCGGACCCAATGCCGAAGCTGCCGTCGCTTGGTCACTTCACTTTAAAAACTCTGCCTGGGGCGGAGACTCCGGACTGGAGGTCCGGAGAATCCGGGCTGACCGGAGATTCCGGGGTTACTCCAGGGTAACTCCGGACCCGTTACCGTAGCTGCCGTCATATGGTCAAAGCCAGAGAGGCCGGAGACTCCGGCCTGAAGACCGGAGACTCCGGTCTGGGCAAGCAAAATGCAGACTTCATTTTCCTGTCCGGTGATTCGATGCAACGTGAAAATATTTCTTTTGACTCCTGCACCACTTAACATCACTTAGATAAATCCTAGTGTTGTTGCCTAACACACAAAAACTAAGGGATATAAAATATGCCCTTTCAACGAGCTGCTCGTGAGCGCTCGCGAATATATAATGAACCGAGGCCATCTTTAAATTTAGCTCGTTAAGGAATAACGAGCTTAACGATTCGAGTCTTAACGATCACGAGTCATAACGAGCCAAGTCTTAACGATCCGAGCAGCTCGTTAGTCCAGCCCTAGTCGAGGGCTCGAGGCTGTCGCGAGAGAAGGTAATCGTTCGTTTCTTTTTTCTCTCTTTTACCGGCTCGGGAAGCTGTCCAACAGGGGAATGTCATTCCAATGTAATTAGAGGTGAAACGGAGGGCAAGAAAATATACCGGTTCAGGATTCAGAACCAGAAGCTCGGGAAACAGGTCGAGAGAGTTTCTACACACTGCACATACGCTGGCTTATGGGGAGTTTCTCGGTGGAGGAGAACTTTTTTGGCTTGTGTTGTGGGCAACCTAGATGCTGGGTCATAAGCCCAAAAGAAGTCACCCGTAGTAATTCTCAGTGGTCTCAAGTTTCTGCGAGAGAGCATGCTCATTATTTATGAAAATAAATTGAACGATAAGTCTGAAGATAATTACGACTATGGAAAAAATCCATGTTCAGTATCTATGAAATAATCTGAACGATCCTGCTAGGCAGTACTTTTCTTAACAATTTACGGATAACAACAAACTAAGTTCTACATATGCAACAAATTGAGAACAAACTAGATGGCAATGTACAACTAGCTTACAAGATCAACAAGCTGACAAAGAAGTAGCTACTGCGGATGCGAGATAAATGTATATCGAAGTTCACACCATTGGGGTGCTAATCTACTTTATGGAGGAAAAAAATACTCCCCGAGTGCCACAAAGGACCTCACCTTATCGACCCTTCCACACAAGGGAAGTGTCTTGATCAACTAGTTGTACCTTTGAAGGCGGTCACAACCTTTACAAACTTGATTCGAAGCCACTCCAAAACTTAAGTGGAGGCCCCCGAATCTTGCTCGAAGCCCTCTACACCAAGGATTGACTCTTGCACAAACTCCGTTCGTCCAGGTTACTTAAACACAAAAGATTAACAAGATTCACAAAGGAAACAAGGGGGATCAAATATCCTTTGGTGAGAACAGATATATGGATTTCCACTACCTTCTCTAAAAAGATCAACAAGATTTAAGCACTAGGGAGGTAGATCTCAAAGGTTTAAAATTTGTAACATTCGAGGAGAGAGGAATGAAGTCATTGCAAGAAGAATGCAATTTATCCCAATTTTTTTCGTCCAACTCTTTTAGGGGTGTTTTGTTAGGTCTCCAACTTCCAAGACTGATCTGTTCCGCTACAATTGTTTTCCCACGACTAAAACTTGTAGTTTTGAACCGGTACCTCCGAGCGCTCCCTCCCAATACCCGAATCTGGTTTCTAGTCGTTTTTTGGTCAAGCTAGTACCACCGAGTCTTGTCGATACCTCCGTGAAATTGGTTTTCTCGACCGACGGTTCAAATTTTGAACTAATCTGGTACTACTCAACATCCCATGGCAAAGTGAGAGAAAGAGAGGAGTGGAAACCCTTGCCACCTATGATAAAGATTGGTAATCGCGGCAAAAATATCAATCGGGGACTACCCTGATGAGAGGACAAGGATGTCGCCTAGAGGTGGGGGGGGGGTGAATAGGCGATTTAAAACTTTTCTGGTTTAGGCTTGATAATTGCGGAATAAAACTATGTGTTTAAATTAACAAGCCAACAACCTAAATAAACTAGGCTCACCTATGTGCACCAACAACTTATGCTAAGCAAGACAAGCAACAAGGTGATAGCAATATAGAATACTTCAAGCACGAAGGCTATCACAATGTAAAGTGCATAAGTAAAAAGCTCGGGTATAGAAATAACCGAGGCACGCGGAGACGAGGATGTATTCCCGAGTTCCTCCTTGTTAAGGGAGTACGTCTCGTTGGAGAGGTGTGAACCAACACAATGGTTCAACAACCACAAAGGTTTCACCTTCTTCTCCGATCAACCGCACCACAAAGGTTTGGTTCACCTTCCACTATCGGAATCCTTCGAGGCGGAAATCCGGAGCCTTTCAACAACGATCCGGGGCACAACCCACAACGGGATTGGGGCTCCCGAACAGCTACAAGTGACCACACAAGGGTCTCAACCACCACACGGGCGTCTAGGGTCCAAAGACCCAAGAGTAACAAGTTCACAAGTTTTCGACTTCCACGAATCCTCGTGGAGAGCACAAACCGATGCAACGAAGCAATGGCAAGAGCACAAGGCTCAAATCCTTCACTCTCGAATCCCACCACAAGCAACTAATGCTTATGGGGGAGAAGAGAGGAAGAACAACGAAGAACACAACAAATGGAACTTCAAGATCAAGATCTACTAGGTTCCCCTCACTTAGAGGAGGAATGGATTGGATGAATATGTAGATCTAGATCTCCTCTCAATTTCCCTCAAAGATATGCAAGAATCATAGGAGGGATTGAGAGGAAGGCAAGCTTTCAAAATGTCAACAATGGAGGAGAGAGGGGAAAAACTTGCTCAAAACGGTTGGGGAACCGTTGGGGATGAAAGCCCCTTAAATAGGTTCCCCTAAAAAGTGACCGTTGGCAGCGCAGGGAGGCCGGCCCGGCCTGGGAGCCGGCCTGCCACCCGAGACAGCCGGCCTGGGAGCCGGTCTGGGCCGGCCTGGGGCCGGCAGGGAGCCCGACGCGCCCGGCTTGGGAGCCGGCCTGCGCAGAAAAGAACATTCTAAAAACCATATCTTTTTCAATAAAAATCCAAATGCGATGAAACCAACTTTGTTGGAAAGATAACGACGAAATATTAAGGGTCACAAATATGGAGGAGATATCACACATGGGAGGTGTGGACCTTATCTCGAGGAGGACCGGTAATATTTCCAACACCGAGAACGCAACAAGTTTTCCATCCGGACTCCGTTTTCAATGATCTTGGGCTTGCTCCGAAGATAATCACAAGCACAACAAGATCATGCATATACACATCATAGTCCATCATATGAGGAGGATAACACAAGAGGAGAGTTTGACCTCTCTACAAGAGACGAACCGGGAAAACCTCCAACATCAAAACACCACAAGATATCCAAATGAAATCCGTTTTTGATGAACTAGAGCTTGGTATGGAGATGAACACAAGCTCTAAATTCTCACATGAATAAAAGCCAAATAAGAACCAAGAAAGATGATATGCCAAATATGCAAAGGTTTGAGCTCTACACAAAGGTGCGATCAAGTTACTCACTTGAGAGCCCCTCTTGATAGTACGCCGTCTATCCTATAACCCGGTCTCCCACTAACACCACGAGACCGGTAAAATAGAAAACCTATCAAGATCATACCTTTGCCTTGCGCATTCCACTTGAGCTCGATGATGACGATCTTGACTCTCTCAAGTTGGAACACCTTTCTTGATTGTGCTTGCTAGCACATGCTTGATGAAGACTTCTCCAAATACTCCCCCATACACCATTATGGGAGAGCCTTGCTAAACTCCGTCTTCATGAATCCACTTGCACTTCATCTTCTTATCTTGATATAAATGATGGCTTGGAGATAAACATGAAGTTCACTCAATCTTCTTTTCCAAGCCACGCTTGCAATAAGCTCAAATCTTCACATGACCATTCTTCATATAAACCCTTGGATGGAACCTTGGTCATCATGAAATCTTCTAGAGTCTAACACATGAACTCCAATCTTTTCCTATGGACAAGATCTACAAGTATATCTCAATGCAAACATTAGTCCATAAGGATTGTCATTAATTACCAAAACCACACATGGGGCAACACATGCACTTTCACCTGATATTCGTCGTAAGCCACGTCAATATATCAAACCGATGACCTTGCTCAGAAATGCTCGAAAGAAGAAACTCTTGAAGAAGATGATGCTATTGCCGATGGTACCTAGGGATTCAAGCCCATGCACAACAAGAACCAACTTCTCCACCATGAAGACCAATGAGGACAAAAACCCACTTACTCCTCGGCAAACCAAGTGCCACCGAACGGGATTGAAACTGAATGACTATTATTCTATACAACACCAAAATCACTGTTTCGGGCCATGTCACCATGACACAAAACCAAACTAAAATAATCTTATACACAACAGAAGGAGAGTGGAGAATCTCCTCTCCTTCGTTCCACATTGTCGGATTGACAAGGGGAGGTGGATGGGAGTGGTTGGATTTGAAGGTGGCGTCTAGGGTATTGCCAAATCCAGCGACTTGAGTTAATCTGTCAAGGAAGAAGATAACTTGCTAATCAAAGCGGGGCTCTCATTTCTCTCCTCTCTCTTCTCTCTCCTTGCTGCAGTAATTGAGAGTCCTCTCCATCACCTCAAACCTAACTCAGGCCTTTCCGCGGCAATGTCGTCCGAAGATAGCCGAGGTGAGGTGTCTGCCCTTATAGTGTATGTAGTAGGTTTAGGGTTTGCCCCTAAGTGGCGTCCGAGAGTGGGGTTCCAGATCCTGCTGGCCAAATCTGTTGGGGTCTAAGCTTCATCTTCTTCATTGTGGTGTTCCCGTGGGCGGAAATGCTGCGAGTGGGGGAGTTGAACTCGGGGATCTCCGTCAATAAGGATGCAACTTCAAGCTTCTTCCCAGCGCAAGCGACCTGTGCTTCTTCTTCTTCCTCATGGTGCTCCGATGGTTGGAGCCAGATGTGCGGAGGAGTGGTGGGTCTGGCGGCTTGGTCTATACTTTCATGGGGAGTTATTGCTACAAGTTGAAGCTTACCACACGACTGTTAAAGTGTATATGTTAATTGCTTAACTCTTCCCATCAGTTCGGACTTTTGGAATAGTTGGTTGATGCATGGAACGTGAAAATGACGAGCTTGGTTCGCCGTCAAGGGCAACCACTCTAGATGTCGATGGCGGCATAAATTCAACCTCCAGACGGAGGCCCTTTGAGGGATTTCTGGTGGTAAGCATCACTCTTCCTCTCCCAAGTTGTTTTGTCCCCTGTGAGAAGGAGCTGAAGGACCGGATCGCTTTCATGTTTGTGTCTTAGGGTCTTTTGGCTAAATTTCAGGACCATGTTGTAATTCTGCTATTTTAGTATATTGTTTGGAAAACTGTAACTCCACCTACGTATTAATGCAGCTATAGGCCTATCCCTGTTTTTTTTGTTTAAATCAAAGCAACTGGCAAACATTTTGATTCGATTCTGGTCAAATTTACACGGGTTTTAAACCGGCTTTGCAATTTGCAAACAGAGGCTTAAAAAACCCTATGAGTAAGCACCCTACCCTTTATTGAACCGCAGCAGGCACGCCACCGACGAAAGAGGCAGCCAGCCGCCGCCGAGATCTGAGAGCCCAAGGGATCTGATCCCGACGATTCTGACTAGGCCCGGAGGGAAGCGGAGATGAATCTGTTCCGGCTAGCTGGGGACATGACCCACCTCGTCAGCGTGGTGGTGTTACTCCTCAAGATCCACACCATCAAGTCATGCGCAGGTAACTCGCGTCCACATCTCTTGGAACCAAAATTACAAGTCGAATTAAACAACTGGAGAAAAATTCAGTGCGTTTCTTTCAATTTTATCTGCTGGTTTCGTGTATCGGGAATTAGGAGCGCTCGATTCTGGGGAGATGGTGGCGTGTGCGATGCACTTTTGGTTAGATTGCGTCAGGAATTTGTTAATGGGAACGAGGGAAGGTAGATTTCATTCTATGATTGGACGACTGAGCTTGTTCCAGAAGGATTGTTTTGGTCGAATTTGGCTGTACTAATGCGAACAGCCGGCTCCGCCACGCCAAATGTTATCCAGCATGAAAGTTGGCTGAGTTTGTGATGTTTATCTCCGGAACAGTAGGATTATCAGTGCCATAGGTCTAATGCGGTGGCTTAGTGTAGAAAATGTACTCAGTCCGAGGATTTTTTTGACAATGTTAAGGTAGCACAAAACTGGGCCATATGGTAGTCGAGGGATTCTTGATAATACCGTAATTTCCCTATATCTTGAACAGTATTTGTAAGCATTGAGATTGTGTCTACATGGGAATCAATTCATCAAAAATAGTTGTTTTCTTTCTTCATAATATTGTGTCAAAGCACCATAAGTTAAAGTACAGATGACACCATTGTCTGTCTTCTGATGGAACATAGGAACCTTGACGTCTACTTCCGGCAGTTACTTTCCCAGTCGATAACAAACATATCGAGGAGCATAAGTTGTAATAGTACTGATGGATACTCCAAAGCAAGGAATTATTTTTGTAGAGTTCCACATAAGAACGCTTGAATCATCAGTTGCATAAGCTGAAATGAGAAAAAACAGAAAAACATTTGAATACATATGAATGACGCATATCAGCTGGTGAAATACACTTGTACACTGTTCACTGTACCACTGGTGCTTCATTGCTGAATTAAAGCAAGTACTGAAGGCCACTTGTAAAGAGTTAAACAAAGACAACCTACCACCGATGATTGTCCACCAGCTCGGAGGCAAACCCAATGAACACTCAAATCGGTGGAACATACCGACAGCGGTCTGAAACCCTGCATCTGAAGGAAGCAACTACACAAATCTCAGGTGGGCTGCTGACCACACCGATCACCAATGTGGCAACGTTGCCTGACCAGCCGCCCCATAAACTAAACCAGGGAAGTTCGCGTGTCGATAATCTGTCAGAAGAGATAATTTGTATATCTCATACAAAAGACAATATGAGCTGCAGTTTGTCTTGATATGATTTGCCATAAACAGAACAAACATATCCCAGAATGAACATAGTATGATCAGGATCGTAAAAAAACACAATAAGAATGGTAGAGTTGTCCTATACCACATTCATGACTGTGTTGTCACCCAAGAATCACACAACTCCCACTGCTTCCTAGACTTAAAAACATAATAAGAATGTTAGTGTTCACATACGACATTTATCAGGTAAGATGTACGAGTAACTACACTGCTTCCTAGACTTAGTTTTGTTGGCCTCTGTGTTTTCTGATTACACTCATGCTACTGGCATAAGTTTTATAAACAGTAAAGTCTGTTCCTTCTGCTTCCTAGACTTAGTTTCATGGGCCTCTGTATTTTATATTTTACAATTTCCTGCAGGCATATCTCTGAAGACGCAGGAGCTATATGCACTTGTGTTTGCAGCTCGTTACTTGGACTTGTTTGTTCATTTTGTATCTCTATATAACACTGTCATGAAGCTGGTCTTTCTGGCGAGCTCTTTCACAATAGTTTGGTACATGAGACGGCATAAGATTGTGCGTAGAACTTATGACAAGGAGCATGACACCTTTCGCCATCATTTCATAGTGCTTCCGTGTTTGGTTCTGGGTCTCCTCCTCAATGAAAAGTTTACTTTTAGAGAGGTCAGTTTTGTTGGTTCCTACATTCTTACTTTAATGCTGTTATGATGCCAAATCTTTAGTTTTCCAGATTGTAGTAGCATTTGACTCTTAGTGATTGGAGCCATTGTATGGTGATGTGATGGGTGTTGCCATATACTGTTGTTCAAATCTTACTGTCTAGATTGCACTGTTGTGATCATTTGTGCCATTAATCTGGACAGGTGATGTGGGCATTCTCCATTTATTTGGAAGCTGTCGCAATTCTGCCTCAACTTGTGTTGCTACAGCGCACGAGGAATATTGACAACTTGACTGCCCAATATGTCTTCTTCCTGGGGTAACGTCTGCTCCAGTTTATTTGAAAACACATTTTTGTTTTGCCTTTGCGTGGAAACAAATAAAGCTTTGGACTATACTTTGTACGATAAAACCTGCCTATAAATAATATACTGATAAATCTACCCTTTTTATACAATTGTGTTCTAGTATAGATTCCCTGGTGGACCCCATTTTCCTTTATTTTCCCTTCTATAGCTTGATTGAGGAACGATGCTACTGCATAACTGTTTCCTAACATATTTACCCTGGTGGTGATGCAGTGCCTACCGTGTACTTTATATCCTTAACTGGATTTACAGATACTTCACTGAGCCCCATTTTGTTCACTGGATAAGTAAGGACTCCATGCACCATACCTTCCTGTTCCTATAGTGGATTTGATCATTACTCATTTTGTAACTGAGATTTTTCAATGCAGGCTGGATTGCAGGTATTGTTCAGACTCTGCTGTATGGTGACTTCTTCTACTACTACATACTAAGGTATTGCCTTTCTTTATCGTATCATTTCTGTACTAACATGAATCACGAGTTGGATTTTATGATCTGGTCAGTCCATACAGTCCAGAAAGATAAATCCAATGTATGACCTTGTGTCCTGTAGCGACTCACTCACTAATTGGATAACGTATTCTGTGCGATATATTTTGTGCGACATATAGTATTTAACAGGTGCACCGTACATACGCGATTGCTAGTCAACGCAAACGTTTCTTTCCACTGACCATACTCTTCGAACAATTTGCAGCTGGAAGAACAATGTGAAGCTAGAGCTGCCAGCCTGAGGTTGCTGTTCCCTTCCAAGATACACTAGGGTGTTAGACTTGCTTAACTTAATGGATAGACAGACATGAATCGCATCATACAGAATGGGTTCCTGGCTTTCCTTGTTTCCAGTATTTTCGGAGAGAAATCTAGGCCACCTTGTATCCTGTAAAAAAAGGTAAGGAGTATATGATCAGCACCGAGAGGTTCTGTACTCTGATACTGTTTCAAACTCAATGGCGGTGTTGATGTACTCCCTTTGGCGGTGTGCGCGCAATGCCGTAATGTTTCATGTGTGTTCCTTCTAAGAAACCGAGCTGTCGTTGTATGCCACTGGGAGTCATCCATGGATCTCTGCCCCTAGCTCCTTGCAAACTCCATTCCTACTTCCATCTCCAATCACGCTGAAACATGCATGCGGATGAACGTAAAAAAGGAAGGAACCATTGTGTTGTTGTTCTACTCCGTGTGGCCGTCTCCGTCTCCAACTCGTCTGGCTTGAGATCGCAGCCTGGCCCTTCAAGTTGCAGCAGTAGACCCATCCTAGAAAATCCAAGCCAATGGATTTTTTTAGTAGTACTAGGAAATGTGCCCGTGCGTTGCAACGGGAGGGAAAAAATCTTGTTGAGGCACACAAACTAAATTCTCGTTGGTACAGCCGCCGCCCGTCGCTGGCTTACACAAGAGGTTTAAAAAAAAATCATTGTGCACTTCTGCAATTAAATCTTTTTCAGCAATGAGTTATCCGCAAATGGTTCTAAACATACATTCATAAGATATTGTACAGTTTTATCGCTTTATATTTTTATAGAAAAATATGCCCGTGCGCTGCAATGGGAGTCTAACATAATTTTCGGTAAAACCTGGTGCCATAACCAAAATTTAACCCCAAAGCTACCGGATGAATTTCAAGTTGACACAACAGTAAAGATAACTTCATGAGGGAAAAATGTTCATACATTATTCTCTCCAACTTAGTCTTCGGTTTCAATATAGGCGGGGTTGACCATCGCGACTGATTCTTTGCATGGTGATTCGCCTATACTCCCGGTTAGCTATAATTTGTTTTATTTTAGCTTTCTTTTGCTCTGGTTGCATAGATGCATACTTATGTTTTTCCCACGAGCATTTTTTTGTCTTCTATTCTGGCTCAAAATCTGTATATCTTTTCCTCACTGGTGTCCACTTTTTTTGCAACTTGGTTGGATCTTCAATTTGTTTTTGCTGATATGCTTCACGACGCTTTTTCAGATTTTCTTGTTTTTCTCCATTGGTCATCTGTGCATACCGATCTCTATCTCTTTTTCTTCTTTGCTCCTTGACATCCATGATTGAAAATTGAGTCTAAAATTGCTTGCCTGCGATATGTCATAAGATTAAGAAAGAACGAATTGATTAGATTTCGAATTATAAATAAAGTATATGTACTCCTAGCTACTTATAAATCTCTTTAGTTACAAAGATGATTATTACTACGATAAGATATCGTAGTACATGTAATCAATATATCATTGTGCATAGTTATATGTAACTTCAGCAAGTAGGATGTAATGAGCTACGTACCAGGCTGATACTCCGTACACATTAAAGGAATATATAAAGGCATCGCAATCTTGTTTGTTCAGCAAGTGCATACAGGCAGAGTTCTTAGCTGCTCTTGACATACCACCGTCCAGTCATGACGTAACATGTGGAGATACATCTTGCTCTTCCACGGTTTCATGAAAAGAACAATGGTATAAGTAAACCAATTCGATTCTAACTTCCACTCAATTTGCTCAAGTTGTTCATCTCGTTTACACCACATAAAGGTTCCATGATTAATTGCTTATTTGCAGCTTGGCTTCTGGTGCAAGAAACAAACAAAAAAATAGGTTCGTCCCGTAATTTAAATTTCGAGGATCACGGTTTGACCCGAACCTCCATTGGTAGGGTCGTGGTAACCCAGGTTCGGCCCTCGCTCTTTCCTTTACTCTGATGAGCACGCAAATTGGGACGCGCGGCTATTCAATCACTTGCAGGGCAAGAGGCCGACGAGTTGCGATGTCGGTGGCTTTACTGATGCATGCAGCTGCACTCCTGCAGCCGGTCGCCGATTGGAACGAAGATCACGTTCTCGGCAACTTACATGTGGCGACGCCGGCAAGAGGACCTGCGCCGCCAAGCGGCATGGTGGCGGACACCCAAAGCCGTGCCCTCCCGACTCGATGGCGCCGGGTGACCACCAACCACTCGCCGCCTCCAAAGGCGCGCGCGCCGTGTCGGCCTTAAGCCCATGCGGCCTCCTCCGACATGTCCAGCAACGGGTCCCAGCCGCGGCCAAGTACGCCTCCGCGATCTTCAGTGCGTTCTGTAGCTTGACGTGGGCGCCGGCCACATAGATTAGGCCGCTCACCGCGCGGAAGCGAAGAACGACCGAGCCGACTTCAGAGTGCCCCGCCGCCAAACGCCGTTGGCCGTGTCGAGCACGTGGACGTCTGCCACGCTCGAAGGTCTTGGGATCAGCCGCCCATCACCGTTAGTTCACGTTGTACACGGACAAACCGTAGGATGGGGAGTTTTCCGCCAAGTACATACCTACATATGCAGTTTCAGAGAGATCAATAATGCATGCAAATACGTATTAAATTACTGATTTAGCTTGGTCACTAATTAATGTCTTTCACGGTTGCTAGATTTGACTTGGTTCCTCATCTTCATCCACATGAAGAATGTACAGCTCCGCATGGGATATCCATCATCGATGACACAAACTCACCTAGTTAAAATCACTTGTTACAGCACACGTACAACAGTAGCAAGGTCTGAATGTCTGATACAACATCAACTTCATACAACCAGAACGAGAGAGGTAATTTGAGTGGCTGGTCCACGGATACATCAGGACCGGAATTGGAACGGCAGATCGGCACGCGGGCAGGCTGGGTGGGCTGGGACAGCGGACCAGAGATTGATTTGGAGGGTTGGGACAGGACGGCGACGGCCTTGATGCGGGAACAGTGAGCGGCTCCACCTGCTGCCAGAGATGAGGAGGAGATCGGGCGCCTGGGCATCAACTCCTCATCCTCGGCCGGAGCACCATGCCCGTGTGCAGGGGAGAGTGGAACTGCCGCAAAGGGGAGGCTGTGTGGAGTCTCTGAAACTGCAAAGGTCTTGGCGAAGTAGGCGCGTCCCTGTCGTCGTTCCCGGCGGCGGCACACGTCAAGGCAAAGTCGGCGCGGCAGCGGCGCTCCTCCACCCAGGCGCCCGCGCATAGCGGGACGCACGCCAGGCAGTCGGCGACTTCGTCCAGGCAGCCAGGATAAGGTCGATGCGCTTCGAGGTTGCGTGGCCTCCTACGACGCTCTTGGAGGCGTATTTATGGGACAACTTGTGCCTAGTGTCCCGCTTCCAAAACATAGGAAAAGGGAGTTCTTAATCTAAACAGTTATTTTCACTTCTGGGTGGGCAGTGGTGGGTAATTTGTGCGAACTTTAGGGGTATTTTCAACGACGTACGAGAAGAAGACTTAATATTTTATTATTAGGTATAGAAGTCACGGCGACCGCATGTCGCCGACGCCCAAGAAGCTTGCACCGACCCCCTCGAGAGCTGCCTCCTCGACCGCGAGCTCTTCATCGGCTCCAGCCCCAACGCCACCACCGCCCGCCACGTCGTCGCCGACCCTGACGGCCGCCAGCGCGACATACTCATCCAGGTCAGCTTGTTGATCGCCCGTCCGCCTCGCATCTCCAACGTCCTCATCCGGTACACTGGGACCTGGTTCACCGAGCTACCCGTCATCGTCGCCACCCTCGGCGGCCTCGTCCTCCTTAGGGCATCTCCAGCCGTTGTGCCCCCCAGGCCGAAAAACGACGCTATTTTGGCCCGCCGGGGGGGGGGGGGGGGGCAACGGCGCTATTTCACGCGCTGGGGGCGCCGATTCCCAGTCGTCGAACCCAGGCTGCCCCCAAGCCGACGAGTTTGGGACATATTTCGCGCATAAAACAAAGGCCAACACAATTAAAATAGTTGGACATACAAATTCACACGTAAGAATAGTTCAACATACAAATCCACACACAAATAGTTCAACAATACAAGCAAATAGAACAAATCAAACTAGGCATTGGCATTGGCATTGGCATTGTCGGCATTGGCATTGCCTTTGCGCTCCCCCAAGTGCTGCACCAGATCATCCTGCAGTTGTGTATGTGCTGTAGGGTCTCGAATCTCCTGGCGCATAGCGAGTAAGGCGGGAGCACCATATGCAAGCAACCTCATGGCCATCGTGCACTTCTGAATTGAGGTAAAGCCTACCGTACCGGTGCAATCCTTCTTCAATTTGAAGTAGGTGTCGAACTCTCGGATGGCATGCATGATGTCGAGGAAGAGCTTGCGGTTCATCCGGAAACGGCGCCGAAACACGGCTTTGTCCTGCATGGGATGATCGGCGAAGTAGTCGGAGTAGAGGATGCAGTACCCTTCGCAGCGCTGCCTCGGCTTGCTCTTGCGGCGGCCGGACGCCGAGCCACCACGCCGCGGCCGTGCGTCATGCGCGAGCAGGCCGGCGAGGCACGCGAGGATCATCAAGTGTTCTTCGTCGTCGAGGTCGGCCTGGGCTTCCTCGTCGAGCAGTTCGGCGAGCAGCTCCTCATCGTCGGAGTCCATGGCTGGGCGGACAAACCGCCGAACACCTAGCAGGCGAGGTGGGCGCGAGCCTTTCCGAGAGCCTCCTCCCGGCTAGATCACGGCGGAGGGGAGGAGCGGCGCCGTGGTTTGGGGCGAGATGGTGGGGTTTCTAGCTGCTTGCGTCCGGCGGAGAGGGAAGGGGTGGTGCCGGCGGCGAGATGGCGGCGACGGGGCGGGATAGAGGAAAGGGCGAGGCGGCGGGGGGGGGGGGGGGATGCGCTGTCTTCCCGACAGTGCTGCCCCACGCGCGTTTTCCCTTCCGCCGACCCCCCCAGGCGCAACCCGACGCGCTGGGTTTGGCCTGGGTGTGCCGGCGCCAAAACGGCGATATTTGGACTCCTGGGGGACGACTGGTAGAAAAACGGCGCTATTAGGCACAAACGGCGCTATTTTGGGCCTTGGGGGCGCTGGGGGACGGCTGGAGATGCCCTTAGCTTCACCTTCCACCAGAAGTGGTCGTCGCCGACGAACCACGGGCGGAGCTTCATGGGGTCCAACATGGGCCATGGCCCCCCAACTTAATTAAAATTTGCATATTAGTACTATATATTTACCACTTTTGACCATATAAAACACAAAATACTTAAATCTGGCCCCCTCAGCTCTTATCTTATCTGTTTTGGCCCCTCCTAATATGTTGGTCAAGCTCGGAACCCCAGTTCTTCCTCTACCAGCCCAGCGCCGCGGTACCCGATCCCGCAACCCAGCGGCGGCGACAAGCGCTTGGACGCCCAACGATATGCTGCCTGCCTCCTGCGACATCCTCACGGCGGCGACGGTGACTACCTCATCACCGCGCTAGTCAATGACGAGCCAGGGGAGCTGGACCTCTTCCTCTACAGCTCCATGACACGAACATGGACCATCAAGACGCCCGTCTTGACGATGGTACCCCACGACGTCGACGGTGGCTTCGTCCACATGACCTACAAGGCGATCCCTGTCGGCGACGGTTCCATGGTCGCCTTCGTCGACTTCTGGACTGGTATCCTCTTCTGCGACGTGCTCGACGGCGACCGTCCGAAACTCCACCACTTCCCGCTGCCATCGACAGGTCTCTCCAAGGAATCAACGCCCCGCGTGGAATCCATATCGAAACCTCGCGACGTGGCCATCGAGCAAGTATCGGCTCCGGCGACCTCCTCCGCATAAGGTTTGTCGAGGTGGTGTGCCGCCCGCTCTTCGAGAGCTGGCGCGCCACCTCCTGGAGCACCACCACCGCCGCGACAACCCCTTGGCGCCAGCTCCATGGCTGGCGCAAGTGCTCTGATGTCTCTGACCTGGATATCTCGGTGGCCGACGGTGTATGCTTTCATGGACTGCTGCCTGAGACGCCCGAGTGGGACAGCAACGACGACGACGGCTATGAGGGCCAGCGAACTCTTGGTTCACTCTACCTTGACAGGCCCATGCTGAGCTTGCACCAAGACAATGTTGCCTGCTTCATGGCCGATCGCTACATGAAGAAGACTGGGACGTGGATCATTACTGTCGACATGGCAAACAAGACACTGCAAGGAGTCTATCATTGCGTGAGATTAACTGCACACGTATCATACAGCACCATCTCCATCCATGTCGACATGTCCGCTGCTCCAGGTACTAATGCATGCATGGTTTCGTCTTATTTTCTACTACAAGCTTCAGTTAATTATTGTTACAAAATTAAAGGGTCATTTTACGGTACATCAAATAAATATGGACCATCCATTGAGCGAAATCCAACGGCCCAGAATCATAATACTACATCCGATTTTGTGGTAGTAAATTTAATCGTGAGGGATATTTTCGACATTGCACTGTTTAAATCCCGCACCCAGGATCAAAAAGAAATAGGACAAAGGTTGGGGTTGGAATTTAATATAGTTCATCTTCAGCACCTATCTACAGTCGCCATTGTCGGCACCTAACGCCACCGCCGCCGGCCGTCGCCTGCACCCTGCTCGTGCCCTAAGCAGCGTCCCAATCAAGAGATCTCAACAGCGGTCCAAAAGTTCATGCCTCCGCCACCCGCACCGCGCGAATCTCCTCCCACCGCGCCTACCTCACGCCTCCGCCACCGCACCGCGCCGCCACTAGCCGGTAGGGGAACGCAGCCGCGCCGCCGTGCCCGAAGGCGGTGGATCGGCCGGAGTGGAGGCTGGGACGAGGGGGGCGCAGGGGTGCTCGGCGCGCCGCTCCCGGGCGTCGGCTATGGCGCCGACCTCGAACGGCTCGCGTCGGTGCCCGTACGGGTGGTCCGAGGCCGGGATTCGGTGGCGGGGACGATGGGGAGGAGGGTAGGGGGCCCGGCGAGGGATGGGAGGGGCTGGGGAGCCTTAGTTCATCCTCGACATGGCCACGGCGGCCATGGCCGAGTTTGAGCTCGGCTCGGTCGCTTCCTTCTCCGTATCCCCCGCCGCCGTCGCGCGATCTCCTACTCGTAATCACCTGCGCGACGTCAGGGATCGGGGCCGAGACGGCGCCCGCGGATGCTGGCAAAGCGCGCATCCGTGACGAGCGCCCAATCAAAAATTGCAGTCGTATTCTATGAGCAGGGAGCAACCCCCCAATCAAAAATTGCAGTCGTATTCTATGAGTAGGGAGCAACCCGTCGAGGACCTGCTTCACGGGAAGGTATGTGCGGATGCCGCAGGAGCCGGAGGCGTGTCGGCGTCGTTCCGGCTGCCGGAGTCGGAGCGGGTGTTCGACGAGCTGCGGCGTGCCGGGTCATCACGCCCATGTTTCTCTCCTACAACTTCGTGGTCCAGTACAAGAAGGTTTGTGTGCTCCTCCTCCTCTTCTGATTTTGGGCTTGTTTTCGAGTCTGTGGCTGTGACAGTGATTCGGTGTTGTTGGTTAGACTGGGCAGCGTCCGTTGTGCTGGGCATTGTTGGTGTAGAATTATTGCATGAATTGGCTGCTCGGCGATTTGTTTCTTAGATGCCTACGCGTTAGCTATTCTGATTGACACCCGGTCTAGGTTCAGGGATTCTGTTCAGCGTGCCATGAATTTTAGGGCATTGCTGAAAATTTGCCCCAAGTAAAACCTTCTGTTCAGCGTGCCATGAATTTCAGTTGATCTCACTGTAAGGTACATGAATTTCTAACAACTGCTGACTATAATTTCAGTTGATCTCACTGTACGGTACATGAATTCCTAACACTGCTGACTATAATTTCAGTTGATCTCACTGTAAGGTACATGAATTCCTAATATAATTTCAGTTGATCTCACTGTAGGATACATGAATTCCTAACAACTACTGACTGTAATTTCTGTTGATCTCACTGTAAGGTATATCTTTACTGAAATATTTAGAGCAATGACCATATGCTATTTTGTGTTATGACTAGTCTTAACGTGCCAATTAATTACCAATACTCCCATGGTTATGTCTTTGCTTATACTTACTGTTAAGCCAAAAACGGCCATTATTTTAATAATAAGCTTCTAACTGATGTTCGTCATTGATGTCAGGTACTAGCGATTTCGCTTTATGTGCCCTCTGCTGCTGTGCCAATGAAGGAGCTGGTTTCCTTACCTTATTACTGTTGCTGAACATACCTCTTCGCAGATGACAAGAAGGTTAGTGACTATGCAAACTGGTGCCTAGCTCCAGTGGCACGTCGTCTTCTTATTGCACAGTGAGATTTTGGCCAGGAAGTTATCTAACTACATTTTTGTCTTCTGATGTGTCATTGCAAAATCTTCTTAGGAACAGAGTCATCTATTCCTTGGCCACTGATGACATCTTCAAGAAAGTGATTGCGATATGTTTCTCTGCAGGGAACACAGATGCTCTCCGAAGATCACTTGTGATATGGGCGCTGACTTATTTATTTCCTTTAAAAGGACTTGAGTATTGCTTCATGCACATGTTAATTCTCATGATAATCCTGCTTACATTTATGTACCTTCAAGAGGTTTCTGTTATTTCTGCTTGGCGCTCGTGTTTTGTTCCAGCAGTCGCAACCAACCTGAAGTTCAGTACATGCTAGATACGGCAACAATTGTACTGACTGAAATACTACTATTCTTGTACTTGTATAGTTGTCTCTGGTCTCTTGAATTGGTAATGTCTGCAGTACTGTTACATCTAGCTGAATAATGAACTCTTAATTGTTCCTGATTGTAATATAATATGAATTCTCTCTATTTATATGATTTGGTTATCCGATTGTAAGCCATAATTGTAATTGATATGTGTGCTAATATTATGCCTAGGATGATTTTTTAAGGCATTACTAATAATTTTTTAAGGCATTATTGCGTAATACCTAGAATGATTTTTTGAGGCATTAATGTAAAGTGCCACCAATTATAATTTGAGGCACTTTCAAGTGCCTTCATTGATCTTTCCCTACCCCATTTGATACGGCATTTTTTTAAATGCCTCGGTTGATTATTTAAGGCACTTTAGGTATTTTTTAGGGCACTTTTTGTGCCTTTGAAAATCAACCGTGATGTAGTGACTTTTGCTGTTATCCGAACGTTTTCATTTCTGTTTGTATCTTTAATCTGTATCCCAGTTTTGATTGCTGCCTGGATGCTTGGCTTTTAATTCTACTGGGCACCGCTGCTACTGCCCACAATTTTTGGTGCCGCTACTGCCCACAATTTTTCTTCTTAGTGGTATTGGCGTGTGTCATTGTTCTGACCAATAATTACAAAAGCTTGTGCATATGTGTAGACACATATATGATTGATTGATTGCCATCCTGTCCAGACAATATGCGAACATTTTCTTGGCTCTATGCTCTACACTAAAGATTTATGGTTAATTAATCCTATCAAAAAATGTGCGGTGGCTCGATCACGCTGAAAACTACAACGTCCTAGCAAGTGATTTTGTGATGGCATGAAGAAAACTACTCCTAACATGTACAAGTCTAACTTTCATCTCACTTCCGCTACCTAAGCCAAATCGGTATAGCTTTCGCCGAGCCGACCTGGAGACTCAGCTCGCGAGCTGGGAAAAAACGGAGCAAAATGCTTGTAGTGGGGACTCGAACCTGATACTAACGTGCGTAGGAAAGGAGCACAACCACTGAGCTGCCTCCGCCTCTATCATAATGAAGGCATCTTTCCCTGAAATATTTACATGTTGTACTAAGGGAACATAAGGCATGTTAGATTTCCATCGTTTTTTGATTCACTGATCATTGAAATTGAGCACCAAATAATTAAGATTAATTCTGAAAATTTAACAACATGAAATTGAAATATGGATGACCCATTTTTATGAAAAACTTGATAATTATAGTAAGTGATTGTTTCTACCTGATGAAAATTACCCGTTATTTTTCCCCAACATAGTATGAGAAAGTTAGACATCTTTGACAAGTATTCTTGTTTTTTTGACAAATCTGACATATTATTAATTTTATGCCTAAAAAACATGCCTAAAAGGGCATTCTGCCATGTGAAGCGAATCTTGTGACAACTTAGTCTCTATTTTTGGTTCTCACGTGCTTTTATGGCCTATCTTACACACTCAATGAGCAAACCCAATTGGTCTACCACATTAGGTGCTATAAGAGTGTTGCATGTGGTTCCATGTGTACTAAATGTGAGACATATATATATATATATATACTAAATGACTATGAATTTACATGTGGGTCCACTTGTCTCGGATGTGCTTGGCTAGGCGTGTTCATGTGTATCCACATGTCCCAAAATTGGTAGATACATAACATACCTATAAGGCCTCTAAACATGTTGCCCCAAATGCAGTTTGACCTAGAAGTATATCATGTGGGTCTCACAACATGCAACGGAGATATGAGTTTTGCATGTGGGTCCACATGTCCTAGAGGTGGTACATATGCAACTAGATAGCTAGCTATGCGACTGTTGCATGTGGGTCTACATGTCCCATGGCTTGACTTAGAACTATCATGTGGGTCCCACAACATGCAACATAGCTAGTAGTGTTGCATGTAGGTCCACATATATCAAAGCTGGTAAATATAACACTAGATGGCTATGAGTGTTGCATTTGGTTCCACATGTCCCATATGTGCTAGGTCAAAATGGCTAAGTTTTTTGCATGTGGGTCCACATGTCTCAAATGAGGTAAATACATACCTATATAGCCTACTATGCATCTGGACCCACATAATCCATCCCTATACAATTTGACCTAGAACTATCATGTGGGTACCACAACATGCAACAGAGCTAGAAGTGTTGCATGTGGATCCACATGTCTCAAATGTGGTAGATTTACAACTAGATGGCTATGCGTGTTGCATGTGGGTCCACATGCCACATATGTGATAAAATGGCTAATGGTTTTGCATGTGAATCCACATGTCCCAAATGAGGTAAATACATGCATATATGACCTACTAGACATCTAGACCCACATAATCTTGGCCTAGACAGATTGACGTAAAAATATCATATGGGTCCATCAACATGCAACAGAGACAGGAGTGTTGCATGTGGTCCACATATACCAAAGATGGTAGATATAACACTAGATGGATATGCGTGTTGTATGTCGGTCCACACAGTGGCGGCACCAGGAACTGGCGCCTGGGTATTCATCTTACAATATAACTGCACTCAAGATGAACAACACTAGCTGCAGCTGCTGTCTGATTCGATGTGGATGATTCATCTATTTTCCTTGTCTTTGAAGCCTTTTCCCACATTGTAAATATGCTACTGCTAGCAATCCCCTTCTTCTTCATCTACATTACAACAAATCAAGCGAAACAGAAAATTAAAACTTGTATTGAGTCAGTACAAACTAGTATGAGCAGATCGGTGTGGATGGGTATTTAGTCAATTATACCTACTATTTCACCATTGTACAAACTAGTATGAAATTTGATTGAAAGAGTGAGAAACAGAGAGGTACCTTGCGCGCTGCTGCGTTGGGCTGAAGAGGAGGGGGGCGGGCGGCGGGTGGCGAGGCCGGGGCGCGGGTGGCCGGGCCGGGGCCGGAGCGCCGCGGGCGCGGGGGATGGAGGCGGGGCGGGGGCGCCGTTGCCTGGGCGCGGGGGGCGGGGCCGGGGCGCCGTCGCCTAACTGCATCGGGCGGCGGCGGCGCTTCTCTGCGGATGCGGATGGAGTGCGGGTCGAGGACGAGCAATCATAACTATGTTGCATGTTGTGGGATCCACATGATAGTTCTACGTCAAACTGTATAGGCACTAGTAGGAAACTGCCTTTCTGTGGATTCACTATCTGTGGCGCACCAAACTGCCCATGCGCCACAAAAAAATTCAAGCTTTTTATATTTTGATACAAAGAGAGTAGATCTTATAAGTATGTATTTATAACCTTTGAGACATGTGGATCCACATGCAACACCCCTAGCTAATATAGGCACATTTTGAACATGTAGACCCACATGCAACACTCCTTGATATGTTTGCATGTTGTGGGACCCACATGATAGTTCTATTTCAAGCTTTTTCAAGCTTTTTAGGGCTGGTGCATGTGGGTCCAAATTTCTAGTAGGTCCTATATGTATGTTTACCTTTATGCCACGTGGACCCACGTGCAACACCCCCAGTCATCTTGACCATCCGGGACATGTGGACTCACATGAAATACTCATAGTCATCTAGTTGTATATCTACCACATTTTGGGCATGTGGACCCACATGCAACACCCCTAGCCATTTTGAACACATGTGGAACATTTGGACCCACGTGCAACACTCATAGTGATCTAAATAAATATCTACCACTTTGGGACATGTAGACCCACATGCAACACTTATATTGTGGGACCCACATGATAGTTCTACGTCAAACCTGTCTAGTGCTGGTGCATGTGCGTCCAAATGTCTAGTAGGTAACATAGGCACATTTGGGACATGGGGACCCATATGCAACACCCTTAGCCATTTTGACCTAACGCATCAGGGACATGTGGAACCACATACAACACTCCTAGTAATCTAGTTGGATATCTACCACCTCTGGGATATGTGGACCAGCATGAAACACTCCTTGCTATGTTTGCATGTTGTGGGACCCACATGATAGTTCTAGGTCGAACCTATCTAGGGCTGGTGTATGTGCGTCCAAATGTCTAGTGGGTAATTATATAGGCACCTTTGTGACACGTGAACCTACGTGCAACACCCCTATTGATATTGACCATCTGGTACATGTGGACCCACATGAAATACTCATAGCCGTCTAGTTGTATATCTACCATCTTTGAGACATGTGGACCCACATGCAACACTCCTAACTATGTTGCATATTGTGGGACCCACATGATTGTTCTAGATCAAACTGTCTGGGGCGGATGTGTATGTGCGTCCAGATGTCTAGTAAGTCATACACGTATGTGTCTACCACCTTCGAAACATGTGCACCCACATGCAACAGACCTAGCCATCTTGCCCTAGCACATCTGGGACATGTGGACCCACACGGAACACTCAGAGCCATCTAGTTGTATATCTACCACCTTTGGGACATGTGGACCCACAAACAACACTCCTATCTATGTTGAATATTGTGGGACCCACATGGTAGTTATAGTTCAAGCTTCTAGGGATGGTGCATGTGGATCCATATGTCTAGTAGGTCATATAGATATGTATCTAGCACCTTCGCCATCTTCATCCTTCAAATGGTCACCTCTGTTGACGTGGGCATACCCTCCGGGCACCCCACCATTGGTGTACCCGATGCGGCCCAGATGGGGGCCCACCTAGCGGCCCAGCAATTACTTGAAGGACAAGACAAGGACTCCAAGTCGTAGTCTACTAGGACTCTTGTAAACCCTACCTGCCTCCTTTTATAAAGCCAGGCAGGGGCACCCCCATAGATCAGATCCATACAAGACACAACATACACGCATAGACCTAGCGAGACCACGTCTCACCACCACCATCGCCATTGTGGCCACCATGTAATCATACAATATATACAGATCAGACAAGCTGGAAGTAGGGTGTTACCCTCCAAGGGCCTGAACCAGGGTAAATCGCCTCGCTTGTCAGCCGACAGAACTACCAGCGCGCCAAGTTTTTCCTCTCAATCAACCCGGGGTATCTCAACCCTGGGATTTGCCGTGGCACCCCCACGTCATATGTCCCTTCATCTTTTTTAAAGGAATCGAGGCCCGGCCCGGCTCGTGTCGTTCCAACAACCGACGGGGAGCACCTCGGCCACCGAACGCCCGCTACAGAGTGAGCACATGGTCGGGAACTGCAAGTGTAGATCAAAGAATGAAGGCTCGTGAAGATTTAGTGTAGGGCTGTTGGCAACCGATGCTCGCCCGGCTGTTGGCCGCCTTGCTTGGTGCCGCTCGACGCTGCTGGAGGTCCGCAAGACGACAGCTAGCCATTTTGCATAGCACATCTGGGACATGTGGACCCACATGCTAGTTCTAGTTCAAGCTTCTAGGGATGGTGCATGTGGATCCAGATGTCTAGTAGGTCATATAGATATGTATCTAGCACCTTTGAAATATGTGGACCCACATGCAACAACCCTAGTCATTTTGACGTAACACTTCTAGCTATGTTTGCAATGTTTTCACATTTTTTTAATATTTCCATAAAATTCGCTAAAATAATTGGTCATTTTTCATAGATTCTTGACACAAAATGCACTTTTTTTGAAACATTTGTCGAGCATGTGGGTCCACATGTCCTAAAGATGGTCGATATATAAATATATGGTCATCAGTGTTGCATGTGGGTCCACATGTCACAAATGTGATAGGTTAAGATGGCTAGGGGGTGCATGTGGGTCCACATGTACCAAAGGTGGTAGATACATACCTATAAAATTTAGTAGACATTTAAACCCACATGCACCAGACCTATACTACGAACCATTTAGACTTGTCACAAAATAAAAGTACTTGTCAAGTATGCCTAATTTAGTCAAAATATAGTAGAAAAAATAATGGGTCATTTCGAGTAGGTTAAAAAAAACCACTTGCTATAATTATCAAGTTTTTCATGAAAATGGGTTGAACTATATTTCAATTTTATGTTGGTAATTTTTTTAATTAGTTTTGGATAATCTGGTTCTAATTTCAGAGTCAAAGAACGGTTGAAATCTTTGTCAGTGTACCGTCCGTAGTCTAAACATACTTTAAAAAACCGGACCGGCAACCGAAATGGCGAGGGTCTCGGTTCTCCAGTTAAACCGCCGGCTCACTCGATTCACTTGCCGGTTTTTTTAAATAAAATAGTGCAGAAATATTAATAGTCTGTGAGAAAATTCAATGTATTTAATCTCTACGTGTACTAGTATGACAGAATCCAGCCTCGCACTAGGTGGTTAACCCAGACGCACTGCCCTTGCGCTTTGCGGGGAGGTCACAGGTTCGATTCACGTCCCCTGCAATTTAATTTTCGCGCATGTGAGGGACTGTTCGGTTCGACCGCTCGTTTATGCAATTGTGAGGCTTGGGGTCTATGAAGCACAACCGATAATTGTTTGTACGGTATTGTTGAATGTTGATGTATTTTAAGTGTGAACTTGGCTTCATTAATCCTATCAACATTTGTGTTGTGGTTCGAGTACGCTGAAAACTACAACGTCCTAGCAAGTGATTTCAGTTTTACCAACACATTAAGAAGACATGATGTCTATTTTCGTGAACAGTAGGCATGAAGAAAACTACAAAGCATGTACAAAGCATATACATCAGCCATGCCTGCATCATTAAGCATCAATTTCTGATAGAAGGGTGGGATGCGGTGCAGCTAAGCTAGAATGATTAGTAAGAACTAATGGTAAACCTCTCGAATAAATTCTTGATGTTAGTATTACTGGAGCCGTCACGGCAGGCTCGGACCGGTGCTCCGGCCGCAAGAGGTGTCTCCATTAACGCCGACACCGGGCTGATGGGGTTCATGCTTGTTGTGCATCCAGACTTTAAGGACGGGAATCTTGTCACCTACTGATATCTCATCAGAAGTATTCAAGGGATATTTAGCAGCATGCCATCACAAGGCCATCACGATGCACATCTCCCTCCCTATGTACATACTCCAGATTTCAGTACCTTTTCTACAGCTCTATTGGAAGCTCCAAAGTTTTCATACAATAGTAGTAGGCCTACATATTTATCTCAAAATCAACATCAGGTGCACGTATAGATTTATTTTAGCAGACATAGCTCCAAGCAAATTTCCAGAATATATTTAAAATCAAAGTTCAATAACCCTCAAGGTATTACAGATCAAAAATAAAAACTTCTGCCCGCATCGGCAAGTGACAACAACCTAATGACATGTACGGCAGAGGGACATAGAGCGATATGATTGATCTTCAGAAGTAGTACAACTAAAAGAAATGCTCGTGCAATCAAACTTTTCCACTGCCCTGCAACACGGTTGTTTCCTTAACTATTTTCTTACATTCACCTGTTTCTGTAATCACCAAGCCAATTGAAGAAGACAGGTTGGATGTTCCAGAAGTATCTATTGAGGGGATTTATGGTCAGAGAAGGTGTCAGCTTGCTGTGAACTTCACCGGCACTCCTGCTGCTCCGGCCGCCTGCTCCTTGCGCACAGCCATTTTCCCAAACTTTCTCGAGCGCTAGAGATCTAGAACTGCGGGCGTTGTGCTCGATTCACCGCGACGACGCGATTAAAGACGATGCGCACCTGCCATTCAAGCGGCACGATCCCGACGATCAGCATCTGGCACGCGCTGGCCAGCGCCTCGGCGTGACTATTGGCTGGGAAACGCGGTGTAGGGGGCGTCTTGGACGAGCCGTGGCCAGATCCATGCCGACGGCACGCAGGCGAGGTCGCCGTCGACCAGGAAGCGCGCGGCCGGGCTGCATCGCGAGAACAGAGAAGGCGCGGGAGGGGATAAGGTGGGATGTGTGGTTGTAAAGGACATAGGGGGCCGTAGGCGGAGGGCAGCGGCGCTGGAAAGCGGGGGCTGAGAGAGCACATGGAGGGCGGCAATGGGAAGCAGGTGGTGGCGGCGGCAGGACCAAACCATCGACGGCGCTGGTTCGTGTCTTCGTGGGAGAGAAACGAGCGTGAGGGGAAGTTGTAGGTTGTTTCTATTACTAACACACGATATTATGGCAAATTACTAAGTCGTCCTTGGCCCAACTTTGGCCCAAACAATATTAACCGTACGATCTGCTATATACTACACACCGAATTGTGTAGTCCGATGCACCGTAAAATCTCTCAAAATTAAAAGGAGCATTTTTTATAAAGGGATATTTATTACTTAAAGAGTTTTGAGTTTTAATTATTACACCCAGCCTCTGCGTAACTAAGATGCACACAGCCGACACGAGTTTAGAAGTACGAAACATAAAAAGGCGAATTACATATCATGATGAGAAATTGTAAAAACGCATATGAAGGTGGAGGGCCAATACGCAAATTATGCTGTCATTCATGTTGGGATAAAAGGTCTCCCGCCATATTCTCCAGTCTTGTACACACCTCCGTAAACAGGTCTCGATACTCCACACGTTGCAACTGAGACCACGAACGGAGTGTAGCTGTACTCCTGTATATAACCTGCATAAGAGAAGAATTTTTATCATTAAAAACCATATCATTTCTACACAGCCAAAGCGACCATATTACGGCAAGCGCTGCCACCCAAATAAGTTGCTTAAACCTATAATCCACCCCATTCAGCCAATTGCCAAAAATATTGGCAACACTTCTTGGCGGGTATAAGGTAGAACCTATCTGGATGATTGACCATATAGAACTAGCTAATTTGCACTCGAAGAATAAGTGTTTGATAGTCTCGTCTTTATGACAGAAGACACTTTTTACATCCATGCCAATTGCGTTTTGAAAGGTTATCTATAGTAAGAATTACTCCTCGACGAAGATACCACGCAAAGACCTTGTTTTTTAGTGGAATCTTCATCTTCCAGATTTTCTTATTATTATCTACTGACACGTCCGGTTGGACTAGAGCTTTATACATAGAGTCCACTGAGAATTTGCCACTCTTGTGTAAATTCCAACAAAACTCATCGGTCCCATACGTCAAATTGAGGGAAGCTAGTCGATGTAGCAACTCATGTCAAGCTACTAGTCTGGGGCCAACAAGATCTCTTCTGAACGTCACATTTGGAGGGGTATCCTCCAACACTTGAGCGAGCGTATCACTTTTGTGTCGTCCAAGGACAATATTGTATAAGGCTGGATATTGTTCTCAGAGTGGGGTAGTTCCTAGCCACCTATCCTCCCAAAACCTTATCTCCGAACCATCCTTAATGGAGAAAGAACCATATGGGAAGAACCATCCTTAATTAAAAGGAACATAGAATTAACTTGGTGATTTTGATTGTTTCAACGCGAGGGACTAGCAACCGACAAGGAGAAGCTACCACCACGACTCCTTGTCGAAGTCCTGTGGCGTGACTGGCGTGGGTGGTCTTCGTGCGTGCTCTAGGCTAGCCCACCCTTCGGATAATCGAACCCAGATGGGCTTGGGGTTGCACTCGGTGGTGCTACGCCCTGCGACTACGGCGGCGACCCCACGTGCGGTGAGGGTGTCTCCGATGCCCTTCAATTTCAGCCGGCGACACATGCGTCGTGGCGTCGTCTTGCCGCGTGCGTCCTTTCGGCCATGCCCCGACACAGGTGGTGTCGGCGCGCTGTGTGGCCTCGGATGTGCGTTGGTGTTCGACTTCGTCGATGGTGCAGTGTCGTGGCTGGGTATCCGCTGTCTTGTCCTGTGGATCCTCCTCTATGATCGCAGTGCTTGGGTCTTGATGAGTTTCTCATCAATCAACTGTCTCCGAGTTTTCTCTCGGAGTGACCCTCTCTTGTGTGTTGTTGGTGTGCGTTCTTTTCTTTTATTTCTCCTCTCATGTATCCCCCTGTAAATTCTGGTTCATTTGAACCTATC
The DNA here is from genome assembly GCA_947311845.1 of Poa pratensis. Taxonomy (NCBI): domain Eukaryota; kingdom Viridiplantae; phylum Streptophyta; class Magnoliopsida; order Poales; family Poaceae; genus Poa; species Poa pratensis. The sequence goes on from CAMZMU010000042.1 coordinate 71,061,364, forward strand.
TTGTAAAGGCTGCAAGGACTCGTAGGCAACATTTTTGAATAATAAAGTTCAGGCTGGCTCTAAGAGCCCGCCGTAGTCATAGTCAATTTTTTTTAATTGTTTCATGGATGCTTTGGCTAACATAACATATTTACTGGTGCAGTTGTGAAGGGAGACCTGAAACGGCTTGGAGACCAGCTGCAGTCATATCCTCACAAGAAGATGTACCATGAGCAGATGGTGTCGTCCCCGGTTGGTGAACAAGAGCAAGGAATCATGGCAACTCAAGAAGGGGATGACATGGACCTGGATCATGAATGAGTGAAGATGGGAATTGATACAGTGTCTGCTTCTTTTAACTGAAGGTGATGAGTTTTTATATTAATGAGAGGTGCATCCGGGATATGCTGATCGTTAACGAAGACTATGTTTGTACATACGCTTTTGCTGAGAACAGTTACCTGGAAAACCAGCAAGTTTCAGTTTATCTTTTGACTGTCTCATCTTGGCATCCAGTCCATTCCAAGGTATGCGCTGGGATTCACGCTTCTGTTCCGATCGCAATGGTACGGGCAATTTTGCCTCTGGAGTCTCGACGTCCTGCTATCTGTTGCGAGTACTGTAGCAAGTTGGATCATGCATATTGCTCAGATTTGTTAGGCTGTTCGCCACGGCTGTGCATCGTCTCGTTGTGGTTTTCAAAGTCCTGGGTAGGGACTTTTCTATTGTCCTCATGCTAGTTCTATCAAGCATATTAAATAGAGGTAGTTTTGTGATATATATGCAACAGAAGCTCGGACTGTAACAACGGTCTGCAGTCCCAACTCTTTAGAATTTTTTGACCGCACTCAGTGTCAGCATATGTCTAACGTATACGCGCCCCTGACCCGTACACTCTCGTATAACCATGAGGGAACAAGCTGGTTCTTATCCCAAATGTAACACGCCAATCACCTCGAGACTAGCAATCGTTACCCGTGACAACTCTAGAATTTATCAAATTATTTACCACATCTGCCTCTTACGTTCTAGTTTTCATACCACATATAACATAGGCGAGATCGAGCATCACTTTTTTTTTTGGAAAGAAACATGGAGTTTATTGATCACAGAATCATAATGTCATTCCTTTTGAGAGTATCAAAAGTTTGGTGTCAACCCATTAGAGCGAAGAATAGTTTGGAACTGTTTCAGAAGAAACTGAAAAATGTTAAGAAAGATCTTAAAGGTTGGGGAGCCAATTTGAGAGGTCAAGTTGTCCAGAGAAGGAAAACTTTGATTCTTGATCTTTCTGATCTTGAACTGCAAGAAGAGACCTCTCCTCTCTCGGCTGATCAACTAAGATGGAGAAATGAAATGCAGAAGGAGTTGATGGAGTTGTTTGCGCAAGAAGAAGACTTTTGGAGACAGAGATCTGCAGAAAAATGGTTGCTCCAAGGTGATAACAACACAGAGTTCTTTCACAGGATTGCTAATGGTCGCAGGAGAAACAAAACAATTTTTTCTTTGAAGCACAATGGGGCTGTCATCCAAGGCACCCCTGATCTACTTCAACATGCTACTGAATTTTACAGGGATCTCTTTGGCCCTGCTCAAATTCCTGCAGTGAGAATGAGACATGATGTATGGAATAATGAGGAGAAACTTTCAACAGAGGATAATAATATGCTGGATGCTGAGTTCTCTGAGGAGGAAATCAAAGCTGTGGTGGATCAGATGGAGAAAAACAAGGCGGCTGGTCAGTATGGTTTTCCTATTGAATTCTATCAGACCTGTTGGCCAATTATTAAACATGATTTGTTGTAGATTTTTAGTGAGTTCCATCAGCATAAAATTTCTCTGGGCAGAATCAACTATGGTGTGATTACTCTCATTCCCAAAGGTGAGGATGCTGACATCATACAGAAATTCAGGCCCATCTGTTTGCTCCAAGTTTTGTTTAAGATTATTACCAAAGCCCTAACAAATAGATTGGAGACCATCATGCATAAAATCATCCACCCCGTTAAAATGCTTTCATTAAAGGGAGATACATTCATGACAGTGTGTCTCTCCTTCATGAGATCCTGAGAGACACCAAGTTCAACGAACAACAAGGTGTGATTTTGAGAAAGCTTATGATAAGGTGAATTGGGACTTCCTGTTTGACTGCTGTAGACAGATGGGTTTCAGTGATCATATGTTAGAGCTGCTGAGAAATACAGTTACTAATGGTATCCTTAGTGTCAAAGTCAACGATGAAAAAGGTCCTTATTTCGGTAGCTTCAAAGGGGTCAGACAGGGGGACCCTTTGGCTCCTACTCTCTTCAACATTGCTGCTAATTGCCTGTCAAAAATGGTCTGTCTAGCAAAGGGCAATGGGTTGTTTTCTGGTCTTGCTGACAGATGGGTTGATGGTGGTTGTGCCATCCTGCAATATGCTGATGACACAGTGCTACTTCTCAAAGATGATCTCGAAGGGGCCAGAAATCTTAAGTTGCTGTTGTACATTTTTGAGGCAATGTCTGGTCTGAAGATTAATTTCGATAAGACTGAGGTCTTGCTGGTGTTGGATGATGAGAACAAAATGCAGGAGTATGCAACCCTGTTCAATTGTCAGAAGGGGAAGTGGCCTGTGAAATATTTGGGCACTCCCATTTGTGCCAGAAGGGCAACTGTTAATGAAATGAACTTTGTTGAGGATTCCTTTAAAAAACATATGGGTGGATGGATGGGTGGCAGCATGTCTATTGCTGGGAGAGTTACAAAGGTGGATGCCTGTCTGGCGTCTTCTGCAGTTTATCAGCTTGCTCTGAGACTGTTTCATAAATCCAATATAGTTGGTATGGAGAAACAAATGAGGGCCTTTTTGTGGGCTAGGGGCACTGGTAAAAAGAAGATGCATTGGGTAAAGTGGAGCCTGATCTGCAAGCCCAAAAAGAAAGGTGGCTTGGGTTTTAAAAATCTCACCCTTTTCAACATTAGCCTGATGTGTAAATGGTGGTGGAGACTTGAATCTGGTGTGGGCCCCTGGCAAGATTTCATGAGAAGGAAATATCTTCACAATGGGGGTATCTTTGGTGTCAAACACAGACCATCTGATTCTGCTTCTGGTCTGATATGCTCCATGTTAGAGAGGTCTATCTGTGTGGTAGGAAAATGGTGATTGGCAATGGGTTCAGGTCCCATTTCTGGGGTGATGCCTGGTGTGGACAAGTTGCTTTCAGAAACAGATTCCCTGACCTTTTTGAATTATGCAATGAGAATGATGTTACAGTGGCTAGGGCAGCTCAGCTTGGCTGGCGTCTTACTTTCAGAAGATGGTTGCCTGCTCATTTGCAAGATCAGTTGAGGGAGATGCAGAACTTGCTTGTTGGTACTGCTTTAAATTCTGAAGATGACAGACCAGTGTGGAAGTGGACTAAAAATGGTCGCTTCAGTGTCAAGTCCATGTACTACTCTCTTAGTAGTGATGGAATTGATAGATCTTTTAAGCATCTTTGGAAAGCAAAAGTTCCCTTGAACATTAAAATTTGGCTCTGGCTCATTTGGCATAATGCCATTGCTACCAAGGATAATTTGCTAAGGAGAGGATGGACTGGAAGCAGTAGATGCCAATTTTGTGATGAGAATGAATCAATTCACCATCTCTTGTTCACCTGCTCAGCAGCTAAGTTCGTTTGGTCCACTGTTGCCCATGCCATTGGAGCTCCCAACAGGCCTAGCTCCTTTTCTCAGTATTTCTGGTGGATACCTCAGTTCCTCCCAGTTAGTAGAAATGTTCAGATCACTCTGGTGGCAGCAGTGTGCTGGGCCATCTGGAAGACGCGTAACACTGCCTGTTTTGAAGGAAAACTTATTAGAAATCCTAATGAATTAATCTGTTACCTGTGTGTTTTTGTGAAATACTGGGCAGGTTTACACAACTCTGCAGAGCAGGAAGATCTGCGCGCGGGAGCTGACATCTTGATGAACCTCGCGACATCGTCGGCTGCTGCTGGAAACGCTGGTGGTCCAAGATTGCTGGGAGGACCGAATCAGAATGCCTGAAGTATCAAGTTGATTCATCGAGTGGTCGCGTCCGGAGTTGATGTTTTGGGAGCTAAACTTATCTCGCTGTTGTGCTGATTCACGACCTGCTTTGTGGTTGCAGTGTCGTTTGTTTGTAGCGCCTGGATAAAGTTGTAAATTTGACATATGCGATGTTTAGGTTTTAACCCTTACCCCGTGGCGGCTGAACCTAGCTCTCTCTCGCTGTTGGCGGAGAGGCTGGTTCCTTTTGCTTTTCTAGTTCGTAGTTTTTACTTTTGATGTTGTTACCTTGCACGTGGATGCTGCCGTACCCTTGTATTTTCGTTATCTGTTGGTAATGAAAATCGGTCCCAGTGAGGATCGCGTTGGTAGAATCATAATGTCATTACAAATTGTCTCACGGATACACTCCGGAGCAACCCCACGCCACACCGAACAAACAGAGGTAAGACTAGACTTAGCTAAGTAGTGGACAGCATAGTTTATGTTTCGACTGACATGTTGAAAAGAACAAGAAATGAAAGAAACGACTGCATTCCTGATATCTTGAGTCACAGGGCCGATGAGGGATCTGTCTCGTTGCTCAGCATTCACTCGGTTGACAACAGAGACGCAATCTGAGCTGAAAATGAGCTTCGTAAAACCCTCCTCCCTGGCGAAAAGGACAGCACGACGCAACGCTAATGCCTCTGCAGCTTCTGGAGATACAACATCCTCAATTACTTCACAGCATGCAGCTTGACATTGGCCGGCATGATCGCGGATCACCACACCTAGCCCCATCCGCCGAGAATCCGCGAAGAGAGCAGCATCGACATTGATCATAACCATCCCAGCAGGCGGCGGAGACCAATTGAGGACCGACGAAGAAGTCTCACGCCTGTTGCTGATAGTGGATTTATAGAGGTGATCTGCAATCATCTGAATATATGCCCAGGATTTTTCAGCAACCGATCTAGGATGCATAAGAGGTTCCCCTTCTCTGACTTTGTTGCGAGCATCCCAAATGTGACACATGGTTACTGCTAGCGTAGTTGCTTCCATAGCCGAACAACGCTCCAAGAAGTCCATTGTCCAAGTTTTTGTTGAGAAAAAGTGAGAACGATGCAAACTGATGGGAAACTCCTCACGGACTGCACCCCAAACCTCCTGTGCAAATTGGCAGAACAAAACAATATGTTCAATGCGTTCATGTCGCCCACAGAAGACACAGTTTGGCGATGCAGGAATCTGTCTTTTCTTCAGTTGATGTCCAGAGGGTAAACAGTCATGTGCGAACCGCCAAATCGTCACCTTCATCTTACCAGGAGCTTTGATCGACCAGAGATTTTTCCAAAGTTTTGGTTCACGACCAGCACCAGCAGACGAGCCCCTCTGTACCATACTGCGCTCACCCGATAAAGTGTTCGCTAATGCAAGATTATATCCAGACCTGACAGAATAGCAACCGAAACGGGTGTGAGGCCAAGAGGCGAAATCTTCACCTCCATGTCGACAGATCGGGACTTGAAGAATTTGCACAGCAACTTCCTCGGGAAACATAGCACGCACTAGATCAACATCCCATGCCTGACAGTCATTCCGAATCAAGGACTCCACTTTCTGGTCAGCAGTCACAGGCAGAAGCGTGCGGATCATCCATGGGGGTACACCGGGGATCCAATTATCTGTGAGAATCTTCGTGCTGGAGCCATCCCCGATCCCCAACGAACTCCTTTCTTTAGCAGTTCTCTGCCAAACAAAATACTTCGCCACGTGTATGAAGATGACCGGGGTTTTGGAGCTTCCCAAAAATCACAATTGGGGTAGTATCTCCCCTTCAGTACACGAGCACATAGAGAGGAGGGGTCTATCAGTAAGCGCCAACCTTGGCGAGCCAGCATTGCTTGGTTAAAGATTTCCATATCCCAAAAGCCTCCTCCCAAATTCTTAGGAGTAGTAAGCCATTGCCAAGATTTCCGGTGCATTTTTTTCCTCCCCTCCTCGATTCCCCACCAGTGGTTCGCAACTGTTTTTCTCATATCTTCACAAATGGCCACTGGTAGTTGGAAACATCTCATAACATATGTAGGTATTGCTTGAATAATTGACTTGAGAAACACTTCTTTTCCGGCCTTGAGACTGGCCTATCGGAGCAGCCATTCATCCTCTTCCACATCCGATCATACAAGTACCTGAAAGTACTAACTGGAGACCGGCCAACCTCGGTCGGCATACCGAGATAGGAATCATTAAGAGCTTCAGAGTCTATCTCAAGCTTATGCATTACCTCCCCTTTGACCCCAGCTGAACAATGAGGCCCAAAAAATATGGAGAATTTCTCTTTATTGATCTTCTGGCCAGACCCTTCACAAAAAGTTTCTAGGGTATCATGTAGGGCTTCGACACTTCTTCTATCACTACGGGCAAAGAATATGCTGTCGTCTGCAAAAAGTAAGTGTGATATAGGGGGCCCAAGTCTGCCATTTCGAATTCCTTGTAGCTCACCTTGGGCCTCCCTTTTTTGCAGAAGACAAAGCATCACTTGAGAATAGCACTAAATGCTAGTACAAACCACCATAAACAGGAAGTATGACTGTTATCAAGTGCTGTTTGTCGAGTCCCAAACCTATCTAAACTCTGTCACCCTGAGCTACCATCTAAATCGCTGAGCACGACCCTGCCAAAAAGAGAAAAAAACAGTCAGAAAAATACCACGACACTTATCATGAGGGATATTGATATCATCAGGTCGAGCCATGCTGTCAGAAAGAACGCTTGCATCAGGGTCAATCTCTTTCACATATGTGAATTTGACATTGAATCAACATCAACGAGCACATTCTGCCTATATAGTGCTTTCTACCCCTATACGCTACAACCTCTAACCTCATCATATCTAGAAAGTCACATGAGTACCATCAATTGTGCCAATATGATCATGTGATAATATGAACAAATTATTATTATGATTCACAATCACGTCATGGAATGAGCTAACATATAGTATTGCTCACCTTGAAATATGGATACCATATATAACTTGTTCATATCTTCGAAGGAGTTTGACCGGTTGGTGACTTGATCATTTCTCCTGAGAGCTCTCCAGTCAAATACAAAAATTTCTTGAAATATAAGGATATTTGTATTAGAATTATTGAGACAGCCCCATTAATCTTTATGCAATAATCCCTAGTGGAAAATTCTAAAGGCCTACTTGGCCCATTCATGCCGTTTTCATATATAATATGAAAAGAGGACACCTACACGCGCGCTTCTCCTCCGCCACCTGCCTCGCCACACGTCGTGTTTATGAATGATTCAATCCGAGTTACCAGCTAGTGTACGCATTGTCTATCTTTTTGCCATGAAGTTGAACGGTCACACCAAAGCTAAAACGCTTTTTCACTAGTAGAAGACAAAATCGAAAGGTCTGGACCCGCACTAGTGGGAGACCAACGGAAGGGTCTCTCGGTCATTTCGATCAGCTTTGTCTTCTCGCAAACTATTCGCTTCCTACCATGTCTATATAAGAGGCCGCTGCTCAGCTTTTGACACAAGCCACAACACATGCGACTGCCACTTGCTTCTAGAGAACAGCGACGCCGCTTAAGTATCCCCCATGTCATTTTCGGTGTACA
>CAMZMU010000042.1:71068986-71139227 GCA_947311845.1 Poa pratensis
GAGGTAAAGCCTACCGTACCGGTGCAATCCTTCTTCAATTTGAAGTAGGTGTCGAACTCTCAGGATGGCATGCATGATGTCGAGGAAGAGCTTGCGGTTCATCCGGAAACGGCGCCGAAACACGGCTTTGTCCTGCATGGGATGATCGGCGAAGTAGTCGGAGTAGAGGATGCAGTACCCTTCGCAGCGCTGCCTCGGCTTGCTCTTGCGGCGGCCGGACGCCGAGCCACCACGCCGCGGCCGTGCGTCATGCGCGAGCAGGCCGGCGAGGCACGCGAGGATCATCAAGTGTTCTTCGTCGTCGAGGTCGGCCTGGGCTTCCTCGTCGAGCAGTTCGGCGAGCAGCTCCTCATCGTCGGAGTCCATGGCTGGGCGGACAAACCGCCGAACACCTAGCAGGCGAGGTGGGCGCGAGCCTTTCCGAGAGCCTCCTCCCGGCTAGATCACGGCGGAGGGGAGGAGCGGCGCCGTGGTTTGGGGCGAGATGGTGGGGTTTCTAGCTGCTTGCGTCCGGCGGAGAGGGAAGGGGTGGTGCCGGCGGCGAGATGGCGGCGACGGGGCGGATAGAGGAAAGGGCGAGGCGGCGGGGGGGGGGGGGGGATGCGCTGTCTTCCCGACAGTGCTGCCCCACGCGCGTTTTCCCTTCCGCCGACCCCCCCAGGCGCAACCCGACGCGCTGGGTTTGGCCTGGGTGTGCCGGCGCCAAAACGGCGATATTTGGACTCCTGGGGGACGACTGGTAGAAAAACGGCGCTATTAGGCACAAACGGCGCTATTTTGGGCCTTGGGGGCGCTGGGGGACGGCTGGAGATGCCCTTAGCTTCACCTTCCACCAGAAGTGGTCGTCGCCGACGAACCACGGGCGGAGCTTCATGGGGTCCAACATGGGCCATGGCCCCCCAACTTAATTAAAATTTGCATATTAGTACTATATATTTACCACTTTTGACCATATAAAACACAAAATACTTAAATCTGGCCCCCTCAGCTCTTATCTTATCTGTTTTGGCCCCTCCTAATATGTTGGTCAAGCTCGGAACCCCAGTTCTTCCTCTACCAGCCCAGCGCCGCGGTACCCGATCCCGCAACCCAGCGGCGGCGACAAGCGCTTGGACGCCCAACGATATGCTGCCTGCCTCCTGCGACATCCTCACGGCGGCGACGGTGACTACCTCATCACCGCGCTAGTCAATGACGAGCCAGGGGAGCTGGACCTCTTCCTCTACAGCTCCATGACACGAACATGGACCATCAAGACGCCCGTCTTGACGATGGTACCCCACGACGTCGACGGTGGCTTCGTCCACATGACCTACAAGGCGATCCCTGTCGGCGGCGGTTCCATGGTCGCCTTCGTCGACTTCTGGACTGGTATCCTCTTCTGCGACGTGCTCGACGGCGACCGTCCGAAACTCCACCACTTCCCGCTGCCATCGACAGGTCTCTCCAAGGAATCAACGCCCCGCGTGGAATCCATATCGAAACCTCGCGACGTGGCCATCGAGCAAGTATCGGCTCCGGCGACCTCCTCCGCATAAGGTTTGTCGAGGTGGTGTGCCGCCCGCTCTTCGAGAGCTGGCGCGCCACCTCCTGGAGCACCACCACCGCCGCGACAACCCCTTGGCGCCAGCTCCATGGCTGGCGCAAGTGCTCTGATGTCTCTGACCTGGATATCTCGGTGGCCGACGGTGTATGCTTTCATGGACTGCTGCCTGAGACGCCCGAGTGGGACAGCAACGACGACGACGGCTATGAGGGCCAGCGAACTCTTGGTTCACTCTACCTTGACAGGCCCATGCTGAGCTTGCACCAAACAATGTTGCCTGCTTCATGGCCGATCGCTACATGAAGAAGACTGGGACGTGGATCATTACTGTCGACATGGCAAACAAGACACTGCAAGGAGTCTATCATTGCGTGAGATTAACTGCACACGTATCATACAGCACCATCTCCATCCATGTCGACATGTCCGCTGCTCCAGGTACTAATGCATGCATGGTTTCGTCTTATTTTCTACTACAAGCTTCAGTTAATTATTGTTACAAAATTAAAGGGTCATTTTACGGTACATCAAATAAATATGGACCATCCATTGAGCGAAATCCAACGGCCCAGAATCATAATACTACATCCGATTTTGTGGTAGTAAATTTAATCGTGAGGGATATTTTCGACATTGCACTGTTTAAATCCCGCACCCAGGATCAAAAAGAAATAGGACAAAGGTTGGGGTTGGAATTTAATATAGTTCATCTTCAGCACCTATCTACAGTCGCCATTGTCGGCACCTAACGCCACCGCCGCCGGCCGTCGCCTGCACCCTGCTCGTGCCCTAAGCAGCGTCCCAATCAAGAGATCTCAACAGCGGTCCAAAAGTTCATGCCTCCGCCACCCGCACCGCGCGAATCTCCTCCCACCGCGCCTACCTCACGCCTCCGCCACCGCACCGCGCCGCCACTAGCCGGTAGGGGAACGCAGCCGCGCCGCCGTGCCCGAAGGCGGTGGATCGGCCGGAGTGGAGGCTGGGACGAGGGGGGCGCAGGGGTGCTCGGCGCGCCGCTCCCGGGCGTCGGCTATGGCGCCGACCTCGAACGGCTCGCGTCGGTGCCCGTACGGGTGGTCCGAGGCCGGGATTCGGTGGCGGGGACGATGGGGAGGAGGGTAGGGGGCCCGGCGAGGGATGGGAGGGGCTGGGGAGCCTTAGTTCATCCTCGACATGGCCACGGCGGCCATGGCCGAGTTTGAGCTCGGCTCGGTCGCTTCCTTCTCCGTATCCCCCGCCGCCGTCGCGCGATCTCCTACTCGTAATCACCTGCGCGACGTCAGGGATCGGGGCCGAGACGGCGCCCGCGGATGCTGGCAAAGCGCGCATCCGTGACGAGCGCCCAATCAAAAATTGCAGTCGTATTCTATGAGCAGGGAGCAACCCCCCAATCAAAAATTGCAGTCGTATTCTATGAGTAGGGAGCAACCCGTCGAGGACCTGCTTCACGGGAAGGTATGTGCGGATGCCGCAGGAGCCGGAGGCGTGTCGGCGTCGTTCCGGCTGCCGGAGTCGGAGCGGGTGTTCGACGAGCTGCGGCGTGCCGGGTCATCACGCCCATGTTTCTCTCCTACAACTTCGTGGTCCAGTACAAGAAGGTTTGTGTGCTCCTCCTCCTCTTCTGATTTTGGGCTTGTTTTCGAGTCTGTGGCTGTGACAGTGATTCGGTGTTGTTGGTTAGACTGGGCAGCGTCCGTTGTGCTGGGCATTGTTGGTGTAGAATTATTGCATGAATTGGCTGCTCGGCGATTTGTTTCTTAGATGCCTACGCGTTAGCTATTCTGATTGACACCCGGTCTAGGTTCAGGGATTCTGTTCAGCGTGCCATGAATTTTAGGGCATTGCTGAAAATTTGCCCCAAGTAAAACCTTCTGTTCAGCGTGCCATGAATTTCAGTTGATCTCACTGTAAGGTACATGAATTTCTAACAACTGCTGACTATAATTTCAGTTGATCTCACTGTACGGTACATGAATTCCTAACACTGCTGACTATAATTTCAGTTGATCTCACTGTAAGGTACATGAATTCCTAATATAATTTCAGTTGATCTCACTGTAGGATACATGAATTCCTAACAACTACTGACTGTAATTTCTGTTGATCTCACTGTAAGGTATATCTTTACTGAAATATTTAGAGCAATGACCATATGCTATTTTGTGTTATGACTAGTCTTAACGTGCCAATTAATTACCAATACTCCCATGGTTATGTCTTTGCTTATACTTACTGTTAAGCCAAAAACGGCCATTATTTTAATAATAAGCTTCTAACTGATGTTCGTCATTGATGTCAGGTACTAGCGATTTCGCTTTATGTGCCCTCTGCTGCTGTGCCAATGAAGGAGCTGGTTTCCTTACCTTATTACTGTTGCTGAACATACCTCTTCGCAGATGACAAGAAGGTTAGTGACTATGCAAACTGGTGCCTAGCTCCAGTGGCACGTCGTCTTCTTATTGCACAGTGAGATTTTGGCCAGGAAGTTATCTAACTACATTTTTGTCTTCTGATGTGTCATTGCAAAATCTTCTTAGGAACAGAGTCATCTATTCCTTGGCCACTGATGACATCTTCAAGAAAGTGATTGCGATATGTTTCTCTGCAGGGAACACAGATGCTCTCCGAAGATCACTTGTGATATGGGCGCTGACTTATTTATTTCCTTTAAAAGGACTTGAGTATTGCTTCATGCACATGTTAATTCTCATGATAATCCTGCTTACATTTATGTACCTTCAAGAGGTTTCTGTTATTTCTGCTTGGCGCTCGTGTTTTGTTCCAGCAGTCGCAACCAACCTGAAGTTCAGTACATGCTAGATACGGCAACAATTGTACTGACTGAAATACTACTATTCTTGTACTTGTATAGTTGTCTCTGGTCTCTTGAATTGGTAATGTCTGCAGTACTGTTACATCTAGCTGAATAATGAACTCTTAATTGTTCCTGATTGTAATATAATATGAATTCTCTCTATTTATATGATTTGGTTATCCGATTGTAAGCCATAATTGTAATTGATATGTGTGCTAATATTATGCCTAGGATGATTTTTTAAGGCATTACTAATAATTTTTTAAGGCATTATTGCGTAATACCTAGAATGATTTTTTGAGGCATTAATGTAAAGTGCCACCAATTATAATTTGAGGCACTTTCAAGTGCCTTCATTGATCTTTCCCTACCCCATTTGATACGGCATTTTTTTAAATGCCTCGGTTGATTATTTAAGGCACTTTAGGTATTTTTTAGGGCACTTTTTGTGCCTTTGAAAATCAACCGTGATGTAGTGACTTTTGCTGTTATCCGAACGTTTTCATTTCTGTTTGTATCTTTAATCTGTATCCCAGTTTTGATTGCTGCCTGGATGCTTGGCTTTTAATTCTACTGGGCACCGCTGCTACTGCCCACAATTTTTGGTGCCGCTACTGCCCACAATTTTTCTTCTTAGTGGTATTGGCGTGTGTCATTGTTCTGACCAATAATTACAAAAGCTTGTGCATATGTGTAGACACATATATGATTGATTGATTGCCATCCTGTCCAGACAATATGCGAACATTTTCTTGGCTCTATGCTCTACACTAAAGATTTATGGTTAATTAATCCTATCAAAAAATGTGCGGTGGCTCGATCACGCTGAAAACTACAACGTCCTAGCAAGTGATTTTGTGATGGCATGAAGAAAACTACTCCTAACATGTACAAGTCTAACTTTCATCTCACTTCCGCTACCTAAGCCAAATCGGTATAGCTTTCGCCGAGCCGACCTGGAGACTCAGCTCGCGAGCTGGGAAAAAACGGAGCAAAATGCTTGTAGTGGGGACTCGAACCTGATACTAACGTGCGTAGGAAAGGAGCACAACCACTGAGCTGCCTCCGCCTCTATCATAATGAAGGCATCTTTCCCTGAAATATTTACATGTTGTACTAAGGGAACATAAGGCATGTTAGATTTCCATCGTTTTTTGATTCACTGATCATTGAAATTGAGCACCAAATAATTAAGATTAATTCTGAAAATTTAACAACATGAAATTGAAATATGGATGACCCATTTTTATGAAAAACTTGATAATTATAGTAAGTGATTGTTTCTACCTGATGAAAATTACCCGTTATTTTTCCCCAACATAGTATGAGAAAGTTAGACATCTTTGACAAGTATTCTTGTTTTTTTGACAAATCTGACATATTATTAATTTTATGCCTAAAAAACATGCCTAAAAGGGCATTCTGCCATGTGAAGCGAATCTTGTGACAACTTAGTCTCTATTTTTGGTTCTCACGTGCTTTTATGGCCTATCTTACACACTCAATGAGCAAACCCAATTGGTCTACCACATTAGGTGCTATAAGAGTGTTGCATGTGGTTCCATGTGTACTAAATGTGAGACATATATATATATATATAACTAAATGACTATGAATTTACATGTGGGTCCACTTGTCTCGGATGTGCTTGGCTAGGCGTGTTCATGTGTATCCACATGTCCCAAAATTGGTAGATACATAACATACCTATAAGGCCTCTAAACATGTTGCCCCAAATGCAGTTTGACCTAGAAGTATATCATGTGGGTCTCACAACATGCAACGGAGATATGAGTTTTGCATGTGGGTCCACATGTCCTAGAGGTGGTACATATGCAACTAGATAGCTAGCTATGCGACTGTTGCATGTGGGTCTACATGTCCCATGGCTTGACTTAGAACTATCATGTGGGTCCCACAACATGCAACATAGCTAGTAGTGTTGCATGTAGGTCCACATATATCAAAGCTGGTAAATATAACACTAGATGGCTATGAGTGTTGCATTTGGTTCCACATGTCCCATATGTGCTAGGTCAAAATGGCTAAGTTTTTTGCATGTGGGTCCACATGTCTCAAATGAGGTAAATACATACCTATATAGCCTACTATGCATCTGGACCCACATAATCCATCCCTATACAATTTGACCTAGAACTATCATGTGGGTACCACAACATGCAACAGAGCTAGAAGTGTTGCATGTGGATCCACATGTCTCAAATGTGGTAGATTTACAACTAGATGGCTATGCGTGTTGCATGTGGGTCCACATGCCACATATGTGATAAAATGGCTAATGGTTTTGCATGTGAATCCACATGTCCCAAATGAGGTAAATACATGCATATATGACCTACTAGACATCTAGACCCACATAATCTTGGCCTAGACAGATTGACGTAAAAATATCATATGGGTCCATCAACATGCAACAGAGACAGGAGTGTTGCATGTGGTCCACATATACCAAAGATGGTAGATATAACACTAGATGGATATGCGTGTTGTATGTCGGTCCACACAGTGGCGGCACCAGGAACTGGCGCCTGGGTATTCATCTTACAATATAACTGCACTCAAGATGAACAACACTAGCTGCAGCTGCTGTCTGATTCGATGTGGATGATTCATCTATTTTCCTTGTCTTTGAAGCCTTTTCCCACATTGTAAATATGCTACTGCTAGCAATCCCCTTCTTCTTCATCTACATTACAACAAATCAAGCGAAACAGAAAATTAAAACTTGTATTGAGTCAGTACAAACTAGTATGAGCAGATCGGTGTGGATGGGTATTTAGTCAATTATACCTACTATTTCACCATTGTACAAACTAGTATGAAATTTGATTGAAAGAGTGAGAAACAGAGAGGTACCTTGCGCGCTGCTGCGTTGGGCTGAAGAGGAGGGGCGGGCGGGCGGGTGGCGAGGCCGGGGCGCGGGTGGCCGGGCCGGGGCCGGAGCGCCGCGGGCGCGGGGGATGGAGGCGGGGCGGGGGCGCCGTTGCCTGGGCGCGGGGGGCGGGGCCGGGGCGCCGTCGCCTAACTGCATCGGGCGGCGGCGGCGCTTCTCTGCGGATGCGGATGGAGTGCGGGTCGAGGACGAGCAATCATAACTATGTTGCATGTTGTGGGATCCACATGATAGTTCTACGTCAAACTGTATAGGCACTAGTAGGAAACTGCCTTTCTGTGGATTCACTATCTGTGGCGCACCAAACTGCCCATGCGCCACAAAAAAATTCAAGCTTTTTATATTTTGATACAAAGAGAGTAGATCTTATAAGTATGTATTTATAACCTTTGAGACATGTGGATCCACATGCAACACCCCTAGCTAATATAGGCACATTTTGAACATGTAGACCCACATGCAACACTCCTTGATATGTTTGCATGTTGTGGGACCCACATGATAGTTCTATTTCAAGCTTTTTCAAGCTTTTTAGGGCTGGTGCATGTGGGTCCAAATTTCTAGTAGGTCCTATATGTATGTTTACCTTTATGCCACGTGGACCCACGTGCAACACCCCCAGTCATCTTGACCATCCGGGACATGTGGACTCACATGAAATACTCATAGTCATCTAGTTGTATATCTACCACATTTTGGGCATGTGGACCCACATGCAACACCCCTAGCCATTTTGAACACATGTGGAACATTTGGACCCACGTGCAACACTCATAGTGATCTAAATAAATATCTACCACTTTGGGACATGTAGACCCACATGCAACACTTATATTGTGGGACCCACATGATAGTTCTACGTCAAACCTGTCTAGTGCTGGTGCATGTGCGTCCAAATGTCTAGTAGGTAACATAGGCACATTTGGGACATGGGGACCCATATGCAACACCCTTAGCCATTTTGACCTAACGCATCAGGGACATGTGGAACCACATACAACACTCCTAGTAATCTAGTTGGATATCTACCACCTCTGGGATATGTGGACCAGCATGAAACACTCCTTGCTATGTTTGCATGTTGTGGGACCCACATGATAGTTCTAGGTCGAACCTATCTAGGGCTGGTGTATGTGCGTCCAAATGTCTAGTGGGTAATTATATAGGCACCTTTGTGACACGTGAACCTACGTGCAACACCCCTATTGATATTGACCATCTGGTACATGTGGACCCACATGAAATACTCATAGCCGTCTAGTTGTATATCTACCATCTTTGAGACATGTGGACCCACATGCAACACTCCTAACTATGTTGCATATTGTGGGACCCACATGATTGTTCTAGATCAAACTGTCTGGGGCGGATGTGTATGTGCGTCCAGATGTCTAGTAAGTCATACACGTATGTGTCTACCACCTTCGAAACATGTGCACCCACATGCAACAGACCTAGCCATCTTGCCCTAGCACATCTGGGACATGTGGACCCACACGGAACACTCAGAGCCATCTAGTTGTATATCTACCACCTTTGGGACATGTGGACCCACAAACAACACTCCTATCTATGTTGAATATTGTGGGACCCACATGGTAGTTATAGTTCAAGCTTCTAGGGATGGTGCATGTGGATCCATATGTCTAGTAGGTCATATAGATATGTATCTAGCACCTTCGCCATCTTCATCCTTCAAATGGTCACCTCTGTTGACGTGGGCATACCCTCCGGGCACCCCACCATTGGTGTACCCGATGCGGCCCAGATGGGGGCCCACCTAGCGGCCCAGCAATTACTTGAAGGACAAGACAAGGACTCCAAGTCGTAGTCTACTAGGACTCTTGTAAACCCTACCTGCCTCCTTTTATAAAGCCAGGCAGGGGCACCCCCATAGATCAGATCCATACAAGACACAACATACACGCATAGACCTAGCGAGACCACGTCTCACCACCACCATCGCCATTGTGGCCACCATGTAATCATACAATATATACAGATCAGACAAGCTGGAAGTAGGGTGTTACCCTCCAAGGGCCTGAACCAGGGTAAATCGCCTCGCTTGTCAGCCGACAGAACTACCAGCGCGCCAAGTTTTTCCTCTCAATCAACCCGGGGTATCTCAACCCTGGGATTTGCCGTGGCACCCCCACGTCATATGTCCCTTCATCTTTTTTAAAGGAATCGAGGCCCGGCCCGGCTCG
Organism: Poa pratensis; assembly: GCA_947311845.1. Classification (NCBI taxonomy): domain Eukaryota; kingdom Viridiplantae; phylum Streptophyta; class Magnoliopsida; order Poales; family Poaceae; genus Poa; species Poa pratensis. Next base: position 71,078,469 of record CAMZMU010000042.1, read on the forward strand.
TGTCGTTCCAACAACCGACGGGGAGCACCTCGGCCACCGAACGCCCGCTACAGAGTGAGCACATGGTCGGGAACTGCAAGTGTAGATCAAAGAATGAAGGCTCGTGAAGATTTAGTGTAGGGCTGTTGGCAACCGATGCTCGCCCGGCTGTTGGCCGCCTTGCTTGGTGCCGCTCGACGCTGCTGGAGGTCCGCAAGACGACAGCTAGCCATTTTGCATAGCACATCTGGGACATGTGGACCCACATGCTAGTTCTAGTTCAAGCTTCTAGGGATGGTGCATGTGGATCCAGATGTCTAGTAGGTCATATAGATATGTATCTAGCACCTTTGAAATATGTGGACCCACATGCAACAACCCTAGTCATTTTGACGTAACACTTCTAGCTATGTTTGCAATGTTTTCACATTTTTTTAATATTTCCATAAAATTCGCTAAAATAATTGGTCATTTTTCATAGATTCTTGACACAAAATGCACTTTTTTTGAAACATTTGTCGAGCATGTGGGTCCACATGTCCTAAAGATGGTCGATATATAAATATATGGTCATCAGTGTTGCATGTGGGTCCACATGTCACAAATGTGATAGGTTAAGATGGCTAGGGGGTGCATGTGGGTCCACATGTACCAAAGGTGGTAGATACATACCTATAAAATTTAGTAGACATTTAAACCCACATGCACCAGACCTATACTACGAACCATTTAGACTTGTCACAAAATAAAAGTACTTGTCAAGTATGCCTAATTTAGTCAAAATATAGTAGAAAAAATAATGGGTCATTTCGAGTAGGTTAAAAAAAAACCACTTGCTATAATTATCAAGTTTTTCATGAAAATGGGTTGAACTATATTTCAATTTTATGTTGGTAATTTTTTTAATTAGTTTTGGATAATCTGGTTCTAATTTCAGAGTCAAAGAACGGTTGAAATCTTTGTCAGTGTACCGTCCGTAGTCTAAACATACTTTAAAAAACCGGACCGGCAACCGAAATGGCGAGGGTCTCGGTTCTCCAGTTAAACCGCCGGCTCACTCGATTCACTTGCCGGTTTTTTTAAATAAAATAGTGCAGAAATATTAATAGTCTGTGAGAAAATTCAATGTATTTAATCTCTACGTGTACTAGTATGACAGAATCCAGCCTCGCACTAGGTGGTTAACCCAGACGCACTGCCCTTGCGCTTTGCGGGGAGGTCACAGGTTCGATTCACGTCCCCTGCAATTTAATTTTCGCGCATGTGAGGGACTGTTCGGTTCGACCGCTCGTTTATGCAATTGTGAGGCTTGGGGTCTATGTAAGCACAACCGATAATTGTTTGTACGGTATTGTTGAATGTTGATGTATTTTAAGTGTGAACTTGGCTTCATTAATCCTATCAACATTTGTGTTGTGGTTCGAGTACGCTGAAAACTACAACGTCCTAGCAAGTGATTTCAGTTTTACCAACACATTAAGAAGACATGATGTCTATTTTCGTGAACAGTAGGCATGAAGAAAACTACAAAGCATGTACAAAGCATATACATCAGCCATGCCTGCATCATTAAGCATCAATTTCTGATAGAAGGGTGGGATGCGGTGCAGCTAAGCTAGAATGATTAGTAAGAACTAATGGTAAACCTCTCGAATAAATTCTTGATGTTAGTATTACTGGAGCCGTCACGGCAGGCTCGGACCGGTGCTCCGGCCGCAAGAGGTGTCTCCATTAACGCCGACACCGGGCTGATGGGGTTCATGCTTGTTGTGCATCCAGACTTTAAGGACGGGAATCTTGTCACCTACTGATATCTCATCAGAAGTATTCAAGGGATATTTAGCAGCATGCCATCACAAGGCCATCACGATGCACATCTCCCTCCCTATGTACATACTCCAGATTTCAGTACCTTTTCTACAGCTCTATTGGAAGCTCCAAAGTTTTCATACAATAGTAGTAGGCCTACATATTTATCTCAAAATCAACATCAGGTGCACGTATAGATTTATTTTAGCAGACATAGCTCCAAGCAAATTTCCAGAATATATTTAAAATCAAAGTTCAATAACCCTCAAGGTATTACAGATCAAAAATAAAAACTTCTGCCCGCATCGGCAAGTGACAACAACCTAATGACATGTACGGCAGAGGGACATAGAGCGATATGATTGATCTTCAGAAGTAGTACAACTAAAAGAAATGCTCGTGCAATCAAACTTTTCCACTGCCCTGCAACACGGTTGTTTCCTTAACTATTTTCTTACATTCACCTGTTTCTGTAATCACCAAGCCAATTGAAGAAGACAGGTTGGATGTTCCAGAAGTATCTATTGAGGGGATTTATGGTCAGAGAAGGTGTCAGCTTGCTGTGAACTTCACCGGCACTCCTGCTGCTCCGGCCGCCTGCTCCTTGCGCACAGCCATTTTCCCAAACTTTCTCGAGCGCTAGAGATCTAGAACTGCGGGCGTTGTGCTCGATTCACCGCGACGACGCGATTAAAGACGATGCGCACCTGCCATTCAAGCGGCACGATCCCGACGATCAGCATCTGGCACGCGCTGGCCAGCGCCTCGGCGTGACTATTGGCTGGGAAACGCGGTGTAGGGGGCGTCTTGGACGAGCCGTGGCCAGATCCATGCCGACGGCACGCAGGCGAGGTCGCCGTCGACCAGGAAGCGCGCGGCCGGGCTGCATCGCGAGAACAGAGAAGGCGCGGGAGGGGATAAGGTGGGATGTGTGGTTGTAAAGGACATAGGGGGCCGTAGGCGGAGGGCAGCGGCGCTGGAAAGCGGGGGCTGAGAGAGCACATGGAGGGCGGCAATGGGAAGCAGGTGGTGGCGGCGGCAGGACCAAACCATCGACGGCGCTGGTTCGTGTCTTCGTGGGAGAGAAACGAGCGTGAGGGGAAGTTGTAGGTTGTTTCTATTACTAACACACGATATTATGGCAAATTACTAAGTCGTCCTTGGCCCAACTTTGGCCCAAACAATATTAACCGTACGATCTGCTATATACTACACACCGAATTGTGTAGTCCGATGCACCGTAAAATCTCTCAAAATTAAAAGGAGCATTTTTTATAAAGGGATATTTATTACTTAAAGAGTTTTGAGTTTTAATTATTACACCCAGCCTCTGCGTAACTAAGATGCACACAGCCGACACGAGTTTAGAAGTACGAAACATAAAAAGGCGAATTACATATCATGATGAGAAATTGTAAAAACGCATATGAAGGTGGAGGCCAATACGCAAATTATGCTGTCATTCATGTTGGGATAAAAGGTCTCCCGCCATATTCTCCAGTCTTGTACACACCTCCGTAAACAGGTCTCGATACTCCACACGTTGCAACTGAGACCACGAACGGAGTGTAGCTGTACTCCTGTATATAACCTGCATAAGAGAAGAATTTTTATCATTAAAAACCATATCATTTCTACACAGCCAAAGCGACCATATTACGGCAAGCGCTGCCACCCAAATAAGTTGCTTAAACCTATAATCCACCCCATTCAGCCAATTGCCAAAAATATTGGCAACACTTCTTGGCGGGTATAAGGTAGAACCTATCTGGATGATTGACCATATAGAACTAGCTAATTTGCACTCGAAGAATAAGTGTTTGATAGTCTCGTCTTTATGACAGAAGACACTTTTTACATCCATGCCAATTGCGTTTTGAAAGGTTATCTATAGTAAGAATTACTCCTCGACGAAGATACCACGCAAAGACCTTGTTTTTTAGTGGAATCTTCATCTTCCAGATTTTCTTATTATTATCTACTGACACGTCCGGTTGGACTAGAGCTTTATACATAGAGTCCACTGAGAATTTGCCACTCTTGTGTAAATTCCAACAAAACTCATCGGTCCCATACGTCAAATTGAGGGAAGCTAGTCGATGTAGCAACTCATGTCAAGCTACTAGTCTGGGGCCAACAAGATCTCTTCTGAACGTCACATTTGGAGGGGTATCCTCCAACACTTGAGCGAGCGTATCACTTTTGTGTCGTCCAAGGACAATATTGTATAAGGCTGGATATTGTTCTCAGAGTGGGGTAGTTCCTAGCCACCTATCCTCCCAAAACCTTATCTCCGAACCATCCTTAATGGAGAAAGAACCATATGGGAAGAACCATCCTTAATTAAAAGGAACATAGAATTAACTTGGTGATTTTGATTGTTTCAACGCGAGGGACTAGCAACCGACAAGGAGAAGCTACCACCACGACTCCTTGTCGAAGTCCTGTGGCGTGACTGGCGTGGGTGGTCTTCGTGCGTGCTCTAGGCTAGCCCACCCTTCGGATAATCGAACCCAGATGGGCTTGGGGTTGCACTCGGTGGTGCTACGCCCTGCGACTACGGCGGCGACCCCACGTGCGGTGAGGGTGTCTCCGATGCCCTTCAATTTCAGCCGGCGACACATGCGTCGTGGCGTCGTCTTGCCGCGTGCGTCCTTTCGGCCATGCCCCGACACAGGTGGTGTCGGCGCGCTGTGTGGCCTCGGATGTGCGTTGGTGTTCGACTTCGTCGATGGTGCAGTGTCGTGGCTGGGTATCCGCTGTCTTGTCCTGTGGATCCTCCTCTATGATCGCAGTGCTTGGGTCTTGATGAGTTTCTCATCAATCAACTGTCTCCGAGTTTTCTCTCGGAGTGACCCTCTCTTGTGTGTTGTTGGTGTGCGTTCTTTTCTTTTATTTCTCCTCTCATGTATCCCCTGTAAATTCTGGTTCATTTGAACCTATCTTGTAAAGGCTGCAAGGACTCGTAGGCAACATTTTTGAATAATAAAGTTCAGGCTGGCTCTAAGAGCCCGCCGTAGTCATAGTCAATTTTTTTTAATTGTTTCATGGATGCTTTGGCTAACATAACATATTTACTGGTGCAGTTGTGAAGGGAGACCTGAAACGGCTTGGAGACCAGCTGCAGTCATATCCTCACAAGAAGATGTACCATGAGCAGATGGTGTCGTCCCCGGTTGGTGAACAAGAGCAAGGAATCATGGCAACTCAAGAAGGGGATGACATGGACCTGGATCATGAATGAGTGAAGATGGGAATTGATACAGTGTCTGCTTCTTTTAACTGAAGGTGATGAGTTTTTATATTAATGAGAGGTGCATCCGGGATATGCTGATCGTTAACGAAGACTATGTTTGTACATACGCTTTTGCTGAGAACAGTTACCTGGAAAACCAGCAAGTTTCAGTTTATCTTTTGACTGTCTCATCTTGGCATCCAGTCCATTCCAAGGTATGCGCTGGGATTCACGCTTCTGTTCCGATCGCAATGGTACGGGCAATTTTGCCTCTGGAGTCTCGACGTCCTGCTATCTGTTGCGAGTACTGTAGCAAGTTGGATCATGCATATTGCTCAGATTTGTTAGGCTGTTCGCCACGGCTGTGCATCGTCTCGTTGTGGTTTTCAAAGTCCTGGGTAGGGACTTTTCTATTGTCCTCATGCTAGTTCTATCAAGCATATTAAATAGAGGTAGTTTTGTGATATATATGCAACAGAAGCTCGGACTGTAACAACGGTCTGCAGTCCCAACTCTTTAGAATTTTTTGACCGCACTCAGTGTCAGCATATGTCTAACGTATACGCGCCCCTGACCCGTACACTCTCGTATAACCATGAGGGAACAAGCTGGTTCTTATCCCAAATGTAACACGCCAATCACCTCGAGACTAGCAATCGTTACCCGTGACAACTCTAGAATTTATCAAATTATTTACCACATCTGCCTCTTACGTTCTAGTTTTCATACCACATATAACATAGGCGAGATCGAGCATCACTTTTTTTTTTGGAAAGAAACATGGAGTTTATTGATCACAGAATCATAATGTCATTCCTTTTGAGAGTATCAAAAGTTTGGTGTCAACCCATTAGAGCGAAGAATAGTTTGGAACTGTTTCAGAAGAAACTGAAAAATGTTAAGAAAGATCTTAAAGGTTGGGGAGCCAATTTGAGAGGTCAAGTTGTCCAGAGAAGGAAAACTTTGATTCTTGATCTTTCTGATCTTGAACTGCAAGAAGAGACCTCTCCTCTCTCGGCTGATCAACTAAGATGGAGAAATGAAATGCAGAAGGAGTTGATGGAGTTGTTTGCGCAAGAAGAAGACTTTTGGAGACAGAGATCTGCAGAAAAATGGTTGCTCCAAGGTGATAACAACACAGAGTTCTTTCACAGGATTGCTAATGGTCGCAGGAGAAACAAAACAATTTTTTCTTTGAAGCACAATGGGGCTGTCATCCAAGGCACCCCTGATCTACTTCAACATGCTACTGAATTTTACAGGGATCTCTTTGGCCCTGCTCAAATTCCTGCAGTGAGAATGAGACATGATGTATGGAATAATGAGGAGAAACTTTCAACAGAGGATAATAATATGCTGGATGCTGAGTTCTCTGAGGAGGAAATCAAAGCTGTGGTGGATCAGATGGAGAAAAACAAGGCGGCTGGTCAGTATGGTTTTCCTATTGAATTCTATCAGACCTGTTGGCCAATTATTAAACATGATTTGTTGTAGATTTTTAGTGAGTTCCATCAGCATAAAATTTCTCTGGGCAGAATCAACTATGGTGTGATTACTCTCATTCCCAAAGGTGAGGATGCTGACATCATACAGAAATTCAGGCCCATCTGTTTGCTCCAAGTTTTGTTTAAGATTATTACCAAAGCCCTAACAAATAGATTGGAGACCATCATGCATAAAATCATCCACCCCGTTAAAATGCTTTCATTAAAGGGAGATACATTCATGACAGTGTGTCTCTCCTTCATGAGATCCTGAGAGACACCAAGTTCAACGAACAACAAGGTGTGATTTTGAGAAAGCTTATGATAAGGTGAATTGGGACTTCCTGTTTGACTGCTGTAGACAGATGGGTTTCAGTGATCATATGTTAGAGCTGCTGAGAAATACAGTTACTAATGGTATCCTTAGTGTCAAAGTCAACGATGAAAAAGGTCCTTATTTCGGTAGCTTCAAAGGGGTCAGACAGGGGGACCCTTTGGCTCCTACTCTCTTCAACATTGCTGCTAATTGCCTGTCAAAAATGGTCTGTCTAGCAAAGGGCAATGGGTTGTTTTCTGGTCTTGCTGACAGATGGGTTGATGGTGGTTGTGCCATCCTGCAATATGCTGATGACACAGTGCTACTTCTCAAAGATGATCTCGAAGGGGCCAGAAATCTTAAGTTGCTGTTGTACATTTTTGAGGCAATGTCTGGTCTGAAGATTAATTTCGATAAGACTGAGGTCTTGCTGGTGTTGGATGATGAGAACAAAATGCAGGAGTATGCAACCCTGTTCAATTGTCAGAAGGGGAAGTGGCCTGTGAAATATTTGGGCACTCCCATTTGTGCCAGAAGGGCAACTGTTAATGAAATGAACTTTGTTGAGGATTCCTTTAAAAAACATATGGGTGGATGGATGGGTGGCAGCATGTCTATTGCTGGGAGAGTTACAAAGGTGGATGCCTGTCTGGCGTCTTCTGCAGTTTATCAGCTTGCTCTGAGACTGTTTCATAAATCCAATATAGTTGGTATGGAGAAACAAATGAGGGCCTTTTTGTGGGCTAGGGGCACTGGTAAAAAGAAGATGCATTGGGTAAAGTGGAGCCTGATCTGCAAGCCCAAAAAGAAAGGTGGCTTGGGTTTTAAAAATCTCACCCTTTTCAACATTAGCCTGATGTGTAAATGGTGGTGGAGACTTGAATCTGGTGTGGGCCCCTGGCAAGATTTCATGAGAAGGAAATATCTTCACAATGGGGGTATCTTTGGTGTCAAACACAGACCATCTGATTCTGCTTCTGGTCTGATATGCTCCATGTTAGAGAGGTCTATCTGTGTGGTAGGAAAATGGTGATTGGCAATGGGTTCAGGTCCCATTTCTGGGGTGATGCCTGGTGTGGACAAGTTGCTTTCAGAAACAGATTCCCTGACCTTTTTGAATTATGCAATGAGAATGATGTTACAGTGGCTAGGGCAGCTCAGCTTGGCTGGCGTCTTACTTTCAGAAGATGGTTGCCTGCTCATTTGCAAGATCAGTTGAGGGAGATGCAGAACTTGCTTGTTGGTACTGCTTTAAATTCTGAAGATGACAGACCAGTGTGGAAGTGGACTAAAAATGGTCGCTTCAGTGTCAAGTCCATGTACTACTCTCTTAGTAGTGATGGAATTGATAGATCTTTTAAGCATCTTTGGAAAGCAAAAGTTCCCTTGAACATTAAAATTTGGCTCTGGCTCATTTGGCATAATGCCATTGCTACCAAGGATAATTTGCTAAGGAGAGGATGGACTGGAAGCAGTAGATGCCAATTTTGTGATGAGAATGAATCAATTCACCATCTCTTGTTCACCTGCTCAGCAGCTAAGTTCGTTTGGTCCACTGTTGCCCATGCCATTGGAGCTCCCAACAGGCCTAGCTCCTTTTCTCAGTATTTCTGGTGGATACCTCAGTTCCTCCCAGTTAGTAGAAATGTTCAGATCACTCTGGTGGCAGCAGTGTGCTGGGCCATCTGGAAGACGCGTAACACTGCCTGTTTTGAAGGAAAACTTATTAGAAATCCTAATGAATTAATCTGTTACCTGTGTGTTTTTGTGAAATACTGGGCAGGTTTACACAACTCTGCAGAGCAGGAAGATCTGCGCGCGGGAGCTGACATCTTGATGAACCTCGCGACATCGTCGGCTGCTGCTGGAAACGCTGGTGGTCCAAGATTGCTGGGAGGACCGAATCAGAATGCCTGAAGTATCAAGTTGATTCATCGAGTGGTCGCGTCCGGAGTTGATGTTTTGGGAGCTAAACTTATCTCGCTGTTGTGCTGATTCACGACCTGCTTTGTGGTTGCAGTGTCGTTTGTTTGTAGCGCCTGGATAAAGTTGTAAATTTGACATATGCGATGTTTAGGTTTTAACCCTTACCCCGTGGCGGCTGAACCTAGCTCTCTCTCGCTGTTGGCGGAGAGGCTGGTTCCTTTTGCTTTTCTAGTTCGTAGTTTTTACTTTTGATGTTGTTACCTTGCACGTGGATGCTGCCGTACCCTTGTATTTTCGTTATCTGTTGGTAATGAAAATCGGTCCCAGTGAGGATCGCGTTGGTAGAATCATAATGTCATTACAAATTGTCTCACGGATACACTCCGGAGCAACCCCACGCCACACCGAACAAACAGAGGTAAGACTAGACTTAGCTAAGTAGTGGACAGCATAGTTTATGTTTCGACTGACATGTTGAAAAGAACAAGAAATGAAAGAAACGACTGCATTCCTGATATCTTGAGTCACAGGGCCGATGAGGGATCTGTCTCGTTGCTCAGCATTCACTCGGTTGACAACAGAGACGCAATCTGAGCTGAAAATGAGCTTCGTAAAACCCTCCTCCCTGGCGAAAAGGACAGCACGACGCAACGCTAATGCCTCTGCAGCTTCTGGAGATACAACATCCTCAATTACTTCACAGCATGCAGCTTGACATTGGCCGGCATGATCGCGGATCACCACACCTAGCCCCATCCGCCGAGAATCCGCGAAGAGAGCAGCATCGACATTGATCATAACCATCCCAGCAGGCGGCGGAGACCAATTGAGGACCGACGAAGAAGTCTCACGCCTGTTGCTGATAGTGGATTTATAGAGGTGATCTGCAATCATCTGAATATATGCCCAGGATTTTTCAGCAACCGATCTAGGATGCATAAGAGGTTCCCCTTCTCTGACTTTGTTGCGAGCATCCCAAATGTGACACATGGTTACTGCTAGCGTAGTTGCTTCCATAGCCGAACAACGCTCCAAGAAGTCCATTGTCCAAGTTTTTGTTGAGAAAAAGTGAGAACGATGCAAACTGATGGGAAACTCCTCACGGACTGCACCCCAAACCTCCTGTGCAAATTGGCAGAACAAAACAATATGTTCAATGCGTTCATGTCGCCCACAGAAGACACAGTTTGGCGATGCAGGAATCTGTCTTTTCTTCAGTTGATGTCCAGAGGGTAAACAGTCATGTGCGAACCGCCAAATCGTCACCTTCATCTTACCAGGAGCTTTGATCGACCAGAGATTTTTCCAAAGTTTTGGTTCACGACCAGCACCAGCAGACGAGCCCCTCTGTACCATACTGCGCTCACCCGATAAAGTGTTCGCTAATGCAAGATTATATCCAGACCTGACAGAATAGCAACCGAAACGGGTGTGAGGCCAAGAGGCGAAATCTTCACCTCCATGTCGACAGATCGGGACTTGAAGAATTTGCACAGCAACTTCCTCGGGAAACATAGCACGCACTAGATCAACATCCCATGCCTGACAGTCATTCCGAATCAAGGACTCCACTTTCTGGTCAGCAGTCACAGGCAGAAGCGTGCGGATCATCCATGGGGGTACACCGGGGATCCAATTATCTGTGAGAATCTTCGTGCTGGAGCCATCCCCGATCCCCCAACGAACTCCTTTCTTTAGCAGTTCTCTGCCAAACAAAATACTTCGCCACGTGTATGAAGATGACCGGGGTTTTGGAGCTTCCCAAAAATCACAATTGGGGTAGTATCTCCCCTTCAGTACACGAGCACATAGAGAGGAGGGGTCTATCAGTAAGCGCCAACCTTGGCGAGCCAGCATTGCTTGGTTAAAGATTTCCATATCCCAAAAGCCTCCTCCCAAATTCTTAGGAGTAGTAAGCCATTGCCAAGATTTCCGGTGCATTTTTTTCCTCCCCTCCTCGATTCCCCACCAGTGGTTCGCAACTGTTTTTCTCATATCTTCACAAATGGCCACTGGTAGTTGGAAACATCTCATAACATATGTAGGTATTGCTTGAATAATTGACTTGAGAAACACTTCTTTTCCGGCCTTGAGACTGGCCTATCGGAGCAGCCATTCATCCTCTTCCACATCCGATCATACAAGTACCTGAAAGTACTAACTGGAGACCGGCCAACCTCGGTCGGCATACCGAGATAGGAATCATTAAGAGCTTCAGAGTCTATCTCAAGCTTATGCATTACCTCCCCTTTGACCCCAGCTGAACAATGAGGCCCAAAAAATATGGAGAATTTCTCTTTATTGATCTTCTGGCCAGACCCTTCACAAAAAGTTTCTAGGGTATCATGTAGGGCTTCGACACTTCTTCTATCACTACGGGCAAAGAATATGCTGTCGTCTGCAAAAAGTAAGTGTGATATAGGGGGCCCAAGTCTGCCATTTCGAATTCCTTGTAGCTCACCTTGGGCCTCCCTTTTTTGCAGAAGACAAAGCATCACTTGAGAATAGCACTAAATGCTAGTACAAACCACCATAAACAGGAAGTATGACTGTTATCAAGTGCTGTTTGTCGAGTCCCAAACCTATCTAAACTCTGTCACCCTGAGCTACCATCTAAATCGCTGAGCACGACCCTGCCAAAAAGAGAAAAAAACAGTCAGAAAAATACCACGACACTTATCATGAGGGATATTGATATCATCAGGTCGAGCCATGCTGTCAGAAAGAACGCTTGCATCAGGGTCAATCTCTTTCACATATGTGAATTTGACATTGAATCAACATCAACGAGCACATTCTGCCTATATAGTGCTTTCTACCCCTATACGCTACAACCTCTAACCTCATCATATCTAGAAAGTCACATGAGTACCATCAATTGTGCCAATATGATCATGTGATAATATGAACAAATTATTATTATGATTCACAATCACGTCATGGAATGAGCTAACATATAGTATTGCTCACCTTGAAATATGGATACCATATATAACTTGTTCATATCTTCGAAGGAGTTTGACCGGTTGGTGACTTGATCATTTCTCCTGAGAGCTCTCCAGTCAAATACAAAAATTTCTTGAAATATAAGGATATTTGTATTAGAATTATTGAGACAGCCCCATTAATCTTTATGCAATAATCCCTAGTGGAAAATTCTAAAGGCCTACTTGGCCCATTCATGCCGTTTTCATATATAATATGAAAAGAGGACACCTACACGCGCGCTTCTCCTCCGCCACCTGCCTCGCCACACGTCGTGTTTATGAATGATTCAATCCGAGTTACCAGCTAGTGTACGCATTGTCTATCTTTTTGCCATGAAGTTGAACGGTCACACCAAAGCTAAAACGCTTTTTCACTAGTAGAAGACAAAATCGAAAGGTCTGGACCCGCACTAGTGGGAGACCAACGGAAGGGTCTCTCGGTCATTTCGATCAGCTTTGTCTTCTCGCAAACTATTCGCTTCCTACCATGTCTATATAAGAGGCCGCTGCTCAGCTTTTGACACAAGCCACAACACATGCGACTGCCACTTGCTTCTAGAGAACAGCGACGCCGCTTAAGTATCCCCCATGTCATTTTCGGTGTACACCACAGGACGGGACAACATCCCTTCGGAACCCCTCCACTTAAAATCTTGTACGAGAGGGGGGTGATAAGATTTTTGGTGAGCTCTCTCGCGCGAATAATAGTTTTTTCTCCAACATAGAGACCGATGACTATTTCCCCAACAATGACTACTTTCCCGACATCCAGGAGCAGGTCCCGGTGTCAGAGATCTTGATCTGTCCCAGGATCCACGCTATTTTGAGTATCGTGCCACTACGGAACAACGACTAGCACGAGCAACCAAACAACATTTTTCCATCCACTAGACCTGTTTTAAGTAGATGTGACCAGCCAACCATGCTCCTAGCATGAAGTTGCTGCTACATAGAACCCGAGGACTAGGCTATTTCTAACCTGCGTTTTGGCGCCAACCTTTTAAGTATGTTTTTTTTTTTGATGGTTACCTTTTAAGTATGTAAATCAGCTCCGACTGCATATTCCTCGGAAAAGAATATTGCTCTTTTCTGTAGTCCTTTTCTATAAAAGCATTTTTGTAGTCGTGTCCGACTCAGTAGAGAATTTGGCAGGTTCGGCCAAATCCCATGGGCCGATACAGCCTGCTTCGAACATCGCTCCACTCGTAACTAGGGCTCATGTAAACGGGCCATAAAGCTAAGGCCCAACGGGAGTAAACCGTGGAAACGAGACGGGTTAGGCGGCCGTGTCATAGCCTCAGGGCTACCGCGACGGAGGGACGGCGACGGTCTTCCGGCGGACAACGGCGCCGCCAAATTAGGCCATGCTGTGGGTCTACGCTGTGGCGCCATCCGCCAGGACCGCAGCGAGCGAGCTTGGGGCCCGAGCCGACGGAGGAGAACTGTCGCGGGAGGGCTCCGCTCGGTCGTCCACCGGCGGCTGCAACGGGCGACCGGTAAGTCCTAATCGCGGAACCCTCGACTTCGATGTCCTTTGGCTTTTGCAATATGGGTGAATCGTGTTTGAGAGTCTAGGTTGCTTAGCTTAGCAGTCGTAGAAATTTGCACTCGTGGTGACATGTCTTGGAAGATGCCCGTCCCAATTGCCTATATATTTAGATTCAGTGGAACTAAAACTCGTGCCATTTTTCGAAAGGTATTTGCGTTTGTGCAATAACGCTTCGAAATTTACTCGTGAACTGATTTTCTTACAGTACAGTGAGGCTCATTCTTTATACTGTCTTATATTAGTGTACAGATTAAGTACTATTTATTTATATATTCTTTTTTAGTAGTACAAAGAAACAGGAAGCCGCTCTATTTCTATTAGCAGAAACCAAGTGGTCAGTTTTTACCGAAATTCGAATACATGTTTTATATGTAATATGACGCAGCATGATATTCATCTGCTGTTTCACATAATATGTGTAAGACCCAAATCATGTTTCCCACAAAGCATAAAACCAAAGAGAAATAAAATCTACCCTATGATATGAGGGTGGTTTGGAGGAAATATTTTTCAGGTTAATCGCTGAAGCCTAAGTAGCAATAACCCTATGATATGCAATACATCCAGTGTAGATTAGAATGCACACAAACAGAGATTACAGCAGGCTAGTTCTTTTTTTTTTGAAACGGCAAAAGCTTTATCTTTTATATTGATATAGTAGGAGCAAACAGGTGGTGGCCGAGGCCAACAGAAAAAAAGGCCATTCAGGCCATAAAAAGCAACTTAAGAGATAATTTCCGCGAGATGCCTAGCGCCTGCTAGTATCCGGTCTTTGCTCTCATCTTTGATCTTCTGGAAAAGGGTCAGTGGAGCAGTGAATTTGTCGCTGAAGACCCTTGCGTTTCGCTCCTTCCAAATCTCCCATGTCGTGAGTACAACAGCGGATTTGAGGTCTTTGGGGTTCGCCGATGGGGTGTTCACAATCGCCTGCCAATATTGGAGTACCGTTCGCCCGTGCCGTGAGTACAACAGCAGGCTAAATTTAGATTCAGTGGAACTAAACTCTTGCCATCTTTCGAATTGTATTTGCGTGTGTGCAATAACACTTCAAAATTTACTCGTGAACTGATTTTCTTACAGCAAGCCTCATTCTGTTGTTTTATATGTAATTAAATGCAGCATGATATAGTCTTCTGCTGTTTCCACTCAAATAGAGATTCCACCAGGCTAGTTCGAAGAGATAAGTTACAAAAAATGTATGCTTACAATGATTATGGACCATGGAAGCAGGTCCATACAAATAATAATGGGATCGGTCTCTCCCAACGTATCATCCTTGGATGCATCAAAAATAAGTACAGAAGATATATGCTTACACAGATTATGGACCATGGAAGCAAGTCTCAAAGAGTACCATATCTTAACTTAATCAGTACAGCTTAACCTTCAGACCTGGGATATAGCCAAGTTTATGGTCAGTTCATGCAATAGCTTGAAGCAGTCTTGGCATTGGGGGTACTTCAACTTCTAACAAACCCTCGAGAATTTGAACCACCTCACCCATGGTCGGTCGATTGGATTCGCCGTCTTGGATACACCAGCAGGCCACCTTGCATACCCTCTCGGCATCCTCCAAGTTAACAGCACCAAGTAACTTGTCATCCAGTAAGCTCGCTACATGTCCCTCGAGAAGCTTACTTGCAACTTGGACTGGGAAATATGCTGAATGATCACTAGTGCTACTATACTCTTTACATGTACTGTTACGTTGGCCTGATTCTATTTCAAGCAACATCATCCCATAGCTGTACACATCCACTTTTGGTGTAATGGCGACTCCGCTGATCCACTCGGGTGCAAGATAACCTATAGTTCCTCTACATGTAGTCAAAACTCGGCTAAAATCCCTCCCTAAAAATTTGGCCATACCAAAGTCTGCGATTTTAGGTACGAATGAGGTGTCAAGAAGTATGTTTTGTGGCTTGATATCACAGTGTATGATACAATCCCTGCAACTCTCGTGCAAGTATGCTAATCCTCTTGCAATTCCAATGGCTATTTGGTAACGGACACTCCAACTTAGTACCTTTGTATTGCGGCGGAAGAGATGTGCATCAAGGGAAAGATTTGGCATGTATTCGTATACAAGTAGTCTCGTAGCGCCCTGGCAACAAAAGCCAATAAGTTTAACCAAATTGATGTGTTGGATGATTCCAATTGAACTCACTTCTGCTCTGAATTCCTTCTCTCCTTGGTGGACACCATCAAGCCTTTTCACCGCAATAGCTGTCGAATCACTTAGTAACCCCTTGAACACGGATCCAAAGCTCCCTCCCCCTAGTTTCTGTGAGAAATTTGTGGTTGCATGTTGCAGATCAATGTATCTAAAAGCCATAATTCCATTGCCACCTTGTACATTATTGTACATGCCAGTAACTTGCTTCCTCTTGCTCTTCCTTATCAGCAGAAACCCCATGACAACTGCCAACAAACTCAAGGCAACAAAACTTGCCGCAGTGACAGCCAAAATGACCTCCTTTCGTCCCTTTTTATCTCTCCAACTTTCTGCCTCCTTGGCAGAGATGCGAAGGTAGAGAACTTCTCCGTCATTACTAGTTCCAGTTTTATCCTGTTTGATGTTTAGCAAGTCATCATGCCACAAAGAGCATATGTTGCCATAGGAATATGCAATGCAAGAGCAATTAAGCAGGCAAGCTTGTGCACAATGGTCTATGCTCCCAACAGCTTCTGTAACCCTGGCAATTGCAGGCAGTGTAACTCCTGTCATGGAGTAGAACTTGTCAGTCGTAGCATTTCTGCTTTGATTCCTGATACCGCAGTCCAATGGCATATTTCTTATGCAACCGCCAGATCGATCCTCTATCTCCCAATCCTTAGGTGACCTTATTGAGAAGCCTTTCATGCAATCACACACTTGGGCTGTGTTGCTGCTGCAGATTGTGAATGGTCCACATGTAGCATAGACATCACATAGATCGTTAGGCTGGGTGAAGACTGTCACCCAATCTTGTGAACTCTCAACCCAGATGAGTTGCTTTTCCTGTCCAGAGATGTCCAAAAGGCTAAGAGATATGAGATTCTTATCTACTAAATATTTTACGAAGTACTCCTCTTTGTCGTTGTTGACAAATTCGTACTTAAAAGGAGGAGTTAATGGCACCCGCGGTCACACAACTCGTCGTCGATGTGCACTTAAGTCACACTTCTCCAGAACGTGATTATTTGGTCACACAACTCGACAAGTGCGTGCACGCAGGTCACTGGCCCCACTTGTCAGTCCGTTTTCCGTTGGAGATGGCCACGTGGACGACGTTTTTTGCAAAAACACCCCTGTATTAATATTAGATGGATGTAAATGTAAAATTGCAGGGGTATATTTTTTATCCCAAATTTGGCTCGTGTTTTAGTCATCTTTTCAAAGTCAAACTTCACAAATCCAGGAGGCGATGGAGGATCGGAGGCGATGGCGGGTGGCGGCGATTGTGGCGACGAGGCCGGCGGCGGGGGCTGGGGAGAGATGGCCGCGGCCATCGGCGAGGACTGGGGTGAGAGTTCCGGTGCGGGCGGTGAGCACGTTCGTGGCGGCGGCGCATCCCGGACAGCCGCATCTTCAACGAGGAATTCCGGCGCGGCGAGCCGGAGTTGCGGCCGGACTTCCGGGGCATTGTCCTCGCCCGCACGGCCGGGATGGCTAAGCTGGAGTAGGAGTACCGCGAGCACGCCTGCTGGGCGACCGAGGAAAATCCGTCCGTGCGCGTCACGGCCGCGGCGCTGCTGAGCGCGATGGAGCTCCAGTGTGGCGTCAAGCAGACGGCGGTGAAGTTGGAGGTAACTGCCCCACCTTATCACTTCTTCCTCCGGTTCCATTCCGAGGATGATTGCACGCGCGTGGTCGATGCGTCGAGGAATCTTCTTTGCTGCGGCACCCGCATGATGTTTCGGCGCTGGAACTGGCGCGGCCGTGGAGTTCCCGGGAAGAAGAAGTACAAGTGTACTCTCAGCTTTGAGGGCCTGCCAGAAGAGGCACAGGAGCCGCAGTCCATGAACCTAGTGGTTGCTGCTCTCGACGGCGAGATCATTGAGATGCTGCCGGCGCGTGATCGTTGGGTCGTGCCTGTTAGCGCTTGGCTGCGCGACCCTTGCCAGGTGCCAAAGCAGCTGAATGTGAAGGTGCCGGCACCTCCTCTACCTCCATCAACATGGGACGAGGAAAACGGCGAGTCGCCGCCGCCGCCATGGTCTCCTACATCGAAGGAGGACCAAAATTTCGAAGTGATGGTGCACATGAACACTGTCATTGATCGTGGTGAGCTGCTAGACCATGGGCTGGACTGTTATCCGGAGTCACCAGGCAGAGACCTGACCCGCATGCACACATTCACCAACTGGCGCGGCAAGATCGACGGCACTGGACCTGGTGACAATGGAACTGCATGAGCGCCGCCGTTTGGATGTTGACTGTTATCTAGTCTATCAGTTTGTTGACTGTTATCTAGCTTATGGATCAGTTGTAATGGTTAATTTGGTTTGTTTGGCACTGGACCTGTTTTAATTTGGTTTGTATCAGTTTGTAATATGTGAGACCTACCAATTTGTGTCAGTTTGTAATATGTGAGACCTACCAATTTGGATCTGTTTGTGTTTGTATGTGAGACCTACGAATTTGTGTCCGTTTTACTAAACCATTGTTATGTAAAATTGTTGTCCAATTTTATGAATGTTCCTATGAGTTTGTGATTTGAGAATTCGAGTACAACCATTAGTTCAATATCGACACAAACATGAACATAAAGCAAATAAATGACAGCACACAAACATGAACATAAAGCAAATGACAGCACACAAACACATTCGAGAACAACTTTCAGTTTGAGTTCACAAACAAATGACAGCACATCCTCACATTGTACTTAACATTCAGTCATAGTACCCTTCAAACATAAAGCACAAACCACACAAACAGAGCAACATTCAGTCATAGTTTCAGTTACATTGAACACACAAACTACAGTTCCTCCTCTTGGTTAATTGGGGCTTTTTTGTTACCAAACATGAGCTACTCTGCCCTATGTTGGCCAGGGTCTGGACCTGTGCCTTGACTACCTGGAACTGTCCTAGGAGCAGCTGGAATTGTGGCACCTCCACCTCTCGGACCACCTCTTGCCTGAGTACCTCCACCTCTCGGACCACCTCTCGGACCACCTCTCCTTCCTCTTCCTGTACCCCTGTGAGTCGTTGCTTCCACTGTTGTTCCTCCTCTCCCACTGCCAATTGCTCTACCTGATGTATTAACAAGTGGGCCTCTAGCTGCAGGTATAGATGCTCTATGTTCAGCTACAAATGAGCTTTCTTCTGGCGTAGAGCTTACTACCTCCTGTCTTACAACAACGCCCTACCAAAAAATAATAGTTAGCATATATGGATTAGCCCAACAAAGTGTAAGATAACAAATTTCATGCTCTAGGTTTGTAATTACCTCACGTGACAAGATGCTAACCATGGTATCAGGTTGATGGCCAGGGTCTAGCTGAGGTCTAGGTTGTTCATGTCGGATGTGCTAGTAAAGAAACAAAATTGAACTAATTAGCACAACAGGGTTGTGTGGCAAAGGTCTAGTTAGGTTGCTTGCGGTTCTTATTATTGGGAAATCAATATCCCCATTTTCATCAATGATCTGTTTTGACTTTTTCTTCTTCGCTATGTGGAGAAGTTGCTCCAACTGCTCTTTTGCCTTGGTAGTAGGCTTTCTTTTTCTTCCACGGGCACTAACATTTTCTTTTGCTTGCTCTTTGGTTGCTTGCTGGTCCTTGGTTGCTTGCTGGCCCTTTCCCTTTGTCAATTTTCTTGGAACGATGTTGTGTTGGCTGTGCATGCTCCTCTTCATCCTCTTCACTCTCCTCATAATACGCATACTGCTCCTCATAATGCATATTGTGAAACTGCAGTGCGAAGTTGCTCCACTGATTCAAAAACCATGCCCAATTTAAACTGAGGATTCACCATATCACCAGCTGAGTTGAATGGTTTGAACTTGTATGGGTTTTGTTTCTTCTTTTTCTTCTTCTTGTATTCCTCATCATCAGAATCACTCTTGTGCCTCTTCTCGCTATCATCTTCAGCTGGCAATTCTAGTTCACCTTCTACCACTGTGTCTGATCCAGGCAAAAAAGCATGATCAACAGCCATTTTCTTCCCCATCTCAACCATACAATCCTCCTCGGAGTCATCAACATTCTCTTCATAAAGAGTATCATCTTCCCTCATATCATAATCACTGTCATTCCAAGATGGATCCCCCTCTGAATCATCATCAAATGCCTCTATTTCTGAATCCTCTGAGTCGCTACTACAGTCTTTTTCCTTCTTTCTGCTGTTGGGAGATAGCAGAACTGAAGGTAGCTCAGGGCAACCCTGATAACAGACATCATCAGCCTTCTGCTGTACTCTAATTCTGTCCACATGATGAAGAAACACAACTAGTAGCTTGTTCTCAATTGATGCCGCAGCCATATCATGACAGTTGAAAACAATGTGGACAAGTTCATATATTGATTTCCCTGGTGGACACCACATAATATCGACCATCTCAGTACAAGGATAACCTAATTCTTGAACCAAATAATCCAGCACTCCATATCTGAAATAGTTTCTGTCCAAGTTGTCAAACCACGCAAGCTTCCCATCCAAATAGGTAACATTGACGCCAGATCCGACAAAAAACCCACCGTGGTGAACTGCCAAGCTGAACTTTGTTGATTCCGGACCTAATGCAGTACAAATGTTTGCAAAATTAGAATTTGACACTACAAAAAATACATCCCAAACTGAAGCAATTTTGCCTATTTAACATTTCCACAAACCTAACCCTACCTAATTTCGGTTCTGAATTCCTCAAACCTAGCTACTGTCGATGTCCAAGTACTCACCGTGTACTGGCGCTCCATTCGCGTCGAGCCGGAGTCAAGGAGGATCTACGGCGTTGCGCACCGGAGGCGGCGTAGCTCCGCGGCCTCCGTCTCCATCCGCGGTCGCCTCCAGCTTCGCCTGCACGAGCACACCAGGCGTGGCCGCGGCCTGAGCGCCGGCGTCCGCCGCGGTCGCCTCCAGCTTCGCCTGCACGAGCACACCAGGCGCGGCCGCGGCCTGAGCGCCGGCGTCCGCCGCGGTCGCCTCCAGCTTCGCCTGCACGAGCACAACTCGAGCGGCCGCGACGCTCAAGTCACCGCCGCCTACGGCCACACCACCGCCATCGCCCGTAGCGCCGTCGCCAACGGCATGAGCGCCGCCGTCGGCCTGGGCGCCGCCGTCCGCCGGGGCCGCCTCCTCCATCGCCTCCTGGATTTGTGAAGTTTGACTTTGAAAAGATGACTAGAACACGAGCCAAATTTGGGATAAAAAATATACCCCTGCAATTTTACATTTACATCCATCTAATATTAATACAGGGGTGTTTTTGCAAAAAACGTCGTCCACGTGGCCATTTCCAACGGAAAACGGACTGACAAGTGGGGCCAGTGACCTGCGTGCACGCACTTGTCGAGTTGTGTGACCAAATAATCACGTTCTGGAGAAGTGTGACTTAAGTGCACATCGACGACGAGTTGTGTGACCGCGGGTGCCATTAACTCTAAAAGGAGAGACTGGAGAGTCTGGAGACATTTCCGGCACCGAGTTGAAGTAGTGGCCGTTCCATTCCCCAGAAGACCAATATACTATGGAGGAGTTGCATAGTTTGTAGAGGAATTGGCCAGGACCATTGGTATCTAATTCCACACAGTAACGGCCAGGAGCTGGATCAACCAAGCTCTTCTTGGAGACAAGGCGACGGTTCAGACCAGTGACCTTATCTAGGCCTTGCTTTGCACCAGGGAGCAAACCATCAGTAGGGTAGTCAAAGCTCTGCCATATGATGTTGGATGAGTTAGATGCATCTGTTAAGACGAGGTTCCCATTGTCCAGGAGCACAACTGTAGTGTTCTTGGCTGTGATATTGGCACGAGTCGACCAAATTATCGATTTCGTGGCCTGATCTAAGATGACTAGGTTACCCTGATTGGAGATTGTGAGCTCCGACGTTTCAAGGGTTACAATTGGGCTCACCCTGTTGGCAACCCATAGTGGGCTCAGCTTGGGTATCTTGTCGTACCATATGCCTATGTACCAGTGACTGGGGGTCTGTTGGGAAGAGTACTCACTGCCTGGTTGGAAGAAGCCGAGCGCAAACTTCCCATTGCGTGAGATGAGCTTCTCATCGCCGGTGAGGCGCTCACCAGCTGAAATTGTGCTTCTTGCTGCTGAATATGGGGTGTGCAGTATGGAAGAACAAACACGAATAGGATGGCAACTATAGGCATCGTGATCGAAGGTTGGATGTGCTGCCGGGTCATGCGCTAATATCTAGAGAAGGAAGAGTGATGGCTGTGTGATATGTGAGTAATGCTTCTTCCATGGAGCTGCTACTTCATGGTCTTGGGTGCTCTGACTTCATAATTTGACATTGTGGCCAAGTTGGGTGGCTGTGCAGTGTGGAGTGGACTAACTGCTAATAGATACATCCAATCACTGGATTTTGTATGTGTGTTGTTTCACTAATAATAAAGCCTAAAGTATTGTACAAATCTCATCTACCATTTCCAGATACACAATTGTCGAAGAGGACGACGTCGAGGAGACACATGGCAGATGAGCGGGCAGAGCACAACCACATGGGTCTACACTCTACAGATAGAATATTCTACGCTGCTGCTCCATGGTCAAGTTTGGGTGCCATAGAAATACTCTACAGCTGCACTGTAGAATAGTCTTACTGGTTGAAAAGTCTTAGTCTTACTGGTTGAAGAGTCTTACTCTTACTGGTTGGAAAGTCTCCCAGAATATATTAGGTAGTTTCACTTTTTAAAATTGTAGAAAATCTGAACAGTCAACAGACCACTTCCACATGAATAATGATGGTCCATGAAAGAGGCGCGTCGGTTTACTGAAACTAATTGCACATGCATCCAACTTGACACAGGCGATCGTGGATTATCTTACCTTGTTTAGCTCTCTCCCCGACCTAACCTCCTCCCCCGTGCGGCGGCGCCGTGCCGCACCGGGGAGTCCCCCGTCGCCCGCTCCAGCCCGCCCACTCTCGCGCCCATCCCTTCCGCCGCCGTCGCCAGACACGTCGCGGGGCTCCGCCCTTGTGGCATGGCGGCGGCGGCGGCCCTACCTCGGCCAGATGCAATCCGATGGGGAGGCGCCCATCCAATCGGCTGTTGATGGCGGCGGCGGCGGCCGGCGGCGGCCAAGGCTGCGCGACGACGGCGGCTCCAGGCGGAGACGCGCCTTGGCTGTCCCAATGGGCAGACAGGCCGAGTTCGTCGGGTGGCCACCGTCCGTCGACCACGTGGCTTTGGGCTCGGCCAATGCTGGCACGAGGATCGGACTGCTGGTGGCGGCTTCTTCTTCGCCGGAGTTGGATTGCTAGGGCTAGATGTGGTGCGTCCACGTCTGCCCCGGGATGGCCGTTTGCGTGGGGGCTCGGCCTGAATAATGGCGGCGGTCCTAGGGTTCTTCTCGCATCAAGGCTTCAATCGGCCGGATGACTATCCCCATCGATCTGGCTGGACGGTTGTGTTTCGGAAGGCTCCGCCGGCAAACTCCACTGGGCGACTCATGCCTGGAGATTGTTGGATTGGATGGTATTCGATCGTGCGCACCCGTATTTTTTCTCTGGCCGTTTGGTTTCAGAGGGAGCGTTTCGAATCTCTGCTGGCTGTTAATATCATGGAGCACGTTCTCGTTCCATGGTGCTGGCGGAGAATGACATGAAAGGCGAGATCTGGGGACTGGCAATGGTGGTTTGATTCCTTGTGCGGCTGAGGAATTGGCTTGGTGTTTCATGACTTGGAGCAGCGGCATGTAAGTGGGGGCGACAACATACGTGAAGTCCAAAGTCCTACCTTTCAGGGTGAAAATCCAAGGTCTGGCCTTAATTGGTTGTGCCTAACAGTGGTCTTGCCGAAGACATTGTTTTGAGAGCGAGGACTATCTTCAGGGTGAAAACCCAAGGTTTGGCCTTAATTGGCTGTGTCTGGCACTGTTCTTCTTGAAGGCGTTGCTTTTGAAGAACTGGACATCAGGTGTTGTTTTGGTGGTGGTTGTGCGGCTGCTGTAAGGACTGTAATTCTTTAGCGGGACTTTTCTTTTTATTTCTTCTTCTTATTGTCTTTCGGCTGTGTGCATCCGTAATAGCTTTGGTTATTGCATTGTTGCAGAGGCTGGGTGCATATTGTATCTTTTCGATATTAATAAACACTCTTTATCTAAAAAAACTTGACACAGGCCCCAAATTTGATAAAACATTGCAAACATATCTTTTTACCGAAAATTGCAAACATTATTGATAGAAAACGTGGTATGCCATATTCATTTGCAAGTATTAGGAAAAATCATGGCCATTTGAGTATTGTACATAAAATACAAGGAGTGAATGACTGGTATGACAATTATATTTGGGTGTGACTAGTGCTCAGTCGACTGAGAATTAACTTAATTCTCAGTCGACTGACGTCACCGGTTTATATTCAGCGATTTACTGCTGATCGATTGATTTCTTCGTTCGAACTGCTCCGATGGATTGACCCGCATGTGTGTGGCCTGTGGGTGCCTCTCGCCGCGGCCATGGTGCATGCTTCAAGCAAAGGCCCACGTAGCCTCTGGCCCAGGTAGAAAGGAACGTGTGCTTCCTCCATGCGTCAATTTTCCTTTTTTTTTGTGTGAGTCGTTTCCCTCATGAAAAGAAACGAAAGAAGCTGGTGTGGATCTTTGCCTCTTTGGCAAAACAAACCAAAAAATGGTGTGGGTCGTTCTTCTTAATATAAAAATAAGTGATAGTTATATTTTTTAGTTACTCAGAAAATAGATTTAGTAAATAAATATAATTATATTTGAAGTATACTAATTACTAAAAACAATCATTTCGAGAAACAAATATTTATGTGTAAAAATAAAATGTTTGACCAGTATAAAATTGTTCACATGTTGAAAATGCTCAGCCATCTAAAAGTATTCAACGGTTCGACAAAAAAATGTTCATTTAAAAAATAGTTCACCTTTATAGAACAAGGATTATAAATTTAAGAAAATGTTCATGGGATTGAAAAATACAGTTGATGTTTGAGTACATGAATATTTTTCTGAACTTGTGAACATTTTTAAACATGGGAGCTTTTAGTTTAAACCACAAGAACAATTTTTTGTACGCCCTGATTAATATTGTTAACCTTCGTGAATATTTTCATGAAAACTTATGAACCTTTTTTTAGGTGAACGCAAATCATAGCCCACAAATGGGACAAACAATATCTTAGAAAACACAAGGAGGCATGTGCACACATAATTTGGTAACTCTTATTTTTTATCGTAGAAGATTCACTAAAAAAAGATAGACAAAAATAAATAAATGTCTAATTCTAGAATCAAAATGGAAGTGCAACATTTTTTTGAATTTTCTTGAACGGTGTGACTAGTTTTTAGTCGAATCTGAATGAACCAGTTCTCAGTCGAATGCGTCAGCATGTTGATTCCTAGCTGTTTTTCTCTGTTCCATTGCTTAA
The DNA here is from genome assembly GCA_947311845.1 of Poa pratensis. Taxonomy (NCBI): domain Eukaryota; kingdom Viridiplantae; phylum Streptophyta; class Magnoliopsida; order Poales; family Poaceae; genus Poa; species Poa pratensis. The sequence goes on from CAMZMU010000042.1 coordinate 71,103,315, forward strand.
AGCGGAAACCTCAGTTGCAATCTACGTGTAACAAAAAAAACAGTTGCAACTGCAATTGCAACTAGGGCAGCCCTCAAGAAAATCTCAGTTGCAATTGCAGTTGCCACTGGAGCATGCTCGAGGAAATCTCAGTTGTACCTGGAAAAAATCGCAGTTGCAAGTGCAGTTGCAACTGGGGTATCCATCGAGAAAATCTCAGTTGCAAGTATAGTTGCAACTGGGGACAAAAATAAAATCTCAGTTACAAGTACAGTTGCAACTGGGGACATCCTTGAGAAAACCTTAATTGCAACTGCAGTTGCAACTGGGACAAAAAACCAAAAACAATCTTAGTTGCAAGTGTAGTTGCAACTGAAGCATCCTCGAGGAAATATCAGTTCCAAGTTCAGTAGCAACTGGAAAAAAAAAATCTCAGTTACAAATGTAGTTGCAGCTGAAGCATCTCTCGATAAAATCTCAGTTGTAAGTGCAGTTGCAATTGGAGGCATCCTTGAGAAAATAACAGACGAAAGTGCAGTTGCTTCTTGGACAAAAAAATCTCAGTTGCAAGTACAGTTGCAACTGTAGCATCCTCGAGGAAAACTCAGTTTCAAGTGCAGTTGCAACTGGGAAAAAATAATAAAATCTCAGTTGCAAGTGCAGTTGTAACTGGGCATACTCGAGAAAATCTCTCAGTTGTAAGTGCAGTTGCAACTAGTGAAAAAAGGAAAAAGCATCTCAGTTGCAAGTGCAGTTGCAACTGGTGACAAAAAAAGGGAAAAACATCTCCGTTGCAACTGCAGTTGGAACTGGGACAAAAAAAAAACTCAATTGCAAGTACAGTTGCAACTGGGGTGGGTGAGTATTTATGACTAAAATAAAGTATTTATAACTTCAAACTAAAAAAAACATAAAAAATATTTATAGGTGATCAAGGTAAGAACAAAGTTAACAAAATGGAGATACAACTATCATATTTGCTTTAAGTATCAACCATGGCACATCTAATAAGGAATATTTTGAAAAATAAAAGACAGATGCAACAAGTTTGGAACGGATAACAAAAATCAAGCTGCTACCTAGTCCGTCTAAAAAAAAAGCACGCGAAGGGTGGACAAAAACTTGGCTAATTCTCCTAAATAAAGTAAATCACTATGACACAATTTAATATTTGTTTTTACATAAGCACATATTAGTACAAAAGAGCAAGACATAATAAGCACATATTAGTACATAAGCACATACTTTTTTGTGAAAAATTGCAAAATTTCTAAAACATTTTGTGAAAATATAAAAATGTTTAACGCCCAGCTTGAAAAATTCAGTTGCGACCCCACTTACAACTGAAAAAACTCAATTAAAACCCGGGTTGCAACTCAAAAAAAGTCAGTTATGGTTGCACATACAACTGGAAAAAGTCAGTTGCAACCCCACATGCAACTGAGAAAAACTCAGCCGAACTCGACTTGCAACTGAAAAAGTCAGTTCGACCCCACTTACAACTTGAAAAAGTCAGTTGCAACCCCACTTGCAACTGAAAAAAATTCAATTGCTAACCCCACTTGCAACCGAGTCTCAGTTGCAACTGCAGTTGCAATTGGCTAAAAAAAACCAGTTGCAAGTGCAGTTGCAACTGACCCCCATAAAAAACTCAGTTGCAACTGGCTAAAAAAACTCAGTTCCGAGTGCAGTTGCAACTGGCTAAAAAAAATCAATTGCAAGTGCAGTTGCAGCTGGCTCAAAAAAGTCAGTTGCAAAAATGCAACAGCAACTGGCCCCACAAAACAATAAATAATAATTAAAATTAATAAGAAAAAGTGAAAAAAATAATAATTAAAACTCAGTTGCAAGTGCAGATGCAACTGGACTGTCTCTGAAAAAAACTCAGTTGCAAGTGCAGTTGCAACAGACTTATAGCTTCGAGAAAAACTCAGTTGCAAGCGCAATTGCAACTGGCTTCCAACAAAAAAAACACAAAAACAATAAATAATAACTAAAACTCAGTTGCAAATGCTGTTGCAACTGGCCTGTCTCAGGAAAAAAGTCAGCTGCAAGTGCGGTTGCAACTGGCTTATAGCGTCGAGAAAAACTCAGTTGCAAGCGCAGTTGCAACTGGCTTCCAAAAAAAAATAAAAAAAATAATAATTAAAATTAATAGGAAAAAGTAACAAAAAATAATAATTAAAACTCAGTTTGCAAGTGCAGATGCAACTGGCCTGTCTCAAGAAAAAACTCAGTTGCAAGTGCAGTTGCAGCTGGCTTATAGCGTCGAGAAAAACTCAGTTGCAAGGGCAGTTGCAACTGGCTTCCAACAAAAAAACACAGAAACAATAAATAATAATTAATAAGAAAAAGTAATAAAAAATAATAATTAAAACTCAATTACAAGTGCAGATGCAACTGGCCTGTCTCAGAAAAAAACTCAGTTGCAAGTGCAGTTTCAACTGGCTTATAGCGTCGACAAAAACTCAGTTGCAAGCGCAGTTACAACTGGCTTCCAACAAAAAAACACAAAAACAATAAATAATAATTAATAAGAAAAAGTAACAAAAAAATAATTAAAACTCAATTGCAAAAATGCAGTTGCAACTGGCAAATTTGAATTTTTAAAATCTCAGTTGCATGCAGTTACAAAAAACTAGCTTCCAGACAAAAATAAATCTCACAACAACCTAGAAAACAAAAAAAAGCTATAAAAGACAATAACCGAAAACAAAAATTTCCACAATTCTAAATCGTCCTACCCTAAACCAAAAATAAGCTCTCACAAAAAAGAGTAAATGCCTTAACACAAATTATTTTGTTGTATCGCCGACGATCGACAAGTATCGCCGACCCTCGACAAGCATCGCCGACGATACTCGACACTTACATCCGCAACCTCGTTAGGGCCGTCCAGATCCTCGCCAGACTTCCCCAACACTCGACAAGCTAGCACTGACTAATCCCGACAAACATGTCTGACCCTCGACAAGTATCGCCGACCCTCGACAAGCATCGCCAACCGTCGACAAGCATTGCTGATTCCCAACAAGCATCACTAGCCTAGACAAGCCTCGCCGGAGTTCGATAAACCTCGTCGGATCACCTCGGCACTCGACGGGAGTCCTCAACAACACCAGTCCACCTTCTACATTGAAAATGGCCGCCACATGTCGCCGACCCCCCCCCCCGAGTACTTCAAACCTACATCGATAAAACTCGATTACAACATGACTTGCATTTGAAAAAAAACTCAGTTGCAACACGAGTGTTAGCTGGGTAAAAATCTCGGATGCAACCCGACTTGCAGGTGGGTAAAAATCTCGGGTGTGACTTGCAACCGAAAAATTCTCAGTTGCAAATCCACTTACACTTGAAACCAGAAAAGAAATCTCAATAAGTGTATCACTCAAAATTATCAAGAAAAACAACATAAGGAAGGCCTACCCAACGGCAAAAAAATTCCTTGCTGGGCCAACTCTGTAGACAAAAAAAAAGAAGAAAAGCCCATCATGCAAAAGAGCCGGTAGAAAAAAAGAAATAAAAAAGGGCTAGACAAGATACATGCCTCGCTCCATCAGGTCGCATCACATACGACAAACAACTATACGAATCTCACGCTAAATCAGATGGTTAGTGAGTTGACTGAGACCTAAGCTAATTCTCAGCTGGCATATCCGAAGAAATAACATAACCCAACTTGCAACTGAAAATAATAGTTACACCCCAACTTACCACCGAAAAAAACAAACACATAGCAAATTCCTGTAACTGCGTCGCTAAAAATTATCTAGAAAAGTAGCACAAGGAAGGCGTACCAAATCTAACATGAGATTTAGTAAGGGAAATGAGAAGATATAATTAAAGAAACTAAATAAGTATAAGGAATACAAAACAACACAAAATAAAAATACAAGAGACACTGCTCCCCTTCAAGAAGGAAAAAAAGAAACACAGGAAAAAAAAGTCTGCACGCTAGCACAGGGCCCAACTTTGTAGTTTAGGAAAAGGTAAAAAGCCCATCATGCGTAGAGGAAATAAACAAAAATAACAACGGCCCATGTCTACTACCTGCGCACGTACAACCTACACAGGCCAACGTCTAGCGAAGAGACAAAAACAAAACGAACGTACGAATCTTAACGCTAAATTGGATGGTTAGGGAATCGACTGAGCTCTAAGCTAATTCTCAGTCGACTGAGAATTAGCAAAACTGATTATATTTTTGCACGGTTGTTATTTTGGTAAATGATCCAATTTTCGTGACCTTTTGCAGCGAGACTTAATAGCATGATGTACATCAATGAAAACATTCTTTTTTGCACGAACAGTTGTCATTTTGGTACTGTTCACAAATCTTCTGTAAGGACAGTAGGAGAATGGATATGCATATTCTCAGCACTGTTTTGCACGAAGCAGTGAACACATTCTGGTCTATATAAACTGGCGTGCAATGCATAGCCTCTTTTTGTTATTCTTCTAGTACTTGAAACTTTCCATTGTTGTTAGGAACAATGTCCGGTCTTGTTGTACATGCACCAGGCAGATATAATAAATTGCTGTATTTCTCATAACTCCTGTTGTTTGTATGTGGCTGATTGGTAGGGTTTGTGTGTTGGTATTTATCTAAGGCGGGTACTAGGCGTCGTCTGAATGACCGTCCGATCAGGACAGCACGCGACCATCCGATCTGCCGTGCGTACTCTCTCCACTAGAAAAATCTGCGACCGTCATCGTCGAAGGAGCTTGTTTCGGCAGATTCGTTAAGTTCACCGCTGGCCGGCTTTGCAGCAGCGCCAATCTAGCCTTTGCAGCTCCGGTGGCCAGATTTGTAACTCTCACATGTAACCTTTACAGCATCAGTGGCACCGACGGCCGGCTTTGCAGATCCCGTAGCCAACCTTTGCAGCTCCCGCAGCTAACCATTTCAGCATCGGCGACGGCGACGTCCAGCTTTGTACCATAGACGTTGCCATTGTAGCTCCGCCAGCCAGTCTTTGTAGCTCCGTCCACCAGCCTTTGCAGTAGCGGTGACGCCGCTTGCAGCACCACACATCCAGGGCTTGCAGCGACGGCCAGCTTGCAGGCGGGGCTCACGGCAATCACCGGCGGGGCTTGTGGCATGGCTCTGAACTTTTATAGGAGCTACATTTGGCTCGTGCACTAAAGTAAAATAATACTTAGCACTAGAGAATAGTTACGTTACAACTATGTTTGGCTCGAGAACTTTCCCACTGATGTAACTAGGGCTTTGTACGGGGATTCTGCCGGTCAATGTTAATGGAATGCCAGTGTTCCATCTAAAAAATATAGTTTTTACTATTTTGGATTTTCTGCAGGGACACTTGACTTGTGCATATATATACCAAGTTCAGAATCTATACTTCATCTATACCAATATGCATATGAGCTATAACTTTGAATAGTCTGACTGCACTTCCTTAACAAATCCATGTGAAAAAATTTAGATGCTTCATCCCAGGTGCTGGACTGAACAGCAACTATGTCCACGCAGGTGCTTATTTCAGTAGTCTAGCCTAAATGTCTAGTACTTGTTCTTTGTACCTCATTGCAGTCTCAGAACATTACAGGATATCGGTGCCAATACTTTTACAAACACAAATTACTTGCTCACTGCAGCTCGATGCCGGTTAAGAAAAAACAGCTCGCCCAAAATTGCAACCACTACCATCTAAAAATCCTCACCGTTCTAACCTACATTAGCTCCTCCTGTAAGCGCCTAGCATGAAACTGAGTTATCTCCGCCTCAGAATTAAAGATACACGGCTTGGGTGTGTATATCTTCTGTTTGAAAGTGAGCTCTCTATACGCACTGACATAAGGTGCCTCGCCCACCGGCCTCCTACAGTCTTTTCAGGCTCTTGTATGGTGGGAGAACAGGAAACCTTCTCACATGATCTTTCCTTGACCTGCAGTGTGACGCAAGCCGCTCGTCATCCACCTCCCCTGTGTTTGATAACCGCACACCATAGTCCAGCAATCTCCTGACATCCCTTGGAATGGGGCTTTGCCACTGGCCGTCCCACCAAGCATGCGGGAGGAGCGGGGTTAGGGCACATTGGTGCACCTGGTGAGGACAGCTCAAGGGTCCGGCGTATCTGCTCCAGATATGGCCCCAGCCAGCCTGTGTTGAGAGCCCATCAACCAATAAGTTGCTGTGGATGCTGCTTAAGAAGGTGAAGTTCGCGCCTGAGGGCCCATGACCTAACACCGGCTCAATGTGCAACCGAAAATTAGTCTGGGCTATAAAACAAAACAGACTACAGAATACTTTCACTGATAGGAGCAAAAGGATACTATGTACCATGGCTGTTAGCTGCAGCTAATGCCGCAATGAGCTGAGCGTATGTTGTTCCCACGCGTCGATGTGCTCCAGTGACAACTGCGTACCTGGCACTTGAAGCCAGAAAGAAATCAACAAAAGCTGCCCACCTCGGAGCTGATCCCCAGTCTTTTGAACGAAAACCCAAGGGCTGCAAAGGAGAGGACTTTAATTGCAGAGAAAAACACAGATTTGCTGGTTTGGATGTGCTACCAGATGCTTATACTTAATTATAGTATGAACTTAATTGGATTGTAGCATAACTGCAGTACAAATCAAGTTATTCCTCAACCGCAGTTGTTCAATGATCCGGAAAATACAGAGAATGTGACAACTTCAGAAAACATCAGAAGATTCGAACGTGCAGCTTCACAATAAGCAAAATAACACTTGTGTACAACCAATGCAGTAAATTTATGAAGCATGTGTCAGTTGGTATGCCTGATCTTAGAGTCTACGGTCCATGGTATAAACATAACATGCATTCCTCGAGATTTCAGCAAGTAGTATGACCTATCAGAGGATGTAGAGAAGATCTTTCAGGTAAGACTGTAACATACCTTATCGTTTCCGTTCATCTCTAGATCAATACTCTTGGCAAACAATTTGTAATCAAAATAAGTTACCTGCCCACAACGTCTAGAATAGTCATCCGGTTATCAAAAAATATCTAAATTAATAATTAAGAATATATGAATCTAACAATGATCCACAATGCCCAGACCCGTACAAAGTTCATCTGAGAATATTCTCCAACCAAGCAACTAACCTCTGCAAAATCACTGATCTCTTGCTTTATCTCCTTCACAAATGATGGCGTGTCTGAGACCAATGCCACCCGAGGTGTCCCCTTCAAACGAGTAATCTCTATAGCTCTCTGAATACAACTAATTGCAGCATTTCTTGCTCGTACTGGCCTAGTCACAAAATCATTTATCTTCAGCTTCTCAAATCAAATGATGCGGAATAGTAGGTGGTTACATTCTCATGCTGAAATATAAGGTGCACAGACTTTGACTCAGCCACTACCATGTGCATTACTTTGTCCAGCTTCTGAAATGTTCTTTAATCATTACTCTAAAGCTTCTGATTTTTTTAAACTATCCTCTTTGTTGCAAACACTGGTCATGAGATGGCATACTTTCTAACATTTCTCACCAGAATGGAAAGGACTAAACCTTAAGCTCATAAACTTATATACCAGTAAGAAATAACCAGAAAAAAGGTTGACTTAGGTTTCGGTCCACAACTTTAACTTTAGGCAGGGAGCAGCATATATCAACGCCACTGATCAAGCAGATTTATTGACATGTGAACATGATGTCAAGAGTGAATGTTGTACAGTTACAACAGTTTTCCATAATTTATGCTGCATACAGTGTTTCATACCTATTGGCCATCATTCGCATGTGCAGAACAATATCTGGACTTGAACCCTTCGATGCCCACTGAACTGCTTTCTGGACTGTTTGGGAGGGAGATATGATCACTCGCATAAGTTCCCCAAATGTATTAGGTCTGGCATGCAACGAGCTTGGGGATCCAAAAAGTGTTGATGCGGCAGTTTTCATTTTGGGGTGAACATTCTTCAGAAAAAACTGTATCCCAACTGCATCAGTTGTGCCATCAAACCTAGTGCAGTGGACATGTAACACCTGTCAGCATGCGTTATTCTGTACATTTAGCTCTCAAGAAAATTTGGCGAACAGAAAAAAAGCATCGAAGCAAACAAAACAGAAAGTATAAACCGAAAAGTCAGGTGCTTCAGTGATAAAATTTATTTATGGATAAACATGAGTGAAATTAGAAAACAAACTTTAAAAAAATCAATCCATATGGTAATTGGATCAGACCCTGGCGAATCGGTTCTGCCCTATCTGCACCACAAGTTGGCTCTTTGAGTTTGTCCAGACAAAACTGCTGGGGTGCTACAGCGGACTGAGGGGAGCCACCTTGTCTTGTTTCTAATGCAGATGGAAAGCAAACAAACTTCTAAATAACATCTTCTAATGGTTACATGGGTAAGGAATAGGGACCCCTAGATATTTCACTTGACTTCTGTGCGACTCATGCATCGTATTCCTAACAATCTCTAAATTTTCTGCAAATTAGGGAAGTACTAAGAGAAGTCATCTGACAAGTGTAAGCTTAGAGTCCGAAACTCAACATACAGAAAAGTGGACTGAATAAGAATTAGAAATACCATATAAATCATTTAATAGTTAGCACTTCTTTCAGCAGTGTTTGGAGGTTCCTAACCTTCGTTAAGGTCTATTGGGTAATAGATCTTGTTTTTGTTTGCTTATAGATCTAACCCCTGAACATATTAAGATCAATAAAACCATTGTTGCGAACTTACTCTTCAAGTTAGTCTGGAGTATGGTACGTGGTCTCAAACTATATGCATGGGGAACAAGGACCTCCAAAAAGTTCTAAATATGAAGTAAATAAGAAATAAATGGTTTAAGTATCTAAACAAATAAACAATAACCAAAGAAAAAAATAGGTTTCACCAGTGACTATTACATTTCAACAAAGTGACTTGTAGATGCTAAGAGTTCAAAAGAATATTGCAAACAAACAGGTAAGATCATGATTCTTGTACTTGTAAAGTTGTAATGTCTGCTCATGTCCTAGTTATCAAACTTATTATGTACCAAGGATGGAAAACAGAAAACGTGATCAGGAATAGGGGTTGCAGTCACGAGGTTACTTCATCCCTAGTTGTCCGCATGTTTATTTTACAAAAAATATGGTGAAGTTTGTTCTCATAAAACAGTAAATGCAGAATCACAAAACGAAAGCACAAAGATTGATAGCTTGATATGTTTATAAGCACTGCCAAGGTATCAGACTCAAAGAAACGCAACAGAGAGATCTGAAAAAAAGTTGACAATAGAAAACTTGCTTCTGAATTCAACGTTGCTCTATTGTACACTAAGGATCTAATTTGGCAGTCCAGACACAACAGTCAAAAGGAAGAACCAGCTTGAAAAAGTTCGTAGGAAAAGAAATGCTTAGCACTCAATGATTCAGGGTTCTAACTTCTAAGTTAACTTTGTCTCTATATCCACATTGCACATTTACTTTCTCCAGTTCACTCTTGCAAATAGAGTAACCCTTATGTGCATAATATTTCCCACATATAACCCCTCATCCAAATTAGCTCTTTTATTCTGAATGCAACTGCATACGCACATGGCAATGCAATTATAGTTGAGCTAACTTGTACAAGAAAACTGGGGATTGACCAACATCTTTGTGTTTTCTACCTAACACCACTTGAAATGAAATCGGATCCTTGTGTTTGCCAAAACATGTTGAAAGCAAGAAACCAGACCACATCTGGAAGCTCACGTCAAGGCAGAGCAAAAAAAAAAAAGAACTGTATTAAGTGTAACTGATCTGTACTAGTTTGAAAATGTAGTGCTAAGTTGCTAACCAGATGATTGGATCTTTCCAGCTATTCCAGTCACTACAAAGGACGTTCGTCTCTGATGGATTGTCAAAATTATCTACCCTCACATTCAGATCTCTACCATATGTTTGGGCACATCTGTTTTTCCGCCATAAATGCTTGATTTCTCCAATAGTAAAGGAGTGGTCAGTATAAGAAATGTACTGTCCAAATGGATATAGTCCCCTGTGAAACAAACAAACAAATGGTAAGAGGATGGTGAGCATCAATAACTAGTATTTATATGCTACATTTGAAATCATCTGCATCAAATTACGATGCGTATTCACAATGCGCGTGGCACCCAAATACAAAAAAAAAAAAACTGATTACTAAATTTTATTTTTCTTGGAACCTAAAGACATTAGCAGGGACGCATCATACATAAAGAAGGAAAGTAACTGAGTGCAAATGCATATACCTCGTTTGCCCAATGATCAGGGACCGGTTTAACATAACGCTCAGAGCTGCTGCTGTTAGTATCTTGTACATTTCATTGCCAAACCCAGCTTCAGACGCTTTCCCCAAAACAAAGCCTTGTTTGCAGAATTCAAGTGCAGGCAGCGATCTGACTCTCGCAGCTCCTGACAAGTTAATTGGAGAAGTAAGCATCTGTGCTGTTGAACCAACCAACGAACTACAAGTCTTTCTATTCAAAACTAGGCCGGCTAGCCATGGCCTCTTGACAACATCAAGTTGTTATAGTCTAATTGTTTATGCTGACGAACGGAAAACACAACGGCGATATAATTTTAAAATTGGATTACTTCAGAAACGAAATGAGAGCTGGTTCAGATTCAGACGCAGGTAATGTTTTGTTTTGACAGTGAAATCCAGACCAGTTCCATGAGAGTGGGAGAATAGGCAACACCAAGAGATCCAGGCATTGCGTCAACTGGGTCAGCTTACGCACCGTGGAGCAGGAAGTGGAGCCGGATCAGCTCGCGGACCCGGAGGCTGGCCGCCTCAGTCGACGCCCCGCCGGCGGCGACCTCCCCCATCCTCTCCACCGTCGCGCACGTAACCCTGCCGGCCCCTCCGACCGCGGGTTCCTCCGGCCCCCCTGTCCTGTGAGGCGGCGCAACATAGAGCTCTTCCGAGACGGCCGATGCGGGAGGCGGCTCAACGGAGAGCTCTTCCGAGATGGGCAAGGCGGGGGACGAAGAGGAAGGTTTGAAGGGTACAGGGTCCTGGTGGTGGTGGTGGTGGTGGAGGAGGAAGAGGGCGGCGGCGGAGAAGGCTGCCAGGAGGAAGGCTCGCCGGAGCAGGAGCAGGAGCGAGCGGCCGCGACGCCACCGCCGCATGGAGCTGGCTACCATGCGGGTGTGCGCTGCTTATGGATCTCGCCACGCTAAGTTGAGAGAAGGTGACGACGAAGCTCACGGAGAGCATTATTTCCAGTGGGTGTGAATTTGGAGCTCCATGTACACCTCCATTTCAAATGATTTCTACTTACACCTTTTCACTTTTATACAGGAAGGTGTATATGTTTTGCCATCTTTTATTCTATTATGTTATATCCATCAAAACAAAAGAGGTAAACCAAAAAAGTTGTTTGGTAGGTTAATATCCATCTACTCGTGATTCAAACGGTCGACTGAGTGCGACAAATTTGACAAAATTCGTCAAATTATTTTGTGAATTTCGATCCAAAATTAAGTAATTAGAGTCAGCCAAACTCAAAACCGATCACGAGAATGGAATTACTCGTCGACGCGCATAGATTTCATATATATTTTATCACGAATAATGATATAGTTGAGCAACTTTCATTTTTATATAAAAATTAAACAAAAAAAGGAGAAGGTACCTTCCTCCAGTTGCTTTCGTCACCAGCCATGCCGAAACCACAGGTTTTGTCATGGGCCACATGCCGAAACCTGGCTTTCGTCTTGGCTCGTGACGAAATCCCTGGTTTCGGCACGGTCGTTGATGACACCGCGCTATTTTATTGATTATTTTTGCAAAAGTGTGCTAGTTTTCAAATAAATGTTTAAAATAATATATATTTAAAAAAAAATCCCATGACATGATCACACGCTAGGGATAGACAATTTGTACGGTGTACAAGCTGGGTGCCAACTGTGGTTGCTTTGTCGAATTCAATTGCGTACACAGTGACGGCATTGGACTAGTACAGCCCAAGCACGCGTCAGAACCTTGGAAATATAGTAACGCGTGTACGAATGAAATGCTACCTATGTCGAGGTCAAATGGCCAAAGTACTCCAGATGTAATAGCAAGCTTATATATCTCTGTCGACGCTCGTCAGGCATATTTGCATACTTGCACTGCACCGACTTTCGCCGCTGATTGCAGCGTCCATGCTAATTAAAGTCGAGTCTCTATCAACGCTCGTCACGCGTTTGTTTATACTGGATAATAAAGTCATGCATATACGTGCACATGACCAGACCGGAGAGCGTAGACGAAAATGCTGATGCATGTGAAGTGTGCCCAAAACCTAACTGACGCTGATTGAGTGTGTTGAACGCATTACTATGAACAAATTTACAGACTTTGCTTGGTTAACTTCTCCACCTGAAGGTGAAGCACTCCCGAATCGAGATAACAAGGCTTAGTTGACTAGATTAAGCTTAATTGTGTAGGTAAGTTTTCCTGACAGTGAGTCAGTAGATCCCGGAATGAAAGGATAAACCATCTCTTTGGCGAAAGAAAAAGGAACAGTAAGTAAGCAGTATGATTTACCTGAGCAAGTGATGATGCATTCCTTGTCGAAACCAGACGCTAGCTAGTGATTCGCCAGAGGAACAGAATGTCTCAAACCCGAGGGATCGACAATCGAATGAGCTCCACTCGCTCAATGACTATGAAAAAGCACGATGAACAAACTAGTGCACATCAAAACAGGATGAGCGTGCTAGCTAGACTGGTAAGAATCCACAAGATGATAATAATAATGCACACGTATACACAGGAGATGGCAAAGTTAATATGCAGAAAAAACAGATAACATTACTACTCGTACAATCTCACAAGCCTCACGGCCGGGTCACGAGTCACGACTTACGAGGAAGTAGCACACCAGTACATAAACCGAAGTGATAATGTGGAATACTAAATGAAACGAAATAGTAGAGTAGTCGATCGTCCACCACGCAAGACGCAGAGCAGAACTAACGATGCAGTCGGACGACCAAATCAACCCGCCGCCGGCGATATGCCGTCTAGAACCGGTTCATGATGATGCTCTTGAACCACTTCTTAACACCGCCCTCCTCCGAGTGGTGCTGGTGGTGGCGGCGGAAACTCCTCCTCATGATCGCCTTGCTCAGCCTCCTTGCCAGATCTTCTACTTCGTCAACCTCGTTGTCGCTGTCGTGGTGGTGGTGGTGGAAGTAGTGCTTCGCCGCCGTCTCCTCCTGCTGCTCGTCGTCGCCGTGGTTGTGGTGGTGGAAGTGGCGGCTGAAGAGCTTGACGTGCTGCTGCATCTGCGTATCCCCAGCGCCTTCTTCCTTGACCTGCTGCTCCTGGTGCTCGCTGTCGTCCTCCACGGCATGCTCGTGGTGATGGTGTTGGTGAAAGCGGAGGCCGTGAGCATGGAACCTCCTCGCCATCTCCCCCTTCCACGCCTTCACCAACTCGTTCTCTTCCCCGTCCCTATCGCCACGGGGTGGCTTCTTGGTGTACTTCTCATCCACCTCGTCGACGTCGTCGGTGTCTGGGCGGGAGTCGGGGTCAGGCTCCGCGACCGCCTCCAGCTCCGCCTCCATGGCCGGCTCCTCGGGCAAGAAGGCAGGGATGACGCGGGCATCGGGGAACGCCCCGCGGCGGTGGGAGGGGCCGTGGACGCGGTCCCACCGGAGGCGGTGGAGGAACCCGTGGCTGCAGGGGCGGCGGTGGGAGGGGAGACGGAGAATGCCCTTGACGGTCGGCAAACTGGGAATCGCCTCAGTGGCGTCCGTCTCTTGGGGGACAGCGGAGGGATCGGCTTGGCTCTGCTCGTCGGAGACGATGGCCACGACGGTTTCGGGCTCCGCCTCGATGACGCGGCAGCTGGCGACGGCCAGGAGGGAGAGGAGGAGCACGGCGGTGGCAGCTAGTCGGGCCATGGTGTGAAATGTTTCCGGTGGACAGAGTCTGAAGCGACCGGGCAGTATTTGTAGTGCAGAGCAGACACGGAATGGATGCAGTCGATTGGTCAATGGCTCAATGGTCGGTTGGCTTGATTAACAGCAAGTTCATTGTTGGTATCATGAAAATGTCCAAAGTAAACCTCGTAGACGAAAGCAAAATCGAACCTTTGAATGCCAGAAATTGGCACTCTGAAATATCGAATTCTGATATATTTTCAACCCTAAACCTGTTTGGCATGTGATAAATAACTAATTTTAAATAAAATAACTCGTTTCTCACCCATATAGAAGGTCCACTTGTCGTATACATCTTCTATCTCTGATCTCTCCCAGAGTCAATCTCTCCCTCTAATCATGTACTAACGAGTCTGCTAACGACGACCGAAAGAGGACACAGAGCATGTGGACCGCTACGCGGCGTGCGTTAGACGAGACAAACGAGCGTGAGAATAAAATGGGTGGCGCTACAGACTCTTGTGGAGAAGGGGCTCGCCGGTGTGCACTTCTGCGACGGAGGGTGACAATGCACATCGCGGCAACGTTAGAGGACACAAGAAAGGACGGGAACGGTGCATAACGACAAGATTTGATCCTGATTCGCGTGCTTATTTGTAGAAGGCGGGAAGATTGGACGAAGACAAGTTCGTGCAGCTCACATGGGAAGAAGTGACGGATTCGGCTAATTACAGTCGTTCCGGCAAATGCGACTCAGAAAGGAGTGAGGGGAGCGAGGAAAGCGGACTCATCTTGGTCTGGGGCGTCCTAGAACGGCGGAGCCAAGTGACGGTGGCAGGGCTAGGGTTTTGGGTGCGAGGACATCAGGGAGGGAGAGAAGGGAGCTGGAGGTAGGAGGAGGAAAATATCAAACCCTAACCGGTATGTCTGTACTGTTAGTGAGAGTAGTATGAAATCCCGGTCTGTTTAGTTGCTTTCCTAGGCACGCCAAACAGGTATAGGGCTGAAAATTGACCGAGATTTGATAGTTTAGAGTACCAATTTTCGGGATTCAAAAATTCAAGGTTAGTTTAGCTTTTATCTAAAACAAGTTGAAGATTTGTTTTGAACTTTGTATTATCACCGCCATGACAAGTTTTAATATATTGGAGGACGAAATTAAGGCTGGACGAATAAGGTTCAAGTCTCAAAGAACTTAATTAGTAACAATCCATCGGTTACGCAACATCTCAAATGAGTGAGTGCATTTCCCTTACTTCGAAACGAAGGAACCGGAGCTTACTACTTCAGGTACTATTATCTTTCAACGTTTCTTTACACGGGGTGGCTGAAAACAGGGTGCGAAACGAAACTCCGGTTTTATGCTCAAGGCACGTACGCTACGTGCAACAATGAGATTTTTTCCTTCCTTGCAAATCAGAAACAGCACGATGTCCTTTTCAGGTCACCGGCAGTCCACATATGAACAAAATCACATGTGTGACTTTAGTTTCCTTTCAAAAAGAGAGCCAAGCGGTTTTATGTGATTTTCGTTTGCCCGTCTCGTATTTATGCTATCAAGCAGGATAAATCTGTAATGAGTTGATATAATTAAAAGAGTGTGTTTTGGTGTGCGAAAATATATACTCAAGCTTTAAGCCGTCCGGCTGTTTTCTTTTTATCAAAATGATACGCAAAAGTGTATTCTTGAAAAGAAATATATAGTAAAATCTAAATATAATTTTATTATTTTACATTTTTACTTACAAAAAGCTGGAGGTGAAAAGTCAATACTATCTCGATTAGAATATTTATTTGCTTATTTGTTTGTTTCTTTGTTTAGGGATTAGGGACAAATCTTAAAATCCGTTTCTGGAATATAATATCAATAGCATATTTGTTAGTCATCAATCGACTCATCGTACGGCATGATGCTTCAGACAATTCCTAGCTTGTTCGTAGGTTGTACGTAGCTTTCCGTTCGACGAACGAGTGCCGTTATTCCCAAAACTACTCTGCCCTTTGGAGCTGCGATGAACATCTGTCCAGCTCAATTGCGTATGCAGTGACGTCATTTGTCTCACGAATAATCAAATGATGCAAAGATCGAGGCTCGTTGGCTAAAAGATTTGGCTATGCTACCTAAGCAAGCCCACCGTGGATCCGGCATTCCGGCGTGCCATCTTCCGCCTGCATCTATGCGAAGCCCGATCCTAATGGAAGTGCTTCACTTTGATCCATGTCCAGGCAACGGTGGGTTATGATTAATTGATCACAGATTGTTTTTCAAACAGAAAAAACACCCTAATATTGATGAGAAAATATATAATATGTCTTGATCATGCCACTACCTCTGTAACCAGAAATTAGATAAAAAACTTCAAATGAGTTAATCATGGTTTCTTTTGAGCGTTTGCCCAATTTTATTTGTCCGGTGCGGTCGCTCTCTTCGCTAACCACTAGTACACTAGTGAACTCGTCTATATGTTCTTAAATCTCGCAATCGCCTCGAAAGAAATCTCACATGCCTATTTTTTTAATAGTATCTCCAGATAAATTAGGGCTAAACTGTGTATATATCGCAATGGAGATGACGGGGTAAAACCACTTTTGGAAAAGATGAATTTGGGGTGGAACTTACACTGGTTGTTTAAAATAAACATACCCTTGTGGGTCCCGATAATTTTCTAACCACTGCAACCCTGCTTGGACACACTCTTAGGAAGAGAATATGGTAATAATAGCACACTGAATATTGTACATATAAGCTACTCAATAGTGTGACTAACCCAGCAACCAACAGTTTTGAACTGAGCTAACGATGGTAAATACTTCTGTTTTTTAGCCTCTGATCCACAAAGGGCTGTTCTCACAAAATTGAGAGATAAAACGTGAGCAGTAATCGAAGTCTGTAAAATGTTAAAACATCTTACATTTAGATAAGAAGGGAGTAGTAATCAAGTCTGTAAAATGTTAAAACATCTTACATTTACAACAAACACTGTAGTAGGCTTATAAAATGATATAAAATGACAAGAAATCAATTTATGTAGTAGGCTTATAAGTAAGATTGTGGAACGAGAGGGCAACTGCTTTTATATATTTTCTTTAATAAATTGTGAGTGATCCAAATCCAGCTACTTTGTGACAACACTTTCAGAAAACTGACATGTCTAATTCAGCTTGCCGGCGGTATAGTCGAAGTTGCAGATGTTTGTGAAAGCGACCAATGCAATGATCAATAAATCCAAGACTATCACGTTTACTTCAGTGAAAATTCGGATAACTTTTTTAGTAGTCTTTTGTTGCCTAACTGCCTAAAGATAAAGGGATAAAACAATCTGAAGGGGTAAAAAAGGGTCAAAGGAAACAGATCTCCCCGGCGGGAGAAACAGGGACGCCGGCGACTCAGTGGCAGAGCTAGTCCGGCAAAGCCTGGGCAGAACTTAGGAAACGAAGTATCTATTGTGTGCGAGCTATGTTAGTATAAAGGGAAAAGCTAATGAAAGGCGCCTCTCGCGCGCTCCGTTCTGGGCGGCCTTTCATACGTGTGTGTTTTTCCCTAATGGAGAGAGCACATGCATGCATGTAGGAATCTAGTGACATCATCACATTAATTGCACATTTTTGAAAGTTCAAAATGTTTTAATCTCTAAACATTTATTCCGATTAGTGATCCGTTTACACCGCTAGTTTCGTCTCGAATAGTGCTTCAAAACTAGACCTCAGATTTTGAGCAACTTTTTTTTCGATCAGTTACCAGATTACCAGCATACAGCTACCACAATAAATATACATGGTTATCAGATTAATTTTTACACATTTTTGACAGTTGTGACATCTACATTCGGATGTGACAACTTTTTTTTCACATCAAGTTACAGTTTTAAAATACTATGGTAACCAGATTAGCATCGGACACTTACCATGATAATTGTACATGGTTATGAGATAATTTTTTGCCGTGTTATACGCATTGCAATAATACGTACAACTAGAATGTAAGAGTTAAACTATTTTCAAGACCTACAAAATGATATCATTCCATAAAATATAGTATCATGCAGCCTTACATTGGTCTACAATGGTGTATAAGAACATGGTAACCAAGATATTATAATATGGTAAGTGAATGATAATAATCTGGTATCTACTGACGAAGAAAAAAGTTGTCGAAACATATTAACATGGGATTTAGTTTTGTAGATCTCGTCGCGACTAAGCCAACAGTGAAAGCGAATTTTAAATCAAATTATTGGTTTGAGAGATAATTTTTTTTAAGTTAGATACTAGAAGGAATCTAAAATGACATCATCGCACATGTCACTGCATGCATGTTAATTAGGAGCCGTCGCTAGGAGGGACTAACGAGCAGCGCCGCTCTATAGTCTTGTCCTAATATAAATATTGTTTTGCTTCGTGCTCGCTAAATATTACAGCCTAGCTAGAGGAAAGTGGTGGGCTCTTTTAAAGCCCAAGTTGAGCGATGCAAAGAAGCAAACGTGGCCTGGTAAGGCCCACGCCATGGAAGAGGCACATTTTTTTAGGCCAATAAGCAACATGTTGCCGTCTTCAGCAACATGACGTTCCAGCCACCATATTCGTCCCAGGAGGTCACCGGAGCTCAGGTAAGCAGCGGCGTAGAGCTCGGGCACGTGCTCTAGGCGGAGGGATGGTAAAATCGCCCCGCAGTGTGGCCTGCGGGAAAGTGTGCGCGACTTCCAATGCCGGTAGCCCAACCTTCCCTCCGTCCTTGATCATTCCATCTGCACTGCCGCTGCCTACACGATAGCCAAAATAAATCCCCTAATAACAAATAAAGAGCGGCTCAGTATCATTCCGCCATGCACCAACCTCGCAAGCTCCCCATAGCCACGGCGCAACTGAGGGCTCGCCGGCTGCTCGTCCGGGGACAAAGCTGCTTCTTCCGATCGAGGTGGAGTAATTTAATAGCCCGTTGTTGCAACTTCGGCTGCGCGTTCGGTTAATATGGTTGATTCGGTTCGGTTTATACGGTAAATACGGTTTTGATACTTCGGCAAATTATGTTTTGTACACAAATACGGTTCGGTTTCGGTAATAACCATTTAATTTCGGTTCGGTAATAACCAAACTAAACAAAGTTGACGCGAATTTTGAATAACGGATAATTTTTATGTCCGTATATCTCAGTTTCAAGTATTATATGCAAGACTAGATGCGTTTCATGAGTAAGAAACAAAAATATAGAAAAGCATCGGCCAAAATTAACAACTTAGGGACTTGAACTCACGACCTGTGCAATGAAAATAGGATAATACTCACTAAGGACTGAATCTCTCGGGATTTCATTTTTAGACTGACAACTTTTCTCTCCTCCTCCCGTCTCGCTCCCTAGGGCGACACCGGGGCGACCGACGCGCCGCCTCCAACACCTCCTCCCCTGGCCCGCTCGCCGCCGCTGCCGCCGGCGCCTGCCGCGGTGGCGGCGGCCCCCCTGCGGACAAATGCTGTTGGGGGGAGGTTACTGCTAATCGTCTCGCCGGCCGTCGACCAACTCTGCTGGGGGAGGTGGTCGTTCTCGCCAGCGCCGGGAAGCCGGGGCGGCGGCCCCGGAACTGGTGGTCACTGCAACCCTCGTCTTCGCCAACAACGCGGCGAAGGGGAGCGGATCTCGGGCGGGTCGCAGCGGGGCTACCTCTTCAGATCTGGGGCCCGGCTGCCTTCCTCGACGGGCGGCGGCGTGCTCGCCCGCATCTGCTGGATGCGGCCATGGCGGGGTCGCGTCAGCGACGCCGGCGGCTCCTGGCGCAGCTCCGGGTGGCGGGCCGCGCGGGCCCGATCTGGGCCCGCCTTGGGCCGAGCGGGTGATGACGTGAAAGACACACGTTCGTTGGGAACCCCAAGAGGAAGGTATGATGAGTGCAGCAGTAAGTTTTCCCTCAGTATGAAACCAAGGTTATCAATCCAGTAGGAAGTCGGCGATGTTCTGAAGGTTGTTGGTGAAGGAGTGTAGTGCGGCGCAACACCAGGGATTCCGGTGCCAACGTGGAACCTGCACAACACAATCAAACTACTTTGCCCCAAATTAACAGTGAGGTTGTCAATCTCACCGGCTTGCTGAAAACAAAGGATTAGGCGTATTGTGTGGAAAATGATGTTTGCTTGCAGAGAATGAAAAAGAACAATGATTGCAGTAGGTTGTATTTCAGATGTAAAAGAATGGACCGGGGTCCACAGTTCACTAGTGGTGTCTCTACATAATAAAATACTAACATGCTGGGTAAACGAATTACAGCTGGGCAATTGACAAAATAAAGAGGTGCATAACAATGCATATACAAGTCATGATGATCACTATGAGATTTACTTGGGCATTACGACAAAGTACACAGACCGCTATCCAGCATGCATCTGTGCCTAAATAGTCCACCTTCAGGTTAGCATCCGCACCCCTTTCAGTATTAAGTTGCAAGCAATAGACAATTGCATTAAGTATGGTGCATAATGTAAACAACACTAATATCCTTAGACAAAGCATTGTTGTTTGACCCCTAGTAGCAACAGCACATACACAACCTTAGAACTTTCTGTCACTGTCCCAGATTAAATGGAGGCATGAACCCACTATCTAGCATAAATACTCCCTCTTGGAGTTACAAGCATAAACTTGGCCAGAGCCTACAGTAATAACGGAGAGCATGCAAGATCATAAACAACATATATATGATAGATCAATAATCAACTTGACATAGTATTCAATATTCATCGGATCCCAGCAAACACAACATGTAGCATTACAATAAGATGATCTTGATCATGATAGGCAGCTCACAAGATCTAAACATGATGGCACAAAAGAAGAAGACAACCATCTAGCTACTGCTATGGACCCATAGTCCAGAGATGAACTACTCACACATCACTCCGGAGGCAGGCATGGCGATGTAGAGCCCTCCGGTGATGATTCCCCTCTCCGGCAGGGTGCCGGAAGAGCTTTAGAAACCCCCCGAGTTAGGGTTGACAGCGGCGGCAGCGGATGTTTTCTGGAAATATGGCTCGGTATTTTAGGGTTTTCGCCTCGGGGAGAATAAATAGGCGAAGGGGCGATGTCGGTGGAGGCACGAGGCCCGCTCCCCACATGGCGGCGCGGCAGGGGGCCCACCCGCACCATGGGGTGGGGACGGCGCCTCGGTGCCCCCCTTCGTCTCTCCTTCGGACTTCGTGAATGTGTCGAGTAAATAGGAACGTGACAATTTGTTTCGTCCGATTCCGAGGATATTTGCGGAACAGCTTTTCTGAAACCAAAAACAGCAGAAAACAGGAGCTGGCACTGTGGCATCTTGTTAATAGGTTAGTCCCAGAAAATGCATAAAAATGCCATGAAGTGTGAATAAAACATGTAGCAATTGGTATAATAAAAGCATGGAACATAAGAAATTATAGATACGTTGGAGACGTATCAAGCATCACCAGGCTTAGTTCTACTCATCCTCGAGTAGGTAAAACGATAACAACAAATAATTTCTGAAGTGACATGCTACCAACATAAACTTGATCAAATAATATTGTAAAGCATGTGAGCTGAGATCAAATCATTCAAAGCAAAAGTCTGTAATTGATATTAAATAAGAGATAACAAAGCAAGAAAGTTAAACAAGCTAAAAGTTTTCATGAATGATTGCTTTAAAGACATGAAACCGTACAAGGTTCATTAAAGATGTTTTAAGTATCCAATGTAGGAGTTCTATCCTTCAATTCCAAGCATCAAGCAATTTTTCATAACATAGAAGGATTCAGTCAAGTAAATATAAACATGAACGTCATGAATAAACTGTTTCGAAGTCTACTCAACCTGTGAGCGCAAGCATTTGGTATTGACACTAGGATGTTATGGCTAAAAGAACATTAATGGGGGTTTGGAAGGCCAAAGGAAGAAAGTCTCACAAAGCTATAAGTGATCATTAGACAAGAGGAAGTCTTATAATCGAAGCTATGTAAGGAGTAGTGATTGCCATGCAACGGATGCACAAAGAGCTATATGTGTATGAAAGCTCTCCAATGGAACTAGTGGGGGTGCATCCAACTTGGTTGCTCATGAAGACCTAGAGCACTTTTGAGGAAGCTCATCATTGGAATATACAACCCAAGTTCTATAGTATAAATTCCCCACATAGTTATACTAGTAAAACATGAAAACTCTCTCACATGGAGTATAGGTGCTAAACATGAGCACAAATGATGACTATGAATACTGCAGGTGCTAAAACATGAGCACAAGTGTGGATAAAGGATAGTAATGTTGCCCCCTTTTTCTTTATTCCTTCTTTTTTTCTTTTTTTTCTTTTTTTTTTCTTTTTCTGTTTCTCTTTTCGATGGCCTCCATGGCTCTTTTCACTTTTAGGGGCACACTCTAATATGACAACACACTTTTTGGTACAAATAACTCATAATGAACAAAACATGATGTATGAAACTGTATGCCTCTGCCAGTGTAGCAGGATGTGCAATGATCTAGCGTAACATGGGTAAACCACACATTAGCTGTATAGAATCATGCAAAGCAATATATAAATGATAAATGACAACAAGTCATGTAATGTAAGATGGAAGTTGCATGGCAATATATCTCGGAACAGCTATGAAAATGCTGTGGTAGGTAGGTATGGTGGCTGTTTTGAGGAAGATGTATGGGCTTATGTGTAGGAGAACAAGAGAAAATCCTCCCACGGGTTTGGATGTACTGGCGAAGTATGCACAACTCTCAATGTGAGCAGAAGGCAATGCACAACACCGAAGAGGCTAGCAAATTTGGATGGTGGAAGTGCCAAAAACCGTAGCTTAACATTAGTCAAAAAGAACTCACAAGCTTATTTCAAACAACTAGCAGGTTCAACATTAAGAGCATGATTAAAATGCACTCCAAGAAGGGCCGTTCACGGTGGCACAAGTACCCCGCTAGATCCCTCGACCTTCAGCACAACTAAGTTATTACGAATTACCTTTAGACATGGAAAGCTATCAAGTCCAACTACACCTTCAACAATTTTAGTAGAGTTTGTAGTACGGTACAAGCTTAAAGACAACAATACTAATGATTTTAACTTAATTAACCAGAAAGCTTTACCATCAATTACCTATTACCTCAAAACGTTTGCAAAGAATCAGGTTATCAAAGTTCAATGATATACAAGATTATGCAAGTTATTACTATACCACTACCACATGCAACATTTTCTGAACCAACACATCAACCAAGCAACTGTCCAAACAAAAACTCTCCAAGTAATTTACAAATGAAACAAGAGAGTACTACTCCACAAGAATTAACAGCTCTAAAAGAGATGCATGAAAAACAGGAGCTAAAAGCATAGCAGTAGCTAGATAAGAATACTCAAAAGATATAAGTGAAGAATATGAGTATTCACATGAAAAAGCGGAGCGTGTCTCTCTCCCACACAAGAATGCTAGGATCCAACTTATTCAGAAAATAAAAACAACAAAGCAAAAATAAAAGCACACAGACGCTCCAAGTAAAGTGCATAAGATGTGGAAGAATTAAAATATAGTTTCACTAGAGATGACCTGATAAGTTGTTGATGAGAAGGGGATGCCTTGGGCATCCCCAAGCTTAGACGCTTGAGTCTTCTTGAATATTGCTGGGATGACCCACGGGCGCATCCCCAAGCTTAGGCTTTTTACTCTTCTTGATCACATCATATCATCCTTCTCTCTTGATCCTTGAGAACTTCCGCCACACCAAACTCAAAGTAATTCTCATTAGAGGGTTAGTGCATAATCAAAAATTCACATGTTCTACTGTGACACAATCATTACCAATGCTTCTGGACATTAACTACAGCCACTGATGTTTTATGGAGCAAAGAAATCCAATCAAACATAGTAAAAGAGGCAATGCAAAATAAAAGGCAAAATCTGTCAAAAACAGAACAGTCTGGAAAGACGAATTTTTTCGTGGCACTTAACTTGCTCAGATGCGAAAAATCAAAACTAATAAAGTTGCGTACATATATAAGGATCATACGTGATTTATTTCAGAATTTTTCGTTTTTCTGGAATGAATACAGCTCAAAACGGTGGACAGCAAAAATCTGTCACTGCACAGAAATCCAAATCTAGCATCAACTTTCAACTAGAGACTTTACTTGGCACAACAATGCAATAAAATAAAGATACAAAGGAGTTGTTACAGAAGTAAGCAACACCTTGACTCAAAATAAAATAAAATGACAGAAAATAAAAAGGTGGGTTGTCTCCCATAAGGGCTTTTATTTAACGCCTTTCAGCTAGGAGCAGAAAGTGAAAATCAAGTGTTCTCAAGAGATAAATCATCCAAATCATCAAAGGCTTCCTCCAAAACACAACTTGTCACAATAGGTACCTTAGGTATTCCTGAAGATGTTTCATTATTTGAGTTACCCATAGTTGTACTAAGAGTTTTATCAATTTTAAGCTCATAATGAGTCTTTGGTTTTGGCATCTTAGGAACATACATGAAATTTTGCTCTTTTCCCACATAAGCCTTCTCCTTCTTAAACTTAAGAGAAGAAAAGGTTGAACTTAAGGTTTCCATAGCCTCTTCTAATTCACCAATCCTATGGTTTTGATTATCAAGAGTATGTCTAGCCTCTAAAACAGTGATTCTTTTATTAATGCTTACTACTGATTCATCAATCTTGCTAGTATCAAGTAGTGTTGGAAAAAAATTTCTCCATAGAATCTAGTTTGTTTATAACATCCTCCAAAGTAATCTCAGTTTTAATATTGTTAGTAGGTGGTATTCCTACTAAACTTTCAATTAAATTACAAGCTTCCAAAGCAGGAGTACCAAGGAAATTACCACATGTAAGTGTATCCAGAACATACCTATACCAATTAGTGACACCAACATAGAAATTCCTAAGAAGGATCATGGTAGAATGTTTTTTAGTACATCTATGATGAGCACCACTAATTCTATACCAAGCATCTTTCAGACTTTCTCCTCCTTGTTGCCTAAAGGAACGAACCTCAACTTCTGGAGTACTCATTTTAGCAAAACAAACTCTAGGCTGAAATACAAAAAGTAAAACAAGTAACTAATTTTTTTGTGTTTTTGATATAAAGAAAGCAAACAAGACAAATAAAAATAAGATAAGCAAGGCAAAAACAAAGTAAAGAGATTGGAAGTGAGAGACTCCCCTTGCAGAAGCAACTCGACTTCCCCGGCAACGGCGCCAGAAAACTAGCTTGATGACGTGAAAGACACACGTTTGTTGGGAACCCCAAGAGGAAGGTATGATGAGTGCAGCAGCAAGTTTTTCCTCAGTATGAAACCAAGGTTATCAATCCAGTAGGAAGTCGGCGATGTTCTGAAGGTTGTTGGTGAAGGAGTGTAGTGCGGCGCAACACCAGGGATTCCGGTGCCAACGTGGAACCTGCACAACACAATCAAACTACTTTGCCCCAACTTAACAGTGAGTTTGTCAATCTCACCGGCTTGCTGATGCATGTAAAATGCATACATGAACTTTGCACTTTAATTGCTTATATTCCAATCATATTTGCATCATATAAGGGTTATATCAATGTTTTATAATGATTTTGGGAATACTTCATAGTTTTCCCATTTATTTGGAATTAACCCTGTTTTTCCAGAAAACGTCTTTTTTAGTGTTTCAGACTTTCCGGGAGCTTCGGGACTCCAAAAAGGGCAAGGTCAAAGAGCACGGTTCAGAATTTTCGAGACGAACGCAATGGGCTTAAATTGAAGACCAGAAGCCCAACAGGCTGGAAATGGGAGGGTCCCACGCGGCCTAAAGTACATGGCCGCGTGGGCCTATCTCGTTTCCACCTCGGAGCTCCGTGGCCGTCGATCTTTCGTCCACCGACTTCGTCTTGACCTAAAAACGCCTATAAAAAAGGTCTCCTGGCGTTTCGCGAAAGGAGGCGGAGAGAAACAAAACCACGAAACAGAGAGTCAGAAGGCTGCCGCCGGAGAAGATCGGAGGGGGGAAACGCCGCCGGAATCACCTCCGGAGGGCTCCACCCCCCTCCGGCGTGTTCATCATCGACATCTACAGCAAGATCATCTCCATCTCCCCACTGTAAACTCTTGGCAAACATGATGTGTGGTGCAATATACTATTCCCTTGATCTATTGTGTCTCATCTGTGTTTGAGAAGTGATTTGTTCATGGCACTTGTGAAATAGTTCGTTGATTGGTTGCATACAAGTGTTGTTATCTTTTATGATTGTCTTTATGTACAATATATGAGTGCACGCATATGTTGGGGAATGCATGTAAGGTGATCACCGTAGCGTAATGGATTGAGTAGGACATGTCGGAGTAGAGAGAAACCGGTGTCTGAGACTTGAAGTTACTTTATGGGGGATATTATGGGGGACCCTAGAACTTAAGGCTATGGTGGGACAATTATGTCTTAATAATTCTTGTGCACATTTATTTGGCCATGAGATCCATCATAAGAGTTGTGTATTGCTCATTTACTTGGCTACACCTATTTATGGCTCCCACCTAAAAGAAACAACTAAGACTGAAACATGTGCTTCACTAATTGTGACAACCACGCGAATGAAATAACAATTGCTAGAACATTTGCTCCCTTGAGATATTTGCTACTTGAGATATTTGATACTTGCTGCTTGAGAAACTTGCTTGAGAAAACTGCTGAGAGAAACTTGCTCTAAGAAACCTGTGTCTGAAACTTGCTTGAGAAACTTGCTACTAGATAAATCCATTCCACGTCACTTGCTTCCATTAGTTAGATCCTTTCATATTTATTGCTTTGCATAAAAGGCCATATAAGAGGGTTATAGGGCTTTAGAGAATAGATAGTTTACCTTCAGCTCCTCGTGGGTTCGACACTCAAATACTTATCGAATTGTGCTACAGTGATTCCTTGCTCTTGGGGATTATCAAGTACTTTTCTGGCGCCGTTGCCGGGGAGCGTTGTGCTAAACTTTTATTCTTGTTTGCATTGCATACTAACATATAAATCTAAAACACAAAAAAATTAGAAAATGGAAAAGAACCAAAAAAAATTAGAGTTGTATAATATCTATCTTGAGTTAGGACATGAAGTGTTTGAGGAGAAAATTAAATTTTATTTGCATAACACTCATGTTTGTGGTACTAACTCTTTGAACACCTTTATTGCTAATGCTCTGGAAAAGTTTAAGCTTGGGGAAGCCGTTGAGGATGAAAGTGATTTAATTGAGTTTGATGATCCATTATGCTCATTAGATGATAAGTCTTTATGTGGTGATTCTATTCAAAACTATGTGGGTATGTTTAACTTTAATGCTTGCAACTATTATGAGAGAGGAAGAGATAAGAATCCTCTTTATGTTTCTATGTTATTTAAAATGCAAGCTACTGATCACTACATGCATTGGTTATCACAAAATTGCTGCTATTTATTCATATATAAAATGCCAATGCATAGGAAAAGAGTTAGACTTAAAAGTTGATGGTTTGATATTCTGTGGTGTGTTCTTTATGCTTTAACTTCCTATTCGGTTTGAGCACACCTTTATATCCTCACAACATGTAAAATATCTTTACCTACTGATTTGTGACAATTAGTTTAGGATTTTCATTTTTTATAAATTTGGGAAAGTTAATGAGAAGGATGAGTAATGGAGAAGTTGGGGTCGACCTTGAACATGTGTTGTTCATGCCAATGGAACCGTTGCAAAGTCTCTATCATTAAAACTTTTCCCAAAGCTAAAACCAAATAAAAAGAGTGATAATAGTAATTCGCTGTCCAGTTTTTGACATATCCTGTCTTTATTCTGCATTACTCTCATTACTTGTGTTTTGTGCGGTTCTTTTGATCAAGGAGCATTACATAACCATAGTAACAGTAGCTAATGTTTAAAATCAATTCATGATATGTCTTTGCTGAGCCTATGTGGATTTAATTTATGAAGGCACTAACCCCTCTAATCAAGTTTGTGACGAGTGTTGTGTAAAGAGAATTTTAAGGTGGAAGAATTGAGGGTGATGAACAAGATCAAGAGGGACAAAAACTCAAGCTTGGGGATGTACCCCTAGGCTCACCCTACATATATCAAATAAGTACAAGAATTTAAGCTTGGGGATGCCAAGCCACCTCACTTCAACCATCTTGATACCAAGTAAGTAAGCCTAGCTATATGGCTATAAAGAAAGCGCTTTGCGGGAGGCAACCCGGTTATTTTTGTGTGTGATTTTTCTTTGTGTCCTCTTGCTGTAACAAGAGATCTTGTGTCTAGTTTAGTTCAGGAGTTTTTAATAAAGTGCCAAGTTTTACCCATGTTGGTCTTGAAAAGTTGCTATTTGAGTTCGGAGATTTTATTCCTGCACGAATCTGTGCACGGTATGATTTTTAATTATTATTCTGTAACTCCGAATGAGCTCATATTTGAACTGTAGTTGCAACTTTTCATCCTCTGTATGCATGAATTTTTCGGAATTTTTCGAGAAAGTTTGGTAGGGTAGAAAAATACGTTTTGCTGCTGCTGTTTTTCTGGACAGATTCTGTCCCATTTTGTTTGATGCATGCTTTGAGCTTTTAAGTTGAATCTTTTTGATCCAATTGAGTTTATGAGTAGGCATACAACATTATACACTTCTGGACATCTCATATGAATTTTTGTTCAAGGATTATATGCAGCAAGAAACCTATTTGTTTATCACTATTAATGCACCCCACAGAAAAGAGATGGGAGAAACGGTGTTTTGAAGTTTTTTCACAGGGATTGGAGGAGATGCACCAAGAGCTATCCAAGGATGGTGAAGACCATAAGCTTGGGGATGTGAAGACAACCCCGCTGGACCTACACACTCTCGGTTTGCACACGTCCAACTTCTGTTTTTCGATCAAAACACTTTATCGCATAAACTTGGAGCGTCGTTTTTGTTTGAGTCTTGAGAACCACCACACTATCAATTATATATGAGAGAGCTACTGGAAATATGGGTTGAAATATGATGGATGCTATTATCATGATGGGAAAAGGGATGTTTGAGTTGATTTTTAATGATACATATAGTTGCATGATTCATGAGCTTATTAATGAGTAATAATATGTAAATGCTTTATCAAGAGTTATCACTTATTCATGTTTTGATGCTGAAAGTTATTTCACTTTGTTTAACATGGATTAGTTAGTTCTATGGACACTCATGCATGCATCTAGATGGTCAACTTTCTCCCTTTTGCTAGCCCAAAAACTCCAACAAGCAAAAACTTGTTTCCAACACCTTCAACCAAAGTTATTCCAGTGAGTCCACCATATCTACCTACTAGCTATATGCTATTCCGAGTATGTTCATCATGATATTTGTGTTATCTATACCTCTGAATGAAAATGATTATGTTATTGATTGCCATGGGAAAAGTTGGTTATATAGCTCTCACGAACTTGATGCACATTTTACTATCATTGCAATAAATAAAACATGACCCATTGTGATTAAGATTATGATGCTAGTGGCTTGATAAATGTTCGAGGTTGGGAGTTAGCCCATATGTGCTGTCACATGCAAAGCTTTCAACATGCTCCTTCATCTCATTTAGTTGATATCATGTACTTTTGTTTATGGATGCCTATCATGGTGAAATGAGGTGGAAATGAAGAAGTTTAAATGAGTTTGTATAAATGGTTAGAGAGACGCCTGGGCCGCTAATCTAAGCCATGCATTATTCATGGTGGAAATTTACTTACATGCTATGGTGAATTATCTATGACGCACCTTACAATAAAAAGCTATTCCAATGGTAAATAAAAAGGGTGTTGAGGTTTTTCATCTTGTTTGTTTGTCTTGTCATTTTGATATGGGCTTGTTCCATATCCTGGGACAAGAGGTACCCCAGTTGACGCTCTTGATGATACTATTATTACTTACAATGATATATAACTTGAACTTGCTTTGTTTCCTAAGTTGAGTAATCATGGTGTGGTACTTGTATTCAAGGGGCATGAGACATCCAACCTTTACTTTGTCAAGCACACTACTCATATTTGCTTTCACTTTAACCTTAATCATTCAAGATGCTATGATAGGGGCAATGAGAGCTTGACACCAATGAATACCTTATTGCAATCATTAACTTAAGTAGAAGAGTTTGGAAGTTGGATGAAACTTATGCATGCTTTACCTCTACTCACATATACATCTTTCCAAAGTGTACACCTATCATATTCAGATTTCCATCTACACTCTATGACCATTGTAGGATGTTCTACTTATCATTATGCATACATGTGTTCCATATTACTTGCTACTATGTTACACTTTGTGAACTATCAATGAACATCCTTGTCTTGAATACTTGATATCACTTCATAAACTATTTGCATATTGCTACTCCTTTGAAGAATGAATCATTTGACTATATGTAGCAATAGTAATCATCTTTGATTCATTGTTAAGTATTAAATTGCAAAGTCCATGTTAGTTTTATCATCTTCATACTCGAGGACGAGCATGGATTAAGCTTGGGGATGTTGATGCATGTAAAATGCATACATGAACTTTGCACTTTAATTGCTTATATTCCAATCATATTTGCATCATATAAGGGTTATATCAATTTTTTATAATGATTTTGGGAATACTTCATGGTTTTCCCATTTTTTGGAATAGTTGAAATGTACGTGCAACGCACGTCTTCACAATTAATTAGAAAATTTACAAATAGAATGTCTTAACAATCAAAAAGTAATTTTTTTCTGATAGAAACGGTTATATAATATTGAGCTCCTCCTCTCATCTGCCTCCTTCTGTGGTCTATACGGTGCTTACACTAATACACGTGTGCTATAATTCCATGAAGCAAGTTTTCTTTGAGGCTGCAACCGTTAAATTAATTTGGTCACTACAAAGTGTCAACAGAAATTGGATGCTGCAAATGCAATAGCAGAAAAAATATTTTCTTTGCTAGAAACTGTTATATTATAATGCTTAACATGGGTGCAAAATAAGATTAGTCGAGATGCATATGAGTGCACCAGAAAAATTAATTATCGGAAGGAGCATATATAGTAATGTTATATATAACTTCAGCAAAATGATCACGCCCTAAATTAATCTTATAGAGGTGACCAGCTAGTAGCTACTAATTGCTTGAAGCTTAGTGAAGAGTATATGCCGCCGTGGGTATAAAACCAAGCGCCAGCATGCAGGCATGCATTTGGCGTGGAAAGTAATCACCGGGAGATCAAGCTAGCTGGGCCCTTGCCAGGAATAGATGCAATTGATTCATCAAAAGTTTTTTAAGTGGAAGCACCTGGTGATGCGCGACAATCAACATATTGAGCAGCTTATTGAGATGATTAGGAAAAAAAGAGTGCATTGCGTACCTGGATATCAATAAGACTATTTGCAGATCGATCGAGCAGTCTTGGCCGCTACGGCCACACGGCATCTTGCACTGATGCTACCCGATCAATTGGAGGATTCCTTGAACATTGCCCGGCGGCCGGATTACTCGCCTCCGCGTGATCGCACAGATACGGCCGCAAAAGGCTGCCGATTACTTGCCCTAGCGAATCTGGAAAGACAGAAAAAGTGGAGTCGTGCTCCATGCGGTCAGCTCGTTGTGCGGAAGGATGCGGAGCGGATTTCATCAACGGCTCTAGGTGGATCATCGGTTAATCGGATGGACGAAAAACATTTAACTTCAGGTGGAGAGGAGAACAAAAAGAAACGAAACGGTACGGTGGTAATTTGGTCGTATTATGTGATTTGGTGGGAGGGCAAAACGGTCCAAAACGGACATTGTTGAGTTGTCAAACATTGGGACGATCTGGGTCGTTTGATCGGATATTGAACGGTACAGATTTAATGTATCCCAACATGTTTGCTCTTTTAATAGTAGTATAGATTAACCCTGTTTTTCCAGAAAACGTCTTTTTTAGTTTTCAGACTTTCCGGGAGCTTCGGGACTCCAAAAAGGGCAAGGTCAAAGAGCACTGTTCAGAATTTTCGAGACGAACGCAATGGGCTTAAATTGAAGACCAGAAGCCCAACAGGCTGGAAATGGGAGGGTCCCACGCGGCCTAAAGTACATGGCCGCGTGGGCCTATCTCGTTTCCACCTCGGAGCTCCGTGGCCGTCGATCTTTCGTCCACCGACTTCGTCTTGACCTAAAAACGCCTATAAAAAAGGTCTCTTGGCGTTTCGCGAAAGTAGGCGGCGGAGAAACACAAAACCACGAAACAGAGAGACAGAAGGCTGCCGCCGGAGAAGATCGGAGGAGGGAAACGCCGCCGGAATCACCTCCGGAGGGCTACACCCCCCTCCGGCGTGTTCATCATCGACATCTACAGCAAGATCATCTCCATCTCCCCACTGTAAACTCTTGGCAAACATGATGTGTGGTGCAATATACTATTCCCTTGATCTATTGTGTCTCTCATCTGTGTTTGAGAAGTGATTTGTTCATGGCACTTGTGAAATAGTTCGTTGATTGGTTGCATACAAGTGTTGTTATCTTTTATGATTGTCTTTATGTACAATATATGAGTGCACGCATATGTTGGGGAATGCATGTAAGGTGATCACCGTAGCGTAATGGATTGAGTAGGACATGTCGGAGTAGAGAGAAACCGGTGTTTGAGACTTGAAGTTACTTTATGGGGGAGTATTTGGGGGACCCTAGAACTTAAGGCTATGGTGGGACTTTTATGTCTTAATAACTCTTGTGCAGTCATTTACTTGGCCATGAGATCCATCATAAGAGTTGTGTAATTGCTCATTTATTTGGCTACACCTATTTATGGCTCCCACCTAAAAGAAACAACTAAGACTGAAACATGTGCTTCACTAATTGTGACAACCACACGAATGAAATAACAATTGCTAGAACATTTGCTCCCTTGAGATATTTGCTACTTGAGATATTTGATACTTGCTGCTTGAGAAACTTGCTTGAGAAAACTGCTGAGAGAACTTGCTCTAAGAAACCTGTGTCTGAAACTTGCTTGAGAAACTTGCTACTAGATAAATCCATTCCACGTCACTTGCTTCCATTAGTTAGATCCTTTCATATTTATTGCTTTGCATAAAAGGCCATATAAGAGGGTTATAGGGCTTTAGAGAATAGATAGTTTACCTTCAGCTCCTCGTGGGTTCGACACTCAAATACTTATCGAATTGTGCTACAGTGATTTCTTGCTCTTGGGGATTATCAAGTACTTTTCTGGCGCCGTTGCCGGGGAGCGTTGTGCTAAACTTTTATTCTTGTTTGCATTGCATACTAACATATAAATCTAAAACACAAAAAAATTAGAAAATGGAAAAGAACCAAAAAAAATTAGGGTTGTATAATATCTATCTTGAGTTAGGACATGAAGTGTTTGAGGAGAAAATTAAATTTTATTTGCATAACACTGATGTTTGTGGTACTAACTCTTTGAACACCTTTATTGCTAATGCTCTGGAAAAGTTTAAGCTTGGGGAAGCCGTTGAGGATGAAAGTGATTTAATTGAGTTTCATGATCCATTATGCTCATTAGATGATAAGTCTTTATGTGGTGATTCTATTCAAAACTATGTCGGTATGTTTAACTTTAATGCTTGCAACTATTATGAGACAGGAAGAGATAAGAATCCTCTTTATGTTTCTATGTTATTTAAAATGCAAGCTACTGATCACTACATGCATTGGTTATCACAAAATTGCTGCTATTTATTCATATATAAAATGCCAATGCATAGGAAAAGAGTTAGACTTAAAAGTTGATGGTTTGATATTCTGTGGTGTGTTCTTTATGCTTTAACTTCCTATTCGGTTTGAGCACACCTTTATATCCTCACAACATGTAAAATATCTTTACCTACTGATTTGTGACAATTAGTTTAGGATTTTCATTTTTTATAAAATTTGGGAAAGTTAATGAGAAGGATGAGTAATGGAGAAGTTGGGGTCGACCTTGAACATGTGTTGTTCATGCCAATGGAACCGTTGCAAAGTCTCTATCATTAAAACTTTTCCCAAAGCTAAAACCAAATAAAAAGAGTGATAATAGTAATTCGCTGTCCAGTTTTTGACATATCCTGTCTTTATTCTGCATTACTCTCATTACTTGTGTTTTGTGCGGTTCTTTTGATCAAGGAGCATTACATAACCACAGTAACAGTGGCCAATGTTTAAAATCAATTCATGATATGTCTTTGCTGAGCCTATGTGGATTTAATTTATGAAGGCACTACCCCTTATCTAGTTTGTGACGAGTGTTGTGTAAAGAGAATTTTAAGGTGGAAGAATTGAGGGTGATGAACAAGATCAAGAGGGACAAAACTCAAGCTTGGGGATGTACCCCTAGGCTCACCCTACATATATCAAATAAGTACAAGAATTTAAGCTTGGGGATGCCAAGCCACCTCACTTCAACCATCTTGATACCAAGTAAGTAAGCCTAGCTATATGGCTATAAAGAAAGCGCTTTGCGGGAGGCAACCCGGTTATTTTTGTGTGTGATTTTTCTTTGTGTCCTCTTGCTGTAACAAGAGATCTTTGTGTCTAGTTTAGTTCAGGAGTTTTTAATAAAGTGCCAAGTTTTACCATGTTGGTCTTGAAAAGTTGCTATTTGAGTTCGGAGATTTTATTCCTGCACAAATCTGTGCACGGTATGATTTTATTCCAATCGCCCGCATCTGCTGGATGCGGCCATGGCGGGGTCGCGTCAGCGACGCCGACGGCTCCTGGCGCAGCTCCGGGTGGCGGGCCGCGCGGGCCCGATCTGGGCCCGCCTTGGGCCGAGCGGGTGATGACGTGAAAGACACACGTTCATTGGGAACCCCAAGAGGAAGGTATGATGAGTGCAGCAGTAAGTTTTCCCTCAGTATGAAACCAAGGTTATCAATCCAGTAGGAAGTCGGCGATGTTCTGAAGGTTGTTGGTGAAGGAGTGTAGTGCGACGCAACACCAGGGATTCCGGTGCCAACGTGGAACCTGCACAATACAATCAAACTACTTTGCCCCAACTTAACAGTGAGGTTGTCAATCTCACCGCTTGCTGAAAACAAAGGATTAGGCGTATTGTGTGGAAAATGATGTTTGCTTGCAGAGAATGAAAAAGAACAATGATTGCAGTAGGTTGTATTTCAGATGTAAAAGAATGGACCGGGGTCCACAGTTCACTAGTGGTGTCTCTCCATAATAAAATATAACATGCTGGGTAAACGAATTACAGCTGGGCAATTGACAAAATAAAGAGGTGCATAACAATGCATATACAAGTCATGATGATCACTATGAGATTTACTTGGGCATTACGACAAAGTAAACAGACCGCTATCCAGCATGCATATGTGCCTAAATAGTCCACCTTCAGGTTAGCATCCGCACCCCTTTCAGTATTAAGTTGCAAGCAATAGACAATTGCATTAAGTATGGTGCATAATGAAACGACACTAATATCCTTAGACAAAGCATTGTTGTTTTACCCCTAGTAGCAACAGCACATCCACAATCTTAGAACTTTTTGTCACTGTCCCAGATTAAATGGAGGCATGAACCCACTATCTAGCATAAATAATCCCTCTTGGAGTTACAAGCATAAACTTGGCCAGAGACTACACTAATAACGGAGAGCATGCAAGATCATAAACAACATATATATGATAGATCAATAATCAACTTGACATAGTATTCAATATTCATCGGATCCCAGCAAACACAACATGTAGCATTGATGCATGTAAAATGCATACATGAACTTTGCACTATATCACTCATATTCCCTAATATTTGCATATATAAGGGTTATACCACTGTTATTTAATGATTTTAGGAAATAAATAATTGTTTCCTTTTTTTATGGAATTAACCCCGGCAGGCACAAACCCTATTTTTTCTTTTATGTTTCAGGGACCCAAACGTCGTCAGAAAAATATGGAAAAATACGGAGGTCATTATTTTGGAAGGAAGAAGACGTAGGAGCGAAGGAATCAAGCAAACGGAGCCCGTAAGGCCAAAAGGGGTGGCCCACGCGGCCCTGTACCTGGCCGCGTGGGGCCCACCAATTTGGGTCTCGGAGCTCCGCAGCCGTCGATCTTTCTTCCACGCCTTCGTCTTGACCTAAAAACGCCTATAAAAAAGTCCCACGTCTTTCTCGAAAACAAG